>JAAGEH010000011.1:1314417-1470878 GCA_011751065.1 Lasiurus cinereus | reverse complement strand
TGTGTGTGTGTGTGTGTGTGTGTTTAAAAGCTACTTTAGGTTCTCAGTGTAGCCATCAATCAACAGACAGCTCTGTAAAGGCTCCTGTTTCTCGTGGTAGGCCTCTTGACCTGTGTTACCACTGAGGGGAAAAGGAAGTGACTGTCATACCTCTGCACAAAAAAATGTAAAGCTATTCCCATTTGGGCATGGTAGGATTAGTAAATATTATCTTGCATATTGGAAAATGGTTTTCTTCTATAATATAGTTCCAATCTTTACTGTATTTGAGAGTTAATATTAATTGGGTTTGCCTGTGTGTGTGCATGCATTTGTGGCGCGTGTGTGTTTGTGTATGAGAAGCATATTTACACACAAGCATACTGAAACATGCTGCATCTCTCAATGGCAGTGAGATCTTAAAAAGAACTCACAACCCAGCCAAGACCGGTTTGGCTCACTGGATAGAGCATTGGCCTGCGGACTGAGGAGTGCCAGGTTCGATTCTGGTCAAGGGCATGTATCTTGGTTGCAGGCACATACCCAGTGGGGGGAGCATGCAGGAGGCGGCTGATCAATGTCTCTCTCTCATTGATATTTCTGACTCTCTGTCCTTCTCCCTTCCTCTCTGTAAAAAATCA
The DNA here is from genome assembly GCA_011751065.1 of Lasiurus cinereus. Classification (NCBI taxonomy): domain Eukaryota; kingdom Metazoa; phylum Chordata; class Mammalia; order Chiroptera; family Vespertilionidae; genus Lasiurus; species Lasiurus cinereus. The sequence continues at coordinate 1,470,258 of JAAGEH010000011.1, read as the reverse complement.
ATAAAATATACTTTTTAAAAAAGGCATGCTTTGCTTAAAAAAAAAAAAAGAACTTACAGCCCACTTTGGTTGGATCTGCTGAAGGGAAGTCCCCTTGTGATGGTAATCTAGACTAGAGATCCTAAACTCAGAGCCCCATACAGTGTTGGCCCATAGCGTGTTTAAATGGGAAATTAGTATTCAATGTGAAACCATCAGGTGATATCACGTAAGACTTTGAATTTATAGCTTCTATTACAAGAAAGGAAGGAAGGAAGGAAAAAAGGAAGGAAAGAAGGAAAAAAAGAAGAAAGGAGGAAGAATCTGGCAATCCTGGGTTCCTTCATTCTTTAATTAAAGAAATTAGCCATTTGGTAGTCATATTTTCCCCAGATGGTTATTAATTTTGGGGGGATGGTGGGCTTTTTGATGTTTGTTTTTATTTCTGTGCAGAAGTTTAAAATTCTGTCATTAAATTTATTAATCATTGATTTTATGGCTTTTGAATTTTATATCTTGCTTAGAAAGATTTCAGTCACCTGTTTTTAGTTTGCTAGGCTGGACATAACAAAATACTACAACAAAAATTTATTTCCTCTTAGTTCTGGAGCCTAGAAGTCCAAGATCAAGGTGTTGGTTTCTTCTGAGGCTTCTGTCCTTGGCTTATAGATGGCTGCCTTCTCCCTGAGTCCTCACATGGTCTTGTCTCTGTGTGTGTCTATTTTCAAATCTCATCTTTTATATTGACACCAGTCAGATTGGATTAGGACTCATCCAAATGACCTTTAATTTAATTACCTTTTTTAAGACTCTATTTCAAAAAACAGTCACATTCTATACTAGGAATTAGGACTTTAACATATGAATTTTGATGGAACACAATTTAATCATAACATAACTCAAGATAATTTTTTAAAACTTTCCTATGCTTATTCCAGTACTTTTATGATTTTATTTTTAACATCTAAATATTTGATCCATCTGGAATTTGTTTTGGTATAAGGAATGAGGTAGGAATCAGATTAAGCTAGTCTTTCCCTGTTATTTTTCTTTTTCAGAAATTTCATCATTAGTTTTGCACATTTGTTTTTCAGCATTTACTTTAGCATTTCTTTGTCTAATTCTAAAAATATTCTAATATTGGGATAGGGTCAAATATATAAATGACTTTAGGAAGATTTTTACATGCTTATATTATTGAGACTTTATATGTCTACATTGTTTCTTAGCATCCTTTAACCTTTTGTACTTGAATTTTTAACCATGTACATGTATTATTTTCTATAATTAGGAAATTCATTTTCATTCTAAAAAAAAAAAGAAAAGAAAAGAATATAGCAGGAGTAACAATGGTTAGCAGAGATAAATTTTCTAGATGAGCCGTTTTGGAGCTCCTTCAATTCTAAACCCCACAATTATATCTTCCCTACTATTTATGGATAAGTATTGCTTTCTCACAGAACAAAATAGATCAAGCAACACATTTTGACACAACTTGAGTGTTATTCTAATGAGAAATGTTAGTTCTTCCCTCTGCTATCTCATTTTTGCAAATTCAAAAGATACACTCTTTTCTCAAAGATTGTCTAGGCTGAGAGAGGCAGACTGTAAACTTGGCAGGTTTCTATTGGTCCCCAGCCAAGCCTGTCACTATCTGTCTAAACCAAAAAGAGTCAGTTTTCTAGTGACAAAGGAGCTGCTTGAGATCTTCCACCATACTCAAGAGCAGCCTGCTTGCTGCTTTCCTCTCACAAGCTTGTGTCTTGCCTGGCCCTCCTTAGGATATAGATACAAGCCCAAAGAGGATCTGCAATAAATAGTGCAAGCACCTCAAACTGAGTCTTTATGTCTTCAATCTAACAAAAAAGTGAATCAGGAGATTCACTGCTTTTTAGAGGTTATTTCTAAACATTATTTGTTCCCAAATTGAGTCAAAGCCTACCAATTCTCTTATTATCTCTTGCCCTGATTAATTGATTAGTTGGTTGATTCATTCATTCATTGATTTCACTCACTCATCCATTCACATCCAATACATATGTGAGAATGATCATCTAAAATGCAAATCAGAACCGTGTCACTCTTCTATTCAGAGCCTTCCATTGATTTTTCACCTTACCCAGAGTAAAATTACAAGGCCTTATTATGACCCACTTCTGGCTCTATGTGATCTATTCACCAATCCCCAACATCTCTGACCTCATTCCCAACTTCTCTCTCTGTCATTCACTGTACTCCAGCTACCAGGTATATTGGCCTTGCTATCTGGAATTCTCTTAACTTAGCCACGTGGCTTATTTTCTTCAATTCTTTATGCAACTATCACTATCTCACTGAGGCCTTTTCTAGTCATCCTATCTAAAACTGTAAGTCCTGGATGCCCTACTTTTATTCCTAGCTTTATTTTTCTTTGTAGAGCTTACTACCATCTAACATACTATAGATTTAGTTTCTTATTTAATTATCTATCTCTCTCTCTAGGATGTAAACTCAAATGCTCTATCCACTGAACCAGCAATTTTTGCTGTTTGGCTTACTTCTGTATCCCCAGAACCTAAAACAGTGCCTGCTATAAAGGCATTTATCACCATTTGCTGAATGAGTGAACAAATTAGTGATCACTATAGGTTGGCATCAAGGATCCATTCATCTTCCATCTACCTTTCCCTAAAGCCAGAGGTTTTGGAGTCCCTAGTTCTGTCTCATAGAGTAAGAGTTTCACTTTCAAGGAACCATTATATTAAGATTTGGGAGTTCCCAGAAGCACATCCCCTTAATAGAATATTTTTCAAGGAAATTGCCTTATCTGCAGAGAAAATATTAAGTTATCTTCAAAAAAAAAAAAGATAATAAACCAAATCCAGCTTTACCTACATTAAAACCTTTTCTTGGTTAATAAGAAAGAATATCTTCTACCATGATATATTTATTTATCATGAATTTATTATAATTTGATGCATAACTACTGAAATAAATTTGTTTCCTATTCCCTTAGTGAGGGGGAAGGGTGCTCACATATTTATTTATTGAGTGCCAATTAGAGGTAAGATTTGTATACAGTACTAGTGATAATTCCTGCCTTCATGAAACTTACAGCTTAATAGAGGTAATAACAATAAACTGATTAATATAATTACAAACTGTAAATAAAAAGCACTATGAAGATAACAGAGTACTGTGATAAATGATAACATAGATGGACTTTTTATTTTGTTTTTTAAAATATATTTTATTGATTCTTTGCAGAGAGGAAGGGAGAGAGATAGAGTTAGAAACATCAATGAGAGAGAAACATTGATTAGCTGCCTCCTGCACACCTCCTACTGGGGATGGCCTGCAACCAAGGTACATGCCCTTGACTGGAATTGAACCTGGGACCTTTCAGTCCATAGGCCAATGCTCTATCCACTGAACCAAACAGGTTAGAGCTAGATAAACCTTTTTAGATGCAGGCAGGGAAGGCCTGTCTGAGGAGATAATATTTAAGCTGAAATTTGAGGATAAGGAACCATGACATACATACAGACAGAGACTTGGTGTGTTTTCAGAATGGAAAGGAAGCCAAGGTGGCTAGAGCAAAGTGACAACAAGAAAAGAGGCACTGGATGATGAATATGTAGACAAGATAGGGCTTGATCATGGATCCCTTTGTAGGCCTCAGTGAAGAGTTTTAGTTTTGTTCCAAATGCACCAAAAAGCCACCAGAGAGTTATTAAGCACTAAGTTATTAAAAGTAATTCAACCTAATTTTTAAAAAAATCACTCTGGTTCTTCAGAACATAGCAACCTTTAGCCTCTTATGACTATTGACCACTTGAAATATAGCAAATCAGAATTGAGGTACACTCTAAATATAAAATATATATGATTTGATGTATGTAAAACTGTACATTTAAAATTACATTAAACATAAAATATCTCATTGATTTTTATAAAGATTATATATTGAAATAATAATATTTTGACTATATTAGGTTAATAGCATATATTGTTGAAATGAGTTTTACCTGTTTCTGTTTAGTTTATTGTAGCTACTAGAAAATTTAAAATTACATATGTGATCATATTATATTTCTATGGGACAGTACTGTTTCTGATTGTTATGAAAAACAGGAGCAGCAGAGGAAGGGAGAAGACCAGTGATGTAGCTATTGCTGGAATTTAAAAATCAAGGGCTAAGGAGAAACCAAGATGGTGGCATAGGTGAATACCTACACTGCTGCCTCACACAACAATTTCAAAATTACAACTAAAAGACAGAACGGACACCATCCAGAACCACAGAAAAACTGGCAGAGTGAAAATTCTACAACTAGAAGTAAAGAGAGGAACTCACGAAGACTCAGAGGAGCTGCAAAAAGCTGAGATAGAGAGATACACTTGCGGAGAGGATGGGTGGAGGAGGGTCTGGCTGGCTTCCTTTAGCGGGAGGGAGATGGAAAATCCCAACTGCATTGAACCCCAGCTCCAGGTGAAACTTAAACGAGGGAGTCTGGACTGTTGTGAAAAGAAAGGAGTGCATGGAAACTTAGGGGAGCCGCAAAAGACAGAGGTCTGGGGGCCCGCGAAAGTGCCTGCGAAAGTGCGTGCAAAAGTATGCACACAGAGAGCTGACTGCTGATTGTGCCACTGGCTTTCTCTAGCAGGAGGAAAACAGAACCTCACAACAGCACTGAAGTCCAGGTCCAACTGCACTCAACCCCAGTTTTAGATGAGACCCTGGGAACTCAGACTCATACGGGTCCCTCGAGCACACAGAAACTCAGGGGAACCAGAAAGGCAGAGGTTCAGAAGCTCACGCGCACACTTGCAAGTCAGTGGTCTGGAGGCAAGCACGCATGCGCAGACACAGCTGATCCTCACAACCAATTGGCTTGGAGGTCAATTCCCCCCAGTGATATCAGCAAAAATCAAGAATTAACTACAACAAGACTGTACACACAGTTCACAAAGGGGTGCACCAAGAGTGGCCACCTCAGGTAACTGGGGAGGCAGACCTACTGGGCCACATAGGACATCTAGCACACAAAGCTACTCTATCAACTCAGGGAAGCAGCGAAATATGTGAAGACAAAAGAACAGATCACAAATGAAAGAAATGGAGGAAAAAAAAATAACTGGATATAGAGTTCAAAACCATGGTTATAAGGTTTTTAAAGAATATCCTAGAGGGGAACCCAAGATGGCGGCATAGGTAAAACCTATACTGCTGCCTCGCACAACAATTTCAAAACTACAACTAAAAGACAGAACGGACATCATCCAGAACCACAGGAAAGCTGGCTGAGTGGAAGTTCTACAACTAGAGGGAAAGAGAGGGGCTCACAGAAACCCAGAGGAGCTGCAAAAAGCTGAGGTACGGAGACGAGCGCGCTGAGAGAGCGGGTGCCGGAGTACCTGGCTGGCTTTCTCTGGCGGGAGGGAAACGGAGACTCCCAACGGCATTGAACCCCTTATCTTACGACACTAAACCCCAGATCCAGCCGAAACTCATACGGGGGGAGTTTGGACTGTGAAAAGGGAGAAGTCCACGGAAATTTAGGGGAGTTGCAAAGGATCGGAGGTCTGGTCGCACACGGCACCACGCATGGAGGACGGATTGCTGATTGTGCCGCTGGCTTTCGCGAGTGGGCGGGAGACAGACCCTCCCAACTGCGCCACTTCTGAGTCCACTGGGCCCCTGTTTTGGGCGAAACCCTGGGGACCTAGACTCGTGTGGTCCTGGTTCGCAGGGGAGCCGGAAAGGCAGCGGTTAGAGGCGCTGCGGGTGCGCGAGTGCACAAGGACCGCTCCAGCCATTACCCAGTCACGTGAGATTCAGGGGCCGTGGAGGGCGGGGCCGACTGGAAGGCAAGGCGGTTCCTTAAGCCCTGAGACTCCACCCCTCCCAAGCTCAGCAGAGGCTTCTTCGGCTGAATCCAGCACAGAAGTTTCCCCGGCACAGTGACAATGCCGAGACAAGGGAAGGGATTACAAGCAAAAGAAATGGAGGAAAAAAAACGACTGGATATAGAGTTCAAAACCACACTTATAAGGTTTTGCAAGAATATGCTAGAAAAGATGGATAAATTTAGTGAGACCCAAGAGAAGATGATAAATACACTGACTGAAATGAAAACTATCATGCAGAGTACTAACAGCAGACTAGAGAAAGGCAAGGATCAAGTCAAAAATTTGAAATATAAAGAAGCAGAAAACATTCAACTGGAAAAGCAAGAAGAGAAAAGAATCCAAAAATGTGAAGATAATGTAAGGAGCCTCTGGGACAGCTTCAAGTGTACCAACATCAGAATTGTGGGGGTGCCAGAAGAAGAGAGAGAGCAAGATACTGAAAACCTGTTTAAAGAAATAATGACTGAAAACTTCCCACATCTGGTAAAAGAAATAGACTTACAAGTCGAGGAAGCACACAGAACCCCAAAGAAAAGGAACCCAAAGAGGACTACACCAAGACACATCATAATTAAAATGCCAAGAGCAAAAGAGAAAGAGAGAATATTAAAAGCAGCAAGAGAAAAACAGTTTATTACCTACAAGGGAGCACCCATACGACTGTCAGCTGATTTCTCAACAGAAACGATGCAGGCCAGACGAGGGTGGCAAGAAATATTCAACGTGATGAACAACAAGAACCTACAACCAAGAATAATCTATCCAGCAAAGCTATCATTCAGAATTGAAGGGCAGATAAAGACCTTCACAGAGAAGAAAAAGCTAAAGGAGTTCATCAACTCCAAACCAGTATTATATGAAATGCTGAAAGGTACCCTTTCAGAAGAGGAAGAAGAAAAAGGTAAAAGACAAAAAATTATGAACAACAAATACACATCTGTCAACAAGTGAATCTAAAAATTAAGTGAATTAAAAATCTGATCAACAGAATAAACTGGTGAATATAATAGAATCAGGAGCACAGAAAGGGAGTAGACTGATAATTATCAGGAGGACAAAAATCATAAAGCATCAAACAGACTGTGAAATTATAGCAGAAAGATTAAAGTTAGGTGAGGTAAATAAGTGATCAATCAAAGGACTTGTATGCATTCTTATAAACATAACCAATGATCACAGACACTGAGGGGTCGGGGTACGCCTGGGAGGGAGGGGGGGCAATGGGGAGATATGTATAAAAAATTAATAAAAATTAATTAAAAAAAAAAAAGAATATCCTAGAAAAAATGGATAAATTTAGCAAGACCCAAGAGGAGATGAAAAAGGACCAACTAGAAATTAAACATACACTGACTGAAATAAAAAATATTATATAGAAACTTAACAGCACGCTAGAGGATCGCAAGAATCAAGTCAAAGATTTGAAATACAAAGAAGCAAAAAACACTCCCCTGGAGAAGCAAAAAGAAAAAAGAATCCAAAAATGTGAAGATAATGTAAGGAGCCTCTGGGACAACTTTAAGCATACCAGCATCACAATTATAGGGGTGCTAGAAGAAGAGAGAGAGCAAAATACTGAAAAAAAAAATGACTGAAAACTTCCCCACCTGGTGAAAGAAATAGAGTTACAAGTCTAGGAAGCGCACAGAACCCCAAACAAAAGAATCCAAAGAAAACCACACCAAGACATATCATAATTAAAATACCAAAAGCAAAAGACAAAGAGAAAATATTAAAAGCAGCAAGAGAAAAACAGTTACTTACCTACAAGGGAGCACCCATACGATTATCAGCTGATTTCTCAACAGAATCTATGCAGGCCAGATGGGAGAGGCAAGAAATATTCAACGAAATGAATAGCAAAAACTTACAACCAAGATTACTCTACCCAGCAAAGCTATCATTCAGAATTGAAGGTCAGATAAAGAGCTTCACAGATAAGAAAAAACTAAAGGAGTTCATCAACACCAAACCAGTATTATATAGAATGCTGAAAGGTATTCTTTAAGAAGAGGAAGAAGAAAACAGTAAAGGTAAAAATTATGAACAACAAATACATATCTATCAACAAGTGAATCTAAAAATCAAGTGAATTGAAAATCTGATGAACAGAATAAACTGGTGAATATAATAGAATTAGAGGCATAGAAAGGAGTGGACTGATAATTCTCAGGGGGAAAGAGGTGAAGAAGGGTGCAGAGAGAGACTGGACAAAAATCATACACCTATGGATGAGGACAATGAAGGGGGGGAGATAAGGGCAAAGGGTGGGGTGGGAGCCAGGTGGAGGGGAGATATGGGGGGGAAAGAGGAACGATTGTAATAATCTGAACAATAAAGATTTATTAAAATAAAAATAAATAAAATATATTTTTAGAAAAATAAAAAAAAAATAAAAATCAAGAGCTAGTTGGGATAGGGTGTAATTATGGGGAATGGAGAGAAGAAAATGACCTCTTTGAGATATTGTTTCTGTTGGGGGGTTGGTTTCTATAGAACTTACTGGTGAATCAAGAATGATTCTCACATTTCTGACTTGAGCCACTGGTTATATAATGGTGCTATATATTGAGACTAGATGCCTGGTGCATAGAATTTGTGCACTGAGGGAGTAGAGTGTCTCTAAGCCCAGCCTGCACCCTCTCCAATCTGGGACCCCTCAAGGGATATCTGACTGATAGTTTAGGCCCGATCCCACAAGGCTAAAACCAGCAGTCAGACATCACTCTCAAAATCCAGGACTGCTGGCTCCCAACTGCTTGCCTGCCTGCCTGCCTGATAGCCTCTAACCACTTCTACCTGCCAGCCTGATCACCCCCTAAGCACTCCCCTAGCCTGATTGCTGCCTAACTGCTCCCCTACCAGCCTGATTGTCCCCAACTGACCTCCCTGCCAGCTCGATTGCCCCCCAACTGCCCTCCCTGCTGGCCTGATTGCCCACAGCTACCCTCCCCTGCAAGCCATCTTGTGGTGGCCCTTTTTGACTACATGGGGGTGGCCATCTTGTGTGAGGGCATGAGGGTCAATTTAAATATGACCTCTTTATTATATAGGATGAGTAAAACTAGGGGAGAGTTGGCTTTGGGGTGGTAAAGGAGCCCCAAGGCCCATTTTGGACATATTAAGTTTGAGATATCTGTGACACATCCCAGTGGAGATGCAAAGCTGGTAGATAGTAATCTGAGGAGAGGGTTGGACTAGACTAGAGAAAAAAATCTGAGTTCTCAGCCCATAAAGGTACACGGGGTTAGGAAGGTGGTATAGATTGAGAAGATAAGAGAACCTGAGGATTGTGCCCCAGGTGGGTTAATCAATTCATATGCCATAAAGACTGTTAGAGTGTGAGTAAAAAGCCAGGGACCTGCAAAGGAGAGCAAAAGGAACAGAGACCTAAGAGGAGAACACAGAGATTATGGTGTCATTGAACCAAGAGAGGAGCTTGAAGAAAGAGAGGGATCTCAACTGTGACAAATGCTGCTGCGAGTTCAAACAGGTAAGTGTTCAAAGGATCAAGCAACAGGAGCCATCTACTGCTAAGAAGCATTGCAAAGCCATTTTCAGTGGAGAGGTGAGAACTAAACAAGGTAGTAGGTGGGAGGTGCAGTAGTAGCCCATGAAGACAACTCTTTCAAAAGTTTGGCTCTGAAAAGAGCAGAAAGGAAGGCACCTAGAGAAAGATGAGGAGTTAAAGGGGAAGCAGAAGTGGAGGAATGATAATAGATGGAGTGAAATTAATGACCCAGGACAGGGAAGGAATAACCAAAGGAGCAAAAGCCTTCAGTTGTTGAAAGGAGAGGAGATTTGGGACACACGTGCAGGAAGAGAAGGATTTATCCCAAAGCTAATGAAGCTGATGTCCCAGGGTTCCTTGCTACATGGGCCCCTTTAAGACCTAGTTTTTATTTGTAGTTTTGTATTCTTTTTCCTCAAATTATATAGGCTTCAGGCACCTCCAAAACTGGTTTTATCCTGGCACGGAGGGATAGACTTTTGAGATGGCCCTGTGTTTATCAAATTTTAGTGATGACAGTAAAATAAAAACAATTTAAGAAGTCTCAAGATGTCCCAAAGTTTATTAGAGGAATCTCTGTGCCCCAGTTTGAGGATCACTGTTCTGCTGGGACATTGGGAACCTGAGTTCTACATCTGACTTCACTTGCACAATGTAGAGTGCTGCCTTCATGGCTGTGTAATCTGTGCAGTCACACAGGATGTTCTGCTTAGAAACCTGATTAACTGCTGGAGTAATTCTCTATATACTTGATTGGAGAGTTGAGTTGAATAGTACAGGGAAGATCCTTCAAATCATCACCAGCTGTGAGCATGGTATAAATTGGATGCTAAACTTTGAATAAGCACTGATAAACATTCTCTGGGAATCTGTATAAACATTTGACCAGAGGGATTAGGTAAGCCATTCCTTCTAATTCCACTCTCTCTCACATTCTGTCCATTCCCCACAACACATACAAACCAACAGTGTGGAAAGTAAGAAAAGCAAAGAAAGCCATAGATATATATATCCAGCTAATAGTAAGATTGTTTTTGTTACTAGGTTCCCAGGATAAAGAGCATATAGTCTTAACTACATGATCACACACAAATACTTAGAGAGTTTCTATTAGGTGTAAGGCATTAAGATAAATACAGATACAGGGAAGTAGAAAACATTAGTCCTTTCTTCAAGATTATAAAGTTAATTGGGAGATAAAATCCAAATAGTGCACATAGAAAGTTAAAAAACAAACAAGTGTTTGAGAACAGTTTGGTAGTTTGTCAATTCCTTAAAAAGTTAAATATGGAGTTACCATTTAATTTAGCAATTTCATTTCTTGGTATTTATCCAAGGTAAAAGAAAACAAATACCCACACAAAAATTATACATGAATGTTCATGGCAGTACAGTTCACAATAGTCAAAAGGTGGAAACAACACAAAGGTCTGTCAGCTATGAAATGGATAAACAAAATGAGGTATATCCATACAATGGAATATTATTCAGCCATAAAAAAGGAATGATGTATTATCGTACAATAAAAAATATAAATTTGGTCTTTGTCCCTGGTTTCTGGCACACAGCTTTATCTATAGATTTTTCTAAGTGATAGGGGTGATAGGAGAATCTTATGCTATTCACAACAAGTCCCTTTCGATCATACTTGAGTTTATATTAGTGAGTTGACTCTTGGTGGGTCCTTGTACAGCTTCAGCTTGGGAGCTGGTTTTGAGGAAGACCAAGCCATGATTAGAGAGTTGAAACTTTTAGCCCATTTCCAATATCCAAAGAGGGAAGGGCAGGAAAATGAATTCAATCACCAATGGCTAATGATTTAATCAACCATGCCTACATAATGAAACTTACTCAAAGCCCCTAAACAATTGCGTTCAGAGAGCTTCTGAGTTAGTGAACACATCTAAGTGCTGGGCGGTTAGAGTGCCCCGAGAGGGCATGGAAGCTCTGTGCCTCCTCTCATATTTTGCCCCATGCATCACTTCCACTTGGCTTTCTGAGTTATATCCTTTATAACAAACAGGTAACAGTAAATGAGTTCTGTGAGTCAGTTATTCTAGTGAATTATCAAACCTAAGAAGAGGGAAACCCTGAGTTTGTAGTTGGCTGTGCAGAATTATGGGTACCCTGGCCACTCCATCTGCAGCTGGTATCTGAAATGGGGAGAGTCTTGTGGGACTGAGCCTTTATCCTGTGGGATCTGACCCCAGCTCCTGGAGTTATTGGTAGAATTGAATTATAGGACACCCAGCTTGTGGTAAAGAATTGATTGATGTCAGGAAGAAAGAACCTCAGCAGTGGTGACACATGCTGCAGCATGAATGAACCTTGAAAACATGCTAAGTGAAAGAATATAGACCCCAAAGGCCATATATTGTATTATTTCTTTAATATTAAATGTCCAGAATAGACCAGAATTTATAGAGACAAAAAGTAGATTAGTGGTTGCCAGGGACTTGGAGGAGGGGAGAATTGGGAATTACTGTTAACAAATATGGGTTTCTGTTTAGAGTGATGAAAAAGTTTGGGAATTTGATATTGGTGGTGATTGCACAGCTTTGTGAGTATAATGAAAACCACTAAATTGTACACATTAAAAATAAATAAACCTTATTTTTAAAAGTAAGGGAAAGCAGTGTGGCATAGTTACATAGTTACAAAGTCTTACACCAGCTCTCCTTACATAGAGTGATGTATTGTGAAGGAGGCACTATACTGACTAATAGGAGAAATATTAGCTCCAGGTCACCTGGCAGTGCCTTCAAAATAGTTGGTTCCATAATAGTGGCTATTTTCAGCCTATTGCCTTGCTTAGTTTCATATACACACTAAATATTTCTATCTTAATCACATAGCCAAATCCTTGCTGATTCCCAACTTTTACTTTCCTCTTAGTCTTTTTGTTGTTGTTGTTGTTAATCCTCACCCAAGGATATCCATTGATTTTTAGAGAGAGTGGAAGGTTAGGGAGAGAGACGCAGAGAGAAAACATCGATGTTTTTGGTCCCACATGCATCCAGACCAAGGCCTGCAACCGAGGTACATGCCCTTGACCGGAATGGAACCCAGGACCCTTCAGTACACAGGCTGATGCTCTATCCATTGAGCCAAAAACAGCTAGGCCCCTCTTAGTCTTATATGAAGAAGTCATTTGTTATTTTTGAACTTTAAAAGTACAAAAGACTAAGGTTGTTGTATTAGCCTGTATTCTTCCTGGAAAGTAAGGATTAACACCAAGCCTTGAATAAAAGTATTGGGATGAGGTGGAGGATCTATAATCCCATGTAATTGAGGATAGTAAAACTGGAAAGGAGGGAAAGCCAATACAAAGGTGTATTCTAAAAATGTTTGTTGTAGGAAACAGAGTCCCTGCCTCATAAGGATATTTTGAAAAGCTATGTTGTATCCACTTTGGAGCAGGAAAAATTGGTTCCTGGCCCCATTGGTCAAGGTTGCCCCATGGGGCATTAAGTACCTTGCACATCTAGGTTGTGTGGATTTTGCCAGGATTGTTCATCTCAGTCTCTGAGTTCTGGGGTAGAATAAAAGAATTAAGCCCAAAAAAGTTAGTTGCTCCTCCATGGGACTTATACTATTGGTTCCCCTGGTTCTCAGACCTTTGAATTTGGACTGGAATTATGCCACCAGTTTTCCTGGGCCTCCATCTTGCAGATGGCAGATTGTGAGATGTCTCAGTTTCCATAATTATATACTCCTTTAATGACATTATACTAGAGGACACTGAATGCATAGAAAATCATCCTTAACATGAAACCCATAATATTAAATTATGAGAGTAATAATGAGCTGTTCAGCTACAGAAAGATCATAGGAGCCTTTTCCTTGGTTTTTTAGATTGTTCCTCCTGTGGTTTGTTAGCTAGCTACCATGCTATGAGTACACTCAAGCAGCCCTGCAAAGAAGACCCTAGGGAGAAGAACTGAGGCTTTCTGACAATAGCCAGCGCCAATTTGCCAGCCACGGAGAAGGTCCAGTCTAGGAAGCAGGCTCTTACCGAACACTAACTATGCCAGCACCCATAATATTTTGCAGCCTCCAGAACTGTGAAAAATAAATTTCTGTTTGCAAGCCAAAAAAAAATATTTTTGCTAGAGAAAAAGATAGGCCAATTAATAATTTAATAAACATTATCACACCTTAAATTTACACAATATTAATGTCAAATCTATTTCAATCTTTTAAATTCATGCAAAAGTAAAAAAAATTACAGACAATAAATGATAAGAGATCAATACAAGAGGGAATCATTTCAGGCTGAGAAAATGTAGAGAAGCATGAAAGAGGTGAAACTTAGATTCATAATATTAACATAGCTTTAATATTATTAACCTGATTTTGTTTCCAAATTACTTACATATAATGTATTTTATTTAAATATTGCTTACCTGAGGATAATTTAGGTTATTCCTGTTTTTTCTTACCAAACCAGAGAACAAAAAAACATAAACATAAAAGAAATAAGGCTAGGAAAAGACAGTCTTTTCAACAAATGGTGCTAGGAAAACTAGGTATACGTATGCAAAAACCATAGTTGGACCTTGGCCTTACACCATATACAAAAACTAACTCAAAAAAATGACTGAGAGACCTAAAAATAAGTGCTATAAAATTCAGAAAAAAACATGAGGAACATTTTCATGACATTGGATTTGGCAATAATTTTTTGCACCTGACACCAAAAGCATAGACAACAAAAGAAAAAGTAAATAAATTGAACTTTGTCAAAATTAAAAATTTTTTTACATCAAAGATCTCTATGGCTCACTTGATTGGGGCAAAATGTTGTCAGTTCAATTCCTCGTCAGGGCACATACCCAGGTTGCAGGTTCAATTCCTGGTAGGAATGCATGTGGGAGGCAACCAATCTATTCTCTCACATCGATGTTTCTCTCACCTCTCCTCCCTCTCTTCCTCTCTCTAAGATAAATTTTTTTTAAAAGAGTGAAAAGATAGCCCAAAGAATGGGAGAAAATATTTGCAAACCATATATTTGAGAAGGAATTTATATGCAGACTATACAAAGAATTCCTACAATTTAACAACAACAACAAAAATCACTACCCAACACAAAAGGGCAAAAAACTTGAACAGATATTTCTACAAAGCAGCTATATAGATAAAGTAGATATACAGATGGCCAGTAAGCATATGAAAATATAGCTAACATCATGAGACATAGGGAAATACAAATCAAACTACATGAAATACCACTTCATACCCAGTAGGATGCTTATTATATTTTTTAAAAAACCCACTAAAAATAATAAATGTTGGTATGGATGTGGAGAAACTGTAATCTTTGTATATTGCTGATGGGAATGTGAAAGAGTGCAGCCATTATGGAGAACAGATTGATAGTTCCTCAAAAGCTAAAGTTAGAATTTCCATATGATCCAGCAATTCCACTTCTGGGTTTACACCAAAAGGAATTGAAAGCAGGAACTCAAATAGATATTATATACCCATGTCCATAATGGAATTATTTACAATAGCCAACAGGTAGAAACAACCACATGTTCAACAAATGAATAGGTAAACAAAATGTAGTATATACATACAATTAAATATTATTTGGCCTTAAAAAGGAAGGAAATTCTGACACATGCTACAAGAATGAAACTTGAAAACATTGTACTATGTGAACTACACCAGACACAGAAGGACAAATATATGATACCACTTACACAAGGTACTCAGAATAGGCAAATTCATAGAGATGAAAGTGGATCAAGAGTTTAACAAGGTCTGGAAAGGGTTACAAAAAAGTTTTGGAAATAGACATTGGTGATGATTACACAACATTGTGAACATAATTAATGCCACTAAATTATATATTTAAAAATGGTAAATTTTATGTTATGTATATTTTACCACAATATAAAAAAGGTGCCAAAAGAAAGGAAGGAAGGAAAGAAGAAAGGAAGGAAGGAAGGAAGGAAGAAAAAGGGAAATGTCTTTCATTTCAACAACATCCAGGGCAAACCTCTACCATATTTTTGTTTTGTTTTGTTTTGTTTTGTTTTGTTTTGTTTTGTTTGTTTTGTTAATCCTCACCTGAGTATATTTTTTCCATTGATTTTTTAGAGAGCAGGAAAAGAGGGAGGGAGGGTAAGACAGAGAGAGATAGAGGAAGGGGGAGAGAAAAAAATATCGATGTGAGAGAGACACATCAATTGGTTGCCTTCTCACATGCCCTCACTGGGGCAGGGGATTGACCTGCAACCCAGTCACGTGCCCTTGACTGGGAATCAAACCCTCAGCCCTTTGGTGCATGGGCTGAGGCTCTAACCATTGAGAAACACTAGCCAGGGCAAGCCGGTACCATTTTAAATTAATAAAGCAATTTTATTTTATTTTCAAATTTTTTATTTGTTTGTTTGTTTGTTTCCCTATTGCCCTTCCCACCCCCCAGCACATGGCCCCATCTGTCCCCCCCTCTACTCCCTCCTTAGGCCCTGCATCCACTGGCCATGCCCACACACACATGCACACAAGTCCTTCGGTTGATCTCCTACAGGCCCCTCCCCTCCATCCTCCCCTGCCTTCCCACTGTAGCACGACAGTCTGTTCATTGCTTCTTTGCCTCTGCATCTACTTCCCCCACACCCCCTGATTCTTGTCTTTAAAAACATCTTGCCCCTGTAGGCTAGAAATAAACCCACAAGAGCAAAAGAAAAATGATTGAGTCCCAATTTCAATGTCCCATAGCTTTGAGTCCCAGTTTCAATGTCAAACAGTTCCTTATGTGTACACATCATCAGTGGTATCTGGATAGTGGACAAATGGTGGCAATGCCCGTCTGACCCTCACTGGTTTGGTCCTGGGCATCCTGTAGCGACGCACAGCTGCTGACAGCTCACATGGCAAGGCGTCGTCAGTGTCTTCTATCTCTGGACTGTTTTTCCTCTTGCCTTCGTGGTTTGGTGCAGACCTGTCAGTTCCTCTCTGGTGCAGTTCCTCTCTGTGTTGGAGTTGTTTTCTGAAAGTATATAAACATATTCTCAACCAAGAGTTAATAAAGGAATCTTTTTTATAAAATTAACTTAGGGTTCTTTTTATTTTTGCCTACCCACTTTTCCTTTGGCTTATTTTGACACCATGTGTGTTTTCTATGGGTGTCTTGCTGTTAGTATTACAAATGGAAATTAATATTCTAAAGTGAAAATTTTCTAGATGTAATTTACTTACCAGATATTTTTCCTTACATGATATTATCCTACTTCCGCCCCCTTTTTTTGATTAATGAAGAATTTGGTAAAATTTTTTAATCCAATCTTGATAACATTAATACAGTGGTACCTCGAGATACGAGTGCCCTAACATACAAGATTTTTGAGATATGAGCTGTCGAGCGAGCGATTTTTTGCTTTGAAATACGAGCAACATTTGAGATATGAGTAATCGTGCAGATCGGCCGGCTGCACATGACCCACCAGTTTACCGTGACTCGAGCGTCTAATAGTTTCCCACGCCTCAGTCAGTGTGCTTGTTTACCTCGTTGTCAAAGCATCTTCTGTGCATTTACATACTTTATCACATTTCTTTTTATAACCATGGGTCTGAAGAAAGCGAGTGGAAAGGTCAGTGCTCAGAAGAGGATGATGTCTATTGAATTAAAGCGTGAAATCATAGAAAAATATGAGCAAGATGTGCGAGTGGCTGACTTGGCGAGGCAGTACGGGCGTAGTACTTCAACGGTATGCCCTGTGCTTAAACAGAAGGAGTCGATAAAGGGTATAACGTCAGCTAAGGGCGTTACAATAATTTCTAAGCTCCGTAGCTCTCTCCATGAAAAGATGGAGAATCTACTGATGGTGTGGGTGACGGAGAAGCAGCTTAAAGGAGATACATTAACACAGGGCATCATATTCGAGAAGGCATGAGTGATTTACGGTGATTTGCTGGAGCAGACCCCGCACACTTCCACGGACGAAGCATCGAAAGACTCATTTATAGCCAGTAGAGGCTGGTTTGATAACTTCAGGAAAAGGTCCGGCATTCATTCCATCGTCAGGCATGGTGAGGCAGCAAAGTTCGGATGTGAAGGCAGCTGAGGATTACCTCAAAACTTTTTCCGATAAAAGCCAAAGGATATATCGCCAGGCAAGTCTTCAGCTGTGATGAGACAGGGCTTTTCTGGAAGAAGATGCCGAATAGGACTTATATAACGGCAGAGGAGAAGGCGATGCCAGGCCCCAAACCCATGAAGGATAGGCTAACTCTCGCACTGTGCGCCAATGAGAGTGGCGACTGCAAGATCAAGCCTCTGCTTGTATACCATTCGGAAAACCCCAGAGTCTTTAAGACACATAAGATTTTAAAAGATAAACTGCAAGTTATGTGGAGGGCAAACCCGAAGGCATGGGTCACTAGGCAGTTCTTTGTGGAGTGGGTAAACCTGGTTTTCAGCCCTTCTGTTAAGAAATATCCACAGGAAAACAACCTAACCATGCAAGCCCTCCTCGTCCTCGACAATGCTCCTGCTCACCCACTGAACCTCGAAGATGAACTCCTCGAAGAGTTCAGGTTTATAAAGGTTGTCTACCTACCTCCCAACACCACTCCTATCCTGCAGCCCATGGATCAGGAGGTGATTTCTAATTTTAAAAAGCTGTACATGAAGCACCTGTTCCGGCGCTGCTTTGAGGTGATGGAGAACACAAACCTCACCCTTCGAGAGTTCTGGAAGAACCACTTTAACATCGTGATATGCCTCAGAATTATTGATCAGGCCTGGCTGGGTGTTACCATGAGGACTTTGACCTCTACATGGAAGAAGCTGTGGCCTGAGGCCATAGCCAAAAGGACCTTCGAAGGATTCGAACCCGAGGTGCCTGTGGAGGAGGAGATAGTGTCTCTGGGAAAATCCATGGGCCTGGAGGTGGATGAGAGAGACGTGAATGAGCTCGTCGAGGAGCACCCTCTGGAACTCACCACGGAGGAGTTACAAGAGTTGCAGTCTCAGCAACATGCGGAGGTTCTCCAAGAAATTGGTTTTGAGGAGGAGCCAGAGGTGGAGGAGATCTCTACAAGTGAGATAAAGGAGATCTTAGGAATGTGGGAGAGGGTGTCACACTTCGTGGAAAAGAAACACCCCGAAAAAGTTACTACTGGTTGTGCATTGGAGCTGTTCAATGAAACTTGCCTCACCCATTTCAGAAACATTCTGAAAGGGAGGAAGAGGCAAACCTCGTTGGACATGTTTTTTTTGAAATCGGCCAAAAATGCAAAGACCAGTAGCAATTAAGTTCAGTGAAGATTAGTTAAGTTACATTCATTTTAGGGATAAAGTGTAGCATTAAGAGTGTTAACGAGTAGGTAAATACACTTTATAAAACCAGTTTATTCCTTTACATTCTCTTTTATTGTTTTTATACAATATTTGTCATTTATAAATACACTTTTCTTATTCAAAAACATGTAACAAGAACAACTGGGGTGGCATTTTGGGAGCTGGAACGGATTAATAGCATTTCAATAGATTTCAATGGGGAAATTTGCTTTGAGATACGAGCAACTTGATATACGAGCAAGGTTACAGAACGAATTAAACTCGTATCTCGAGGTACCACTGTAAAGCAATTTTAAAGACCTATGAAAAAGGCAATAACGTGAACTTAGGAGCAAGACAGGTCATTTGTACATGTGTGTCACATGGGGTATGTATTGCTGCAGTGCCTGGTAGTGACAATGCTTTGAGAAAAATAGTTTCCAGTTGGGCAGTTATCTAGGGTTTCTCTGAAATTGAACCTCATACAAGATTTAGCTTTCTCCTGATTTGTTTGTTCAGTTCCTTTTTTATTGTCACTAGCCAAGGCCAATGCCAGGTCCCTACCTGGCATTCAAGAATTCAAGATGCACCATCAGAATCTCTTCGCCCTTTGCCACTAACTGCTAGAATTCTCCCCCTGTTACTTGACTAATGGTACTGCTGTATAATTTTGCTTTTAAAATGTCAGTCTGTGAGCTCTCCTCAGGGCTTCAAAAACCGTTTTTCTGGTTCTTCCTGTTTAGCACCTGCTATTGTGATTGCCCTCTGAGATTCACAGCAAATAGTTTTTCCTTCCAGTTTTCTTCGCCTGTGGCATACAACCAGCTCTAGCTAGTTTGCAGCCCTGAACCTGTGCACTTTCTCCACTCTTCCCCATTCTGCCTTCAGATGATCTTTCAGGACACAAGAAGTGCCTGTCCTTGTTGTAGCCACAACATGGCAAGGCTTGTGGTGAGCAACTCCTGCATTTGGCACTATTTCCCCGAGAAGAGTTCTTCCAGGTTTAATCTTTCTCTGGTTGTATCTTTCAGGGAAGAATTTACTTCTCTCCAAAAGCTTACACTGGGCAGGATCTCAGAGGTCTACAACCATTTTCAGAGAATTGTGTACACAGAAAAAAAGTTTGAGAAATGTTCTCTTAAACATGTTTCCTTGACACGTAAATGTTTTTTTTTAATTGTGGCAAAATACACCAAACAAAATTTAGCATCTAAACCATTTTTAAGTGTACAGTTCAGTAGTATTGAGTACATTCACATTGTTGTGCAACAAATCTCTAGAACTCCTTTCATCCTGTAAAACTGAAACTCTATACCCACTGAACAGCAACTCTCCTTGCCTCTTTCCCCAATTTCACTACTCCAGATACTTCATATAAATGTAATCATTACCTATTTCATCTACCATAATATTTCCAAGATTCATCCATGTGTAAGGATTTCCTTTTCTTTTAAGACTGAATAATATTCTATTGTATGTGTGCACCTCATTTTGCTTATCCATTCATCTGTTCATGGATATTTGCTCACTTTCACCTCTTGCCTATTGTGAGTAATGCTGCTATGAACATGGGTACATAAATATCTCTTCAAGACCCCGTTTTCACTTTCTTTGGATATACACCCAAAAGTGAAGTTGCTGGATCATATGGCAGTTCTACTTTTAATTTTTTGAGGAACTGATATACTATTACCACAGTTAGCTCATTATTGATGGGAAAGGAAGCAAAGGGGGAGACGGTGTTAAGCGTATTCAGCTGGGAAGGAGAGGCGTATTTGCTTCACCAGGAAGCAAGAGTTTCTCCACCCTCCCTCCCCCAAACCACTGGTCTATTCCCCACACATCACTGGGGGAAGGGATAGAACAAAGCCGGAACTAAACACAGGAGCAATAAAGTGAAAATGGCACAGGGGGATGTACTTAACCATAAGGCCTGTAAGTCTAATCTGGGGAAAAGATCATTGGCTAGGAGTGAGCCCCAATGCAAGCCAGCAGGAAAGTTTGGGAAGCTGATTGGCTATTTTGAAAAAGCTTTTGGTTCTTCCCCAAATCAATCTCTCTCTCTCTCTCTCTCTCTCTCTCTCTCTCTCTCTCTCTCTCTCCTTTGCATGTTCTCTCTACTAGTCATGTGGCCTTAGCAGCTGCATGGCTGACTGCCACTCAAACTCCAAACACAAGCTCCCGACTGGAGCCTAACTACGGAGGCACAGCAACAGAGTGCAGCCAGGAACACAAGCTAAGCTATCTGGATGCTGGACTGAATTTAGCTTTAATATGGCACAGAATCTCTGGACATTGACTCCATTTCTGGCCCTGATTTTCTTTGGCAAGACAAACAGACATGAGACATTGGGGAACTTCTTTAATTTGCTTCCCGAATAATTTTTGCCACCAGACCTCATCCTCTCTTGCAGGTCCCTGGAAATGCTTTTCCTTGCAACACAGAAAGTACCCCACATCTAGTGGCAACAATACTGTTCCATACAAACTTTAGAGGATAACAAAACCATCCAGAAATGATCACTAAAAGAAACTGAATTAAAGTGATGCAAAATATAAGCCTGGCATTTAAAAATGGATCAGCAATATTTTCTTTGTTCTTAGCTTTTCCATACACTTGTTCCTTTCTATTCATTTTAGCTACAGAGTGAAGATTTTACACTTTTTTTTTGAGAGCTTGAGGCTTCTAATAATGGTCTCAGTTTATCAGAAAGTCGCTTTGGGATCAACAACTGAGGAAGAAAGGGAGGGGAAGAGGAATTGAGTTGAAGGAGAAATTGAGCTGCCATACAGGCCTGATGACAGCCTCATTCAACCCCAATTTTAAGTCTGGAACTAAAATTGGTCATCAAATAATTCCATGTCTTTATACCCTCAATGGACATTGGATTGAACAGTCTTAGAAAGGACATGACTTGAACTTAGGGCCTTACCACAGCTGAGACTACATTAAAGATGAGTATAAGAAAATGAAGGGAACCAAAGTTTACTACCCTGAAGCTGCCCTTTTAGGATATTGATTTTAAGCTATTTATTAAGAAATAAGACTCAGAAAAAAACTTTTGACCCTTTCCTGCCCAAGAAATTCAGAGAAACTAGCTTCAGGAAGGAGATCTTAAGATGTTCTCCTAATTTGAATTAACTATAGTAAAGAAGAGGACTTCAGGCAGGGGCCTGTGAGCTAGATACTTTCTATGTCCTATTGCTTCTGAATCATCTGGCAAGAATTTTCCTGCAGGTATGGTTTCAAGTCTCCCTCAACTAGCTGTAAATTACCCATTTTCACTTCTGAAATCTAATACTTCACCCTTTTCACCTTTCCCACTTTTCTTCTTTGTTTTAAAAATGTCATGTATACCCAATGTTGCCTCAATGTCTTTGGAATTTTCATGTCTATGTGAATTCCTGTGTGCATGTATTAAACGCTTTGATTTTCTTCTGTTAATATCTTTCTGTTAATTTGATTATTAGCCCAGTCAGAAGAACTTAAATGGTGGGAAAAAAAATATTAATATTTTGATTAGCCCCCAGATACATCATTCCATCAAGCAATAACTAAAGACAAGGGAAATGTGCTGTAAGAGAAAGCATCAGAGTTTAAACTCCTGAGCATAAATTGAGGAACTAGGTACTCCCAATCCCTTTCGCACTGGCCATCGAGTGTCACAGAGGAGAAAACTGTAACTACTAGGTGTGGAATTAACTGTCAATAGCACACAAAATTGATCTTTATCCAGTGACAGACTGAAGACTGTGACAATGAGCATAAAAATCACAAACTTTTCCAGTTAGAACATAAAAACAAACAAAATGAGAGTACCTTCATATACTTAACTGACAAAGATCTTGAGTTGTTCTGACTCAATGAGAGTCCTGCTACTCTCCCTTCCATTTGAGCTGGATCTCTCCTCCCCAGACAGTTTAGTTCTATTATGCTCATGCTGAGGACAGTAGGTTTCATCAGAGCTAACCCAACCCAAACCTTTGAGAACGAAGTTCTCTTTGTCAAGTATGATCTGAGTTCCAGGCCATACTTGTACTCTTTGTGTGTGTATGGTTTTACATTGTATTGGGTACTAGATTTCTCTTCTGGCTTCCCAGCATTACAGCTCATCTTTGAAAAGTGGCTAATCTGAGAAAATCAGAACCAAAGGAAAGGTGCCCCATCTTAAGCCACTATGGCAACAATGGAAGTATTATTCTCACTAGCAGGACCCATTGTTCTCTGCTTACAACAGGAGTGAGATAAACAGCAACTGTGAGGCCCCTGCCCTTCTTCCTCAGAGGTCTGGGTACTGAATGTGAGAAGCCTGGCATTAGTACAGAGGGTTCTCACAGTTCTCGAAAGACAGGGTTGATGGACATGGGAGCATAAAAACCACTTTGTAACCACAAAATATCTGAAAGGAAACAGGAGAAGAAGGCTGCAATAACAAATATCAGTAATATTTCCCTATATTCTGCATGTGAAATAACTAGAGAAACAACATATTTTTACATACAATTTATACACATGTATTTACCAAGCTGTGTAGTCTTTGAGTTAATTTTCAAGTCTTTCTCCTTTAATTTGTATCTTGATTTTTGTGGTATTTTCCTGCATCTTAGCCCTTCAGATTCCTTACAATATATAATCAATTCTCATTGTTCATGGTAGTTATATGAAATTTGTGCATGGGCAGCGGGGGAAGGGGGTGTCCTTCAGCCCAGCCTGCTCCCTCTCCAATCTGGGATCCCTCTCCCAATTCAGGACTGCTTGCTCCCAACTGCTCACCTGCCTGCCTTCCTGATTAACCCTAACCACTTCTGTCTGCCAGCCTGATCACCCCCTATCCCTCCCCTTCCAGCCTGATTAATGCCTAACTGCTCCCCTGCCAGCTTGTTTGCCCCTAACTGCCCTCCCTTGTTGGCCTGGTCCCCCCTAACTGCCCTCTCCTGCAGGTTTGGTCACCCCCAACTGCTCTCCTTTGCAGGCCTGGTCCCTCCCAACTGTCCTCCCCTGTTGGCCATCTTGTGGTGTCCATCTTGTGTCCACATGGGGGCAGGATCTTTTGACCACATGAGGGCAGTCATCTTGTGTGTTGGAGTAATGGTCATTCTGCATATTACTCTTTTATTAGATAGGATAGAGGCCTGGTGCACGAGTGGGGGCAAGCTGGTTTGCCTTGAAGGGTGTTCTGGATCAGGATGTGTGTTACCTTGGGGCGTGAGGTGGCCTGGGCAAGGGTGGCCACACTTGCAGGCTGGCCACACCCCCCGGCAACCCAAGTGGAGGCTCTGGCATCTGGGATTTATTTATCTTCTATGATTGAAACTTTGTAGCCTGGAGCAGAGGCCTGGGCCAGCCAGGATTTGTGGAAAGCTTGGCTTCCTCCACTGTCAGGGGCAACCCAAGCCTCCCTCCTGCTCTCTCTGTGGCCATAGCCATCTTGGTTGGGTTAATTTGCATACTTATTCTGATTGGCTGGTGGGTGTGGCTGGTGGTGTAGCAGGGGTATGGTCAATTTGCATATTGCTCTTTTATTAGATAAGATGATGTTACTGAATTAGTGAATACTGAATCATTGCTCCTAAGGGAAACACAGAGTTAGAGTCCTACAACTCTGGACACATTTTTATCAACTGATTGTTAGGGTGAACTACCCTTAATCTCTCCTGCTTGGACATGTTTTCTGAAATATAGGTTATAAGCCTTCTCCCATAGCTTGGGGCAGATGGCTGGTGTCTGCAGAAGGTAAGAACTCCCTTCCACTTGACCAACCTGTGCACTCTCCTCCCTTGACTCCCTTGACTCACTACTGCCCTACCCTCTGCTTGACCAACTCACACCCCCACACCCTGACCCTATATTTCATACTTTTACCCAGAGAACCTAACTGCTCCTCAGGGCTGACACCAACACACTGATGTCAGCCTGCTGTGAGAGAAAGCGATTACATTTCTTAAATCTCATAATGTCTATTGGTCTGGCTCCTTTCAGCTCATTTAATACACATTGTTGATTCATTGATATTGAACTTATGGCCAACAGCATTGCAACTCTTGCCTGAACAAAGCTCATCTAACACATATTTTTTTTTTGTAATGCACATCAGAGCCTTCTTGCACTTAGCATACTAGCTAGCACTTCAGCACTATGTTTGGAAACATTTTTAAGCAACAAAATCACCAAGAAAAAACACAAAACTGAAGACAACCAGTGGCTAAGTGGACCTCGAATAGGATGTTTACAGAATGAGAGCTGAAACAAGAAGGAGTGTCACCTTGTTTGACCTCGGCTGAGAACATGCATGGCAACTCACATTTTTCCCAGTCCTGAACATGCTCATGTATGACTTCAAAAACACTGCTAGGATTGATTTTGGGGTTACAAATAAATTTTATTAGCAAGTATACAAATTCACAAATACAAATTCTATAACTGTACACATTTGCAAATTAGAATGTTTTGTGGGTGAAATCTTGCCATGACACCAGAAATTAAGAAAATAAGGTTCTATCAGCTCTTAGAATATGGAGAATTCAGAATAAGGACACTTGGGAATGTGCAGGCCTTCATATACAAATGTGACACTGACATGTTCCTTAACTCAACTCTCTTTAGAACATGTATTTGGAGATGCTCTTCCATTATTTAACATGTAAATAGCTCTAAGCCAGTAATTCTTGAAGTATGAACCTGGATGGAATTGTAGCATCAGTACCACTGGGAACTTGGTAGAAATGTAAATTCTTTAGCCCCACTCAAGATCTGCAGGATCAAAATCTCTGGCATGAAGTCCAGCAGTCTGGATTTTTTTTAAAAAAACCTCTAGGACATTGTGCTCCAACCTCAAGTTTGAGAATACTGCTCTAAGCCATGAAACTCACCTGGTTCCTCTGGTGGCTAATGGCCTACAGTAGACCTGATTTGTTGTCCTTTGGTGTGTATGTAGAGCTTGACTGAGGTCAAATCTCACTTCTCCCTTTCATAATAGAAAGACCCTAAGTTACTTAAATGCTCTGACCCTCCAGTTTCCTCATCTGTAAAGATATTAAGATTAAAAGAGGAGGGAGAAACCAAGATAGCAGCATAGGTAAACACCTAAACTGTTGCCTTGCACAACAATTTCAAAACTACAAGTAACAGGCAAAACAGACATCATCCAGAACCACAGGAAAGCTTGCTGAGTGGAAATTCTACAACTAGAAGGAAAGAGAAAAGCACACTGAGACTCAGAGAGCTGCAAGAGGCAGAGGTACTGAGATACATAGAGAGTACTGGCAACCAAATGTGTGGCTGGCTTTCTTAAGCGGGAGGGAGACAAAAACTCCCAAGTGCATTGAACTCCAGTTCCCAGCAAGACTCAGAGGACCCAGACTCATCTGGGGAGAAACTGGACTGTCTGGCAGTGGGTGAAACTTGAGGGCGGCTTTCTCTCAGAGGTGTGTGGAGATTACTATGGGACACTGAGAAACACGAGCCTATTAGGGCAGGGCTGATGGGAAACCAATGTTGTCTGCCCAGTCCTGAGACTCTATCCCATCCAAGCTGAGCATAGAGGCTTTTGCAAGTCTTGTCTCATAAGGGTGTCTGCAGCATAGAAGTTTTCCTAGCATAGACACAGCTGATCCTCACAGCCAGTTGGCCTGGAGGTCAATCCCTCCCAGTGATACCAACAACAATCAAGACTTAACTACAACATGACTGTGCATACAACCCACAAAGAAGTGCACCAAGAGTGTCAACCTCAGGTAACTGGGGAGGCAAAGCCATTGGGCCCTATAGGACACCTAGCACACAAAACCACTCTACCAATTCAGGGAAGCAGCCAAAATGCGGAGACAAAGAAACAGGTCACAAATGAAAGAAAACAACTGGATATAAAGTTCAAAACCACAGTTATAAGGTTTTTCAATAACTTTCTAGAAAAGGCTGATAAATGTAGTGAGACCCTCAAGGATATGAAAAAGGACCAACTAGAAATTAGGCATACACTGACTGAAATAAAAAATACTATACAGAGATCAAAGAGCAGACTAGAAGATTGTAAGAATCAAGTCAAATATTTGAAATACAAAGAAGCAAAAACTACTCAACTGGAAAAGCAAAAAGAAAGAAGAATCCAAAAATCTGAAAATAGTGTAAGGAGCCCCTGCAACAACTTCAAGCATACCAACATCAGAATTATGGGGGTGCCAGAACAAGAGAGAGAGCAAGATATTGAAAACCTATTTGAAGAAATAATGACTGAAAACTTCCCCCACCTGGTTAAAGAAATAGACTTACAAGTCCAGGAAGCACAGAGAACCCCAAACAAAAAGGAATCCAAAGAGGACCACACCAAGACACATCATAATTAAAATGCCAAGATCAAAAGACAAAGAGAGAATATTAAAAGCAGCAAGAAAAAAACAGTTAGTTACCTACAAGGGAGCACCCATTGGACTGTCAGCAGATTTCTCAACAGAAACGATGCAGGCCAGATGGGAGTGGCAAAAAATATTTAAAGTGATGAATAGCAAGAATCTACAACCAAGATTACCCAGCAAAGCTATCATTCAGAATTGAAGGGCAGATAAAGAGCTTCACAGATAAGAAAAAGCTAAAGGAGTTCATCACCTCCAAACCCATATTATATGAAATGCTGAAAGGTATTCTTTAAGAAGAGGAAGAAGAAAAAGGTAAAGATAAAAATTATGAACAATGAATACATATCTATAACAAGTGAATGTAAAAATCAAGTGAATGAAAAAATCTGATGAACAGAATAAACTGATGAATACAATAGAATCAGGGGCATAGAAAGGGAATGGAGTAACAATTCTTGGGGGGGAAGGGGTACTGGGGATTCGGGAAGATACTGGACAAAAATCATACACCTATGTATGAGGACAGTGGGGAAGGGGAGTAAGGGCAGAGGGTAGGGTGGGAACCAGGTGGAGGGGAGCTATGGGGGGAAAAAGAGGAACAATTGTAATAATCTGAACATAAAGATTTATTAAATAAAAGAAGATTAAAAGAAATAGTAGATGAGAAAGTGCTTAGCATACAAAGGCTCTCAATAAACATTTGCATTTTAAATTTCTCTTTCTTTCATTATTCAATCTTAAATAAAGTATGAGGGATGAAGGGGAGGAAAAAATCCCAGAGACACTTTTCTTTCTTTAGGATAGAACTGAGTTTGGGAGATTTAGCTCAAATAAAACAATTATTATTGTCATCATTCTCTCTCTCTCTCTCTCTTTCTCAGCTGGTAAGCTACTACTCTGCTGTCAGTGTAGCTATAGAGGGAAAGCACACCAAAGTTCTTCAAAGAGAACTCAGACTATTTCACTCAGTTCATTTACCGTAGTATACAATTTAAAAGTAAGTCCTCTGGATTCATTGTATTCTTTTTATTTCCCTCCTACCTTCTACCTAAAACCAACAACTTCTCAATTTGTTCTTTTAGCCTAAGGAAATGATAATTCCCTTCAGTTGCCTTACTAGGATCCTTAAAGACTTTACTTGAAAAACAGGTGATGCCCTGGACAGTGTTGCTAAGTGGCTAGTGAGTCGGCCTGTACACCAAAGGGTCACAGGTTCGATTCCCACTGGTCCAGGGCACATACCTGGGTTGCAGTTTGCTTCCCCTCAGGGTGTATGTGGGAGGCAACCAGTTGATGTTTCTCGCTCACATCAATGTTTCTCTCTCTCTCCCTCTCTGCATGCCTTCCACTCTCTCTGAAAAGCAATAGGAAAATACCTTCGGGTGAGGATTAAAAAAAAAAAGAGGTGAATACAGGTTATGATCAACTACCCCTCCAAGTTTCCTCAGATGTAGTTGAAGGGGATTTCAGGTCTCAACTTGCCAGCCTTTCATCTTGAGCCATGCAGTCACTAAAATCAAAACAGAGCCTAGCAAGTTGTTGTGTTCAGAGATTGTAATTCTGTATATTGGGAGTATTTTTTTCCTTTGAAATTGCCTTTTTTGGTTTCTTCATAGGATTGTATTTCATGTTCTTTGTCTGCCTGCAACAATACTGTCCTCCTGTCCTTACACCGTATTGGAGTCATCTTATGGAACTGCTATTGCTGCCGATGTATAAAACAGTTTATCTCAATCCTGATTTCTGTCCGCTGAACATTGCTAATGTTTGATAAGTTGACCAACATTTACAATGAAGAAGAGCGGCTTGCAATCTTGGAATTTTAATGGTAAAAACCAAAGGGAATTTAATGGTAAAAACCAATTACCCTATTCTAAGCCAGGGAAATTTCTTAATATATGTTTCAAGATACCTCACTCTAACCCACCTTAATTTTTTTTAAATACTTCAACTTAGACTTTGGTTCAGCTAGGCAAACCTGATTGCTTTCTTTCCCTATGCAATTTCCTGCTCTGAAAAAACAGAGCTGAGAAAGCTGAGACCCAGAAAAGAGAACTGATTTATCCAGATTATATTTTGGTCTACAGTTCTTTCTCCAGTATCATACTTCTCATTTCTACCCCTAAGCCATTATCTTAGGCTTTCCCTATTACCCCAACCTTGCTTTCTCCTTTCTATCAAAGCCTGTCCTTAAACATTTCAATCTTTCTTGAAAAATTTTCTCCCCTAAGAAACCAGACCTTTCTGATCTTCATCTGGCTTTGATCACTCTCTTTATTCCAAGATTCTCTTTCTCTTCCAGGCATGAAATTATAGACTGTAGGGCCACAGGAATTTCTGACTTAGAGGATCACCCTAATTTTTATAGTAAAAACCCCAACTAGCTAAGTCATTAGTCCGAGATTACAAAGCCAAGTCTAAAACTCAAGTCTTTGAGTCCTTAGTTCAAGATTCCTTTTTAATACATGGAAACAACTGTTTGTGCTTCTTTTCTCTATCCATATGCTTATGTCTTCTCATTAAATCCATCCTTTTAGAGATAACCCAAAAACTTATATGCATAGCCCATGGACACAGGCAATAGGATAGTAAAGACCTGGGAGTTAGGGAAGGGTAGGGGTTGAGAGAAGGGGATAAGAGGGAAGGGAATGGGACATAGCTGTAGTACTATCAACAATAAAAATATATTAAAAAAAAATACACCAGCTGGAAAAAGAGTCCAAGCTTCTAATTTCTTTGTCACTATTACCATCATCCTAATTAGTCAATTGTCATCACTCAGCTATTCTGGAGAGCATTTCGCATAGTGCTGTTACGATTGCCCAGCTCCTTACTCTTTTTCCTTATATCCCAAATGATTCCAGCTTTATCACCTTGTGAGTGTCCATCACTGTCAAGCCTCAGGGAAAACAAGATTGGTACAAAGAAAGAAACATTGCTACTGATGCAATAAATCCACTCTTTTTTTCTGACATACGAAATATGAAACTACAACTTGCTAAACTGAAGGAGCAGAAAAACAGGGACCATAGAGAACATAATTTCATGGAAGTTGACCCAACTCTTGTCTATTAAAATTCACAGGACCCAATACCAAGTAGTGTGAAGATGCTAGATTTCAGAGGAGCCCATTACACTGTGGTTTTAATGCACTGGAGAGCAATAAACTCCTGACTCAAACTGGGCCAATCTGATTCTCTTATGACAATTTAGAATTGAGGCCTCGAAACACTGGTATATATAAAGCTAGAGCCCAGATGCTCAATCCCTGATGATGCTGTGAAAGAGAGAAAATGAAGCAGAACCTCAGAGAAGCAATGAGGCACTCAAGGAAATGGTCAATGATCTTGGGTACTGATTTCCACTCCTGATTCCACCTCTTGGTGGTCTGTGGGAAACCCAGTAAGCTGCAAAACCCCTCTACTTCTGCTGCTGCTAATTTTCTTTCCCCTTTGCTTGAACCAGTTGAGCAGGTTTCTTTTGTAACCAAGAAGTATTAACTAAGACCTCCCTCCCCTTCTTCATAGAACTGAAAGATGAGCCAGGCAATTGCACATGGTTGGGAGGTCAAAGAGAGGATTGCAAGAACTTGAAGACATTGTTTCTTTCTCAGTAGGGGGTAGTGCTTTTCATCTGTTATTTTCTGTGAAACAAATCTCACAATCACAGGTATTTTCTTTTGCCACTCCTCCATCCCCATCCAAGTAAACACAGCAACTGTTGCTAGCCTTCAGCCTTCACAAAACTTCATGTGTTCTCATGCACTTCCTTCTGAAGAACATAGAGGACACTTTTATTTTTTTAGGGAAAGAAGCAAGTTTAAAGCCTTGATAAAGTGAATCCAACTAGTCTTTGGCATTTTGCCTCTAGTGTCTCTGCTGGAAGGTAGATAGGTATGCTGCAGAGATTCTCCAACTTCAGTCACTACAGACTACCTTAATGATTTCTAGTTTTCTTTTTCTTTTTTAAATCCTCACCAGAGAGCATGTTTTTCATTGATTCTAGAGAGAGAGGAAAGGAGAGGAAGAGAGAGGAGAACACATTGATGTGAGAAAGAAACATTGATAGGTTGCCTCCTATATGTGCCCCAAACAAGGATTGAACCTGAAACCTGGGTATGTGCCCTGATAGGGAATCAAACCTGCGATCCTGCGGTGCATGGGATGACACTCTAACCAACTGAGCCACACCAGCTGGGGCATAGTTTTCTTAATATTTTTAAAAATATACTTAAAATTTCTTTACTTACCCTCACCTATAATATTCACTAATGAAATCATAGGTTTGCTATGCATATTGTATTTTTCTAATATACATTAAAATGCAAAACTATTGCACTAAAAATACATTAAGATAATCTTATGTGTACCATCTTAAGAAAAATTAATGTAGTGTGGGCATTGGAGTCAGACAGGCCTAGTTCAGGTCTTAACTCTGCCACTTAATACCTGTATGACCTTAAACAAGACATTTCATCTTTCTAAACTTAAATTTTGTCATAATAAGCATGTCTTCCTCATGATTTGGTGAGGATTAAATGGGGTACATTTAAATATAGTGTGTTTCAACTACTTAACACAATGCTTAACACATAGTAAATATTCAATCTATACTAACTACTATTGTTGTGCCCTCTTGTTCTGCCCTTTGTTTATTCCTCCTTATTTCTTCCCTTCTCAATCTGTGTTTGAAACAGGCACCAGTATGAAATTGGCTTGCTTCTTGAAGTGTATGGCATTTATATAAATCCCTTCAGAGATCAGAATAGAAAGTTGAGTATGGAACATCTGTTAGGTCCAGATTTGTTGTTTTAATACTGTGACATTAACCTATTGGGCTGATGTGACTGAGATAACACGATTGTTTCTATAGAACCTAATTTCCAAGGTGATCAAAGCCCTCATGAACATTCCCTAACTCATCCCTATTATATGTGGACAAGTGTTATCTTCCTTAAATTTTAGATCCCAATAGACCTGACCTGGTAACTGAGTAACATTGTGACAGAATCACATAGAAGAGTCCAGGACTCCTGATCCAGAGGGAAGATATGGCCTTAGTGCAACATGGAAGGTGTTCCATGTTGAGCAGGAAAAAGTGCTCCATGCTCATTATGATTCTCCAGCAAAGAAATAAAGCATACTTAATTTTCCAGATTTTACCACTACTTAGTAATTCTCAAGGTAGTTTTCCTCAGAATACTATTTTGAAAACAGGGTCTTAGTTGATCATATTGGCATGATTTCTATTTCTCAAGTTCCTTGCTTTTATAAAATCAAGCTGGTCTTGGAATGCTGAAAAATAACTGTCTGAAATTATTTTGCTCCCTACTCCCCACCTCCCTGAAATGTCACCCTGGCAATGAAGATTCCAGTCCTATATCACAAGCCATTACCTGTCTGGGAACTGATTTCCTCCACAGCTTGTCTTTGATTACATGCTTGATAATGTGTAATATTTCATTTCTTTAATTGATTCTTTTTTAAATTTGTGTGTTTTCTTTTTTTAATTTTGAGAACTTAAAAACTATAAGAAAGTAATTACTTAGTTTTTAAAAATAAAATTGTAATAAAAGTTAGAATTAGAAGAAATATCACATTATACAGACATGAAACAAAATCCTAATGAGACAAGTCACACAGCAAGACAATAGCACATCTAGAAATAGAAGTGAAGTCCCCTGTACCCTGGCACAGTTTTTCACTACTGAGGTGATTCCTTTGTTTACATTTACAGGTTTGGGGGTATTACTGAGTCCTTTGAATTATCTTAATTCTGTGTTTTTAATTAAGATGTTTAGTATAAAATACTCTGTGGGGAGGAAAGGAAGAGATAGTTATGGAAACACCTGCTTTAGAATATGAAGTAGACCAAAAATATATATCCACACAGAGGACTCCCTAATTTATACTGACGTGAGTGATCAAAACTTATCCTCAGTTATAAATTGACTTGTGTTGTGTCAGGCTTTTACTTAACATTGTGCCATGCTAAGGACTGATGAGCAGGTACCTCCTGCTGCTGTGGTTTTCTTGCTGTAGAAGAAATGAAATACAGTTAACAGAGAGCCTGAAAAAGGAGGTAGTATGACACAACATTTGCTGTTTCTTTGCTTTTGTTCTGAAGAGTTTGAGGTAGCTTAAACAAAGGGCATGCATACAATAAAATTAGTATCAGGGTTGTATAAAGTAAGAAGAAGTAAACCAAGAAGGCTATCATTTGTACTAAATATACTTTTGTCTCTAAGCCTCCTGGAAACGATAACAATGGTATGGCATTTATATGGGATAACAAAAAGGGAAACAAGTTGTAAAGAAAGGAGGATGACTACCAATTATCTACAATAGAATAAGATTTTCCTGGAACTTTCTTAAAATATTTTTTTCACACATAAGATCTTATTTTAGGGACTACTGTGCAATATCATAGACAATGTCCTGAGCAGTAGCTTTATAATAAATGCAGAAAATTTTCATAGGACTGTTTCCTGTAACAATTTTGAATTGGAGTCAAGATTATTATAACAAGGCCTCATGGCTACAGCATTAGATTAGTCTTTGATGAAGAGCCAGATATTTATTGTTTCTAGGACACAGTTTTCTCTCTATAAATAAAAAAAATTGCTTTTTAGATCAGAGAAGAGGTAGGGAAGCCTATCAAATTCATCTGGGGAGTTTGTTCAAAATGCACATGCCTCCTACATTATCCTACCCCCTTGTATATCAAATGTTTTGTGAAAAAATTATTCTAGACTACAGGCCCGGTGCATGAAATTCACATACTAGTGGGGAGGGAGTGTTCCTCAGCCCAGCCTGCACCCTCTCCAATCTGGGACCTCTCGATGTCGGGCCTAAACTGGCAGCTGGACATCCCTCTCACAATCCAGGACTGCTGGCTCCTAACCGCTTGCCTGCCTACCTGCCTGATTGCCCCTAACCACTTCTGCCTACCAGCTTGATCACCCCGTAACCACTCCCCTGTTGGCCTGATTAACACCTAACTGCTCCCCTGCCAACCTGATCACCCCCAACTGCCCTCCCCTGAAAGCCTGGTCTCCCCCACAACTGCCCTTCCCTGCCAGCCTGATCTCACTTTCAACTGCCCTCCTCTGCTAGTCAATTTGGTTCTGATCGATCAGTTTCTATGTCAGTCAGTGTCAAAAGCTCTGCCTCCTAGGCAGCCATTGGCTCCTCACAGTTGACTCAGATTTGCTTCTGATTGGTTGGTTTCTACACCAGTCAGCGTCACTAAGCCTATCAATGGGGCCTGATCAGAAAGGTGAGGCTGATCAGCAGCCACTGTGGAGGCCTGGAGAGAAATGGAGGTGCGGCTGTTGGCCAGGCCTGGAGAGAGTGAGGAAAGTTCTGATCAACGGCTGCCACAGAGGCTACAGATCAAACCCTGCTTCTCTCTTCAGACCTCTATCTGGGCCTGATTCACAGTCCCCTCAGCAGTCAGTACTGGGTCATCACACAACCCCACACTGACTGCAGGACTCACTTCTGGTTGGTCAAGCCTCCAGTCATTGTGGATGTGACAGGCCCATGGTTTTTATATATTAGAAAGTATGACTCTTTTTAAAAAGATGTTTTTATAGATTTTAGAGAGGGAGGGATGGAGGGGAGAAGAGAGAGAGAGAGAGAGAGAGAGAGAGAGAGAGAGAGAGAGAAACATTGATGTGAGAAACATCAGCTGCCTTCTACACGCCCCCCACTGGGGATCAAGGCCGAAACCTGGTCATGTGTCATGACCTGGAATTGAACTGGCAATTTTTTGATGCATGGGACAATGTGCAACCAACTGAGCCATACCAGCCGGGGCCACTATATCTATCTATATCTATCTATATCTATCTATATATCTATATCTATATCTATATCTATATCTATATCTATATCTATATCTATATCTATATCTATCTATCTATCTATCTATCTATCTATCTATTGATTTCAGGAAGAGAGGGAGAGGGAGAGAGAGAAACATCAACAATGACAGAGAATCATTGATCAGCTGCCTTCTGCATGCCCCCTCCTGGGGATGGAGCCTGCAAACCAGGCATGTGCCCTTGACTGGAATCAAACCTGGGACCCTTCAGTTTGCAGGCTGATGCTCTATCCACTGAGCTAAACAGGCTAGGGCCACGATGACTTTTTTTAATACTAAAAAATAATGGAAGTGATATACTTATGTACGTGCATCTGAAAATAAATATATTTAGTTATATATTTTTTAGACCTTAAGAATAAAAAGGAATAAAACATTATAGAGCAAGATGAACTCTCTATATCAGTTACAATAGGCTGGGCTATATGCAGTACAAAACATACAATCCCACAATTTTAGTGGCTGAAAACAAAAGTCCATTTCTCAATCGTAACACATGTTTACTGTAAAAACTCTGTTGTGCATTGTCCTTTCTCCAGGACTCAAGCTGATGAAATAGCCTGAAACAATGACATATGAAATATTGCTAGTTACTATAGCAAAAGGGAAAAGAGCATAGTAAATTGTGCATATGGTTCTTAAATCTTCCTTTCAGAAGCAACACTTCTTCTACTCACATTTTATTGATTAAGGTAAGTCAGATGGTCATGCCTAACTTCAAAAAATGTGCCTAGAGGAAAAGCCAGAATATTCATGAACAGACCCAATGACTATCACAGTCCTCTTTGCTTCCCTCCCCAGACCTATTTTTCTCTCCATTCAGAGGCAGCCCCTGTCATGAATTTTAGTGCATATCTAGACTTGTTTTATATTTTTTACTACAAAATACTAGTAAACATTTTTGTAAAGAATATATATTGTTACTTTGTGCATTTTATAAAGTACTTGTTAATGATATCACACTTTTAGAATGTCTTAAATTTTTAAAATTATGTTTTATTTCCAGGATTTATCTATGCTGAATTATGCATATCTGAATCATTTGCTTAAACTGCTGCATAGAATTTCATACTATAAACACACTGTGATTTATTCATCTCTTCCCTTACCACGAACAAACTATTTTCAATTTTTCATTACTACCAGTAGTATGGTATTGTAAATATGTTTGACAGAGTCCTTGACAGTCTCTCTCAATTGCATTTAATGAGACAAATTCTAATGTCATAATGCAATGATTGTATGTAATGAAGTAACTTCTCTCCTATGCATATAGGATAATATGTACCATCCGTGGGAGAGTTGAGAAAATAGTCACTCCAATAATTGTTTATGTTCTCTGGTTCAGATGAAGAATCCTATTTGAGAAAAGCTGCTTGGAGTGTAACTAGAAGATTGCAAGGTCTTTGAATGTAGACATTTTTTTTTAAAATATATTTTATTGATTTCTTACAGAGAGGAAGAGAGAGTGACAGAGAGCAGGAAACATTGATGAGAGAGACATCGGTCAGCTGCCTCCTGCACGCCCCTTACTGGGGACGTGCCCGCAACCAGAATACATGCCCTTGACTGGAATCAAACCTGGGACCCTCCAGTCCGCAGGCCGACGCTCTATCCACTGAGCCAAACCGGTTTCGGCGAATGTGGACATTTTAAACTTTTCTAGATATTACCAAATTATTCTTCAAAATAGACAGTGTAATTTCTATCAGTTACATATGACAGTTTTCCTTTTCCTACATCTTTTCATCACTTGCTATTTTCAGACATTTTATTTTTGGCCAATTCCATGGGTATGAAACAGTATCTCATTGTCATTTTAAGTTTTATGTCTCTGGGTACCAGTGAGGTGGAGCATTTTTTCATATTTAGCAATTGAATTTCTCTATGCATCAACTGTTCAAGTTCTCTGCCAATGTCATTGTTTATGTTTTCCCTGTTAGTTTATAATAATTTTTATACCTTTTGAATCTAATGCTTCCTCTGTTACATATGTGTCCATCTCTCGATAATTCTGGTATATTTTTCACTTACACATCACCCACCATGATCACTAAAGTCACTTCTATCTCTAACATTTTATGTATTTACTAGAGGCCTGGTGCATGAAAATTCATGCACTGGAGGGGCGGGGGATTCCTCAGCCCAGCCTGCCCCCTCTCATAGTCCAGGAGCCCTCAGGGGTGGGAGGTGACCCAGCAATCAGAGGAAGGTGATGCTTCCATTACATCTCTGCTGCTGCCACTGCCAGCAGCGCAAGCCTTGGCTGATTCTGGTTACTTGAGCCTTGGGCAGCCCTGGGAGGCTGGGCATCTGCCATCTGAGACTTGCCTGCATCTTGGGCTGGCCCTAGGTGGCTGGGAGGCTGAGGGTGGGTCTGATCACACTGCTCGCCTCCACCTCCCCCTTTCCTCTTTCCCCTTGAGCAGGGCTGAAAGGACTGAGAGACTCTGGCGGGGCTGAGGGGACTGGGTGCTGCCATCTTTGTGATGGTGTGATGGTCAATTTGCATATTCCCTCTTTATTAGATAGGATGTTATGACTTAACACACATATAGATATACATCCAATCTTAGGAAATTTTAAACCAAACTATGAAGGGTTCTATATATATAGATGCATTTTATATATCCCTTCTTCCTGAAAAGAAGACATATTTTGAATTTGCCTAAATTACAAAGAACTTTTGAATGGCCAGATCTGGACAAGCACCATCATTGTTACCCAGAGATGAGCAAGTTCAAATGCTCTCCTCATAGCGACCTTCTCTGACCTAGTGGGCAACAGAACTATTTAAAATAAGCTGACCCGTCTCTCAAAAGACACAGGATTTGTGGTTCTCTGTAACAGACCAAGGCAGAGAAGTTAGTGGTGCCCTGTGCTCATGAATTGGCAGTGATGTCTTGAAAAGGAACCATTAGCTTAAAAAACATTCTAAGTGCAAAAATAGTGTGATAATTATAGGAGTAAGTGGAGAGTTGAATTTTTTCTAAAATATCATTATGAAGATAGGTGAAGTGCTAGAGTGTGTTAAAACCATGAAGTTATTTATGGTATTTCCCTGCTTTTCTCTAGTCTCCAAATATTCTATAAATATTTTTATACTATATTAATAATTCAAAAATCATAATGAGAACCAAAACCAAAATGTAACCCACAGTAATTACAAGGATTCTCAGTTTCTCAAGTAGGCATTCACTTCTAATTGGGGGAGAAATCAAAGACAGAAAAGTGTAAGGGTCTTTCCCATTGGTAAGCTTTTCAAAGTAAATTTGAAAGTACTAGGAAACTGCAAGCCTACCTAGGATGGGGAGGAAGTGGCCAAATGCTGTGACTGAGAAATGTAGAGAAAAACTACTGGTGATGGCGGAGAGGAACAGAATGGCGCAAGGGAGGAAAGCGGTGGCTCTGCCAAGTTCAAAGGGATACAGAACATATATTTACGCCCGATTTAACTAGGCAAGAAGGTACAGAAGAAAGAATTCTAGATGTGATGGAAAAGGCTTTGCATGTAAGCCTTGGCTCTGCTGTTAAGTAGTGTTTGACCACAGGCAAGTAGCTCAAACTCATCTGAGAAATGAAGGTGACTCCCAGGGCTGTCATGAGTCCCAAATGCAATAATGTCTGTGAATATACTTGGTAAATGGCAAAGTTCCAAACTCAGGTTAGTTATTAGTAATGAGAAAGGATACCATAGGAATGCTAGTGAATAGCAGGAGAGAGAGAGTTCCATGTAGGAAGGGTGCCCATGACAGAGAGAGCAGTGCCAATGCACAAGACACAGGGGCCCAAAACATCCCTGTTCCTTCAGGGTCCATTGAGATAGACTTGGAATTACAATTCTGAGGATTACAGATCTTTGGATCCTCAATTCTGAGGATCTGAATTACAAATCCTCAGAACACAGGGATGCGGGGGAGGCGGGGGTGCACTTTACATTGTATATATTTAAAGTCTAATAATATTATTTCTTAGAAAATCGCTTTATAAAACATTGGGTTGAGAGTGCTTGCCAGTAAAGGTCACCATGGCTTGTAGAAAGTTAACTCTTTTTTTTTTCTTTTTTTTTTTTAATTAATT
The DNA here is from genome assembly GCA_011751065.1 of Lasiurus cinereus. NCBI lineage: Eukaryota > Metazoa > Chordata > Mammalia > Chiroptera > Vespertilionidae > Lasiurus > Lasiurus cinereus. Next base: position 1,431,265 of record JAAGEH010000011.1, on the reverse strand, counting down.
TTTATTAATTTTTTATACATATCTCCCCATTGCCCCCCCTCCCTCCCAGGCATACCCCGACCCCCCAGTGTCTGTGATCATTGGTTATGTTTATAAGCATGCATACAAGTCCTTTGATTGATCACTTATTTACCTCACCTAACTTTAATCTTTCTGCTATAATTTCACAGTCTGTTTGATGCTTTATGATTTTTGTCCTCCTGAGAATTATCAGTCTACTCCCTTTCTGTGCTCCTGATTCTATTATATTCACCAGTTTATTCTGTTGATCAGATTTTTAATTCACTTAATTTTTAGATTCACTTGTTGACAGATGTGTATTTGTTGTTCATAATTTTTTGTCTTTTACCTTTTTCTTCTTCCTCTTCTAAAAGGGTACCTTTCAGCATTTCATATAATACTGGTTTGGAGTTGATGAACTCCTTTAGCTTTTTTTTCTCTGTGAAGGTCTTTATCTGCCCTTCAATTCTGAATGATAGCTTTGCTGGATAGATTATTCTTGGTTGTAGGTTCTTGTTGTTCATCACGTTGAATATTTCTTGCCACTCCCGTCTGGCCTGCATCGTTTCTGTTGAGAAATCAGCTGACAGTCGTATGGGTGCTCCCTTGTAGGTAATAAACTGTTTTTCTCTTGCTGCTTTTAATATTCTCTCTTTGTCTTTTGCTCTTGGCATTTTAATTATGATGTGTCTTGGTGTAGTCCTCTTTGGGTTCCTTTTCTTTGGGGTTCTGTGTGCTTCCTGGACTTGTAAGTCTATTTCTTTTACCAGATGTGGGAAGTTTTCAGTCATTATTTCTTTAAACAGGTTTTCAGTATCTTGCTCTCTCTCTTCTTCTGGCACCCCCACAATTCTGATGTTGGTACGCTTGAAGCTGTCCCAGAGGCTCCTTACATTTATCTTCACATTTTTGGATTCTTTTCTCTTCTTGCTTTTCCAGTTGAATGTTTTCTGCTTCTTTATATTTCAAATTTTTGACTTGATCCTTGCCTTTCTCTAGTCTGCTGTTAGTACTCTGAGTAATAGTATTCATTTCAGTCAGTGTATTTATTATCTTCTCTTGGGTCTCACTAAATTTATCCATCTTTTCTAGCATATTCTTGCAAAACCTTATAAGCGTGGTTTTGAACTCTATATCCAGTTTTTTTTTTCCTCCATTTCTTTTGCTTGTAATCCCTTCCCTTGTCTCGGCATTTTCACTGTGCCGGGGAAACTTCTGTGCTGGATTCAGCCGAAGAAGCCTCTGCTGAGCTTGGGAGGGTGGAGTCTCAGGGCTTAAGGGACCGCCTTGCCTTCCAGTCGGCCCCGCCCTCCACGGCCCCTGAGTCTCACGTGACTGGGTAAAGGCTGGAGCGGTCCTTGTGCGCGCGCACCCGCAGCGCCTCCAACCGCTGCCTTTCCGGCTCCCCTGCGAACCAGGACCACACGAGTCTAGGTCCCCAGGGTTTCGCCCAAAACAGGGGCCCAGTGGACTCAGAAGTGGCGCAGTTGGGAGGGTCTGTCTCCCACCCACTCGCGAAAGCCAGCGGCACAATCAGCAATCCGTCCTCCGGGTGGTGCCGTGCGCGACCAGACCTCCGATCCTTTGCAACTCCCCTAAATTTCCGTGCACTTCTCCCTTTTCACAGTCCAAACTCCCCCCGTATGAGTTTCGGCTGGATCTGGGGTTTAGTGTCGTAAGATAAGGAGTTCAATGCCGTTGGGAGTCTCCGTTTCCCTCCCGCCAGAGAAAGCCAGCCAGGTACTCCGGCACCGCTCTCTCAGCGCGCTCGTCTCCGTACCTCAGCTTTTTGCAGCTCCTCTGGGTCTCCGTGAGCCCCTCTCTTTCCCTCTAGTTGTAGAACTTCCACTCAGTCAGCTTTCCTGTGGTTTTGGATGATGTCCGTTCTGTCTTTTAGTTATAGTTTTGAAATTGTTGTGCGAGGCAGCAGTATAGGTGTTTACCTATGCCGCCATCTTGGATTCTCCTCGAAAGTTAACTCTTGATAGATGGAAACCAGTACCAAACGAGGAGGAATCCTCCTCCTCTTCCCTCCCCCAACACACATACACACATACACACCACCAATGCCCTTCATCTTCTGTGAGGGAGGTGACATCTCCAGCTCCTGTTAAAGAAGAAACCGGACTTGGGCTGGTGTCCCTACTCAGTTGACTTCAGGGACAAATAATTACTGAATATTCTTTCCCCTCCCACATCCCTAAGGCTGGGAGCTGCATTTTGTTATTTTTCTTTCCCCAAAAAGGTAGCTGTACACTGGCTTTCTTTTAACCACAGTTTATCAGCCAAGAAAAAAAAAATTGACATGTGAGAGGCAGTATGTACAGTAATAGGCCTTACTCCTCTTCCAGTTCCTGATCCCAGGCACCACTATCATGGTTGCAGTTTTCATTAAGGAATTACAGCCTCCAAAGAAAGTCTAATTTCAGTGACCTAAGCTTGGCTCTTGGCTTAGAGATTCCTGGGAAAGGCCTATTAGGTCCTTTCCTCTTTACACTCATAAGTAGCCCTTTGAGCTCCATATAACAGATATGGCTACTGAGACTTAGAGTGATTAAGTAAATTTCCCAAAGTCTGAAGTAGTATATTGTAAGGTTTCTATTACTAGCTTTAGAACTGGCTTTTTTAACATGTAGCTCAGTGATTGAAAAGGGATAGAGGGGAATGCACTCTCCCTGTTGGGATATTTGACTTTGTGTATGTGTGTGTCTATCTGGATAAGGAGGAGATTGAAAATTATATTGCTGCCCTAACTGGTTTGGCTCAGTGGATAGAGCGTCATCCTGCAGACGGAAGGGTCCCAGGCTCTGTTCCAGTCAAGGGCATGTACCTTGATTGCAGGCACATTCCCAGTGGGGGATGCACGGGAGGCAGCTGATCGATGTTTCTCTCTCATCGATGTTTCTAGCTCTCTATCCCTCTCCCTTCCGCTCTGTAAAAAATCAATAAAATATATTTTTTTAAAAAGAAAATTATATTGCTTTTACTTTGCAAACAATAAAAAGTGAGATTGTCAAAAACCTTCTCAGCTGTTGGGGATATGCAAAAATATCTTCTTTCATATTTAGAGCAGGAGAATGAAAAGCTTATGTTCTGTTTATCAGATGAGGGATGTGGGTTAAATTTCCACTGGCCACATGCTTCTCCTTTGCCTTATTGGTGCTTCCTATTAATATAATCTTGTAATGAAATTATTTTCAATACCTGATTATTTGGAACTTCCATATTTCTTACAAATAGCCACTTTTCCCCTCCTATATTTACTTACATAGTCTATGGTCTGAATATTTATGTCTCCCCTCACCCCCAAATTTGTATGTTGAAATTCTAACCCCATAGGTAATAGTCTGAATAGATGTGGCCTTAGAGGGCAGTAACTAGATCATGATTTGGAACCCTGGTATGGGATTAGTGCCCTTAAAAAAGAGATCCCACAGAGCTCTCTAGCCCCTACCCCTATATGAGGATACAACAAGAAGTCTGTGACCAGAAGAGGGCTCCCACCTAACCTCACTGGCACCTTGATCTCAGACTTCAGCTTGCAGAACTGTGAGCAACAAATCCTGCTATTTATAAGGTACCCAGTCTATGTTATTAGCCTGAACAGATTAAGACACATAGGGAAAACAGCACTCATGATATAAAATGAAAAAGATTGCAATGTATTTTATATATAGTATAATCTTTTTTTTTTTTTTACTGCCCTGTCCAGTGTAGCTCAGTTGGTTGCAGTTTGATTCTTGGTCAGGGCACATTCCTAGTTGCAGACTCCATCCCTAGTGGGGAGGCGTGCAGGAAGCAGCTGATGAATGTTTTGCTTTCATATTAATGTTCTTTCTCTCTCTCCCTCTCTCTCTCTCTCTCTCTCTCTCTGCTTCTTCCCTCTCTCCTTTTTTTTTTTTTTTTTTGTCTGAAAAAGGGAGAAGGTAGGGGAAGAATCACATTTATTTTGGGGAAGTTGAATTAAATTAGAAATAATTTAGGTAAAATCTCTGACACACAGAAAGCAGTCGATAAATGCTTTTCTTATTTTGAGGAGGGAATATAAAGAGCCAACTTCAAGAGCATATGACTGTGTAATACAGGGCCTGGTGCTTGAGAAAGCTCTGAGCTTGGTTTAATGCTCTGATGTCACCATCTTAGAATTTGTAATATTTTTGAACAAGGGGTTCCACATTTTCATTTTTCACTGGGTACTGCAAATTATGCAGCTGATTCTGGGAACACACACACACACACACACACACACACACACACACAAAGAGGGAAAAGATTGAAAAGCCATAAACCAAAATGTTAACAGTGTTTGTCTTTTGGGTGGTTTTTATTTTATCCTTTATTCTTCTGTATATTCTGATTTCCATTATGAACATATATTTCTTTTTAACCAGGAAAAGAGGTGAATACATGTCCCTTTGTAAAATTGTACTCCCCATTTTGCAGGCAAGTGAAACCAAGGTAACAGATAGGAAATGACTAACCTCAGATCACAAAGCAATCGATGCCACATTATGACAAGATCTCAGGAAACTGCACTTCCAGTTCTGTACCCCCTCACTTGGGTCTCAGTTTTTCTAACAAGAATCTATAGGGCCTCTGACTTGGTTGGGGAACCCAGCACTAAACTGCAGAAACACAGCATCACCCACTCCGTGCTTGTCAGTAGGAACCATGATTCCTGTTTTTGAAAGGCTTACTGACTGGTTGTATATGAAACAGTGATGTAAATACTATTGTTGAGACTCTCAATGTTGTTCAAAACAAAAAACCAAACACAGGAGGAATTGGTTGTCAGGCAGCAATGGCGAGCACTTGACTTGGCTGTTGTTCACAAATTGAAATAAGAGAAGCTGGAGTTTTGCTTCTTTCAATGTCCCCCAGCTACCCTCTGGGAAGGTGTCTGAAGGTAGGTAGTGTGAAGGAGAAGTGGCTATAAATATGCAGGTTCATTTGGTTTGCACAGTCTATAGCTGTGGTCGGCAAACTGCAGCTCTCGAGCCACATATGGCTCTTTGGCCCTTTGAGTGTGGCTCTTCCACAAAATACCACAGCCTGGGCGAGTCTATTTTGAAGAAGTGGCATTAGAAGAAGTTTAAGTTTTAAAAATTTGGCTCTCAAAAGAAATTTCAATAGTTGTACTGTTGATATTTGGCGCTGTTGACTAATGAGTTTGCCAACCACTGGTCTATAGTATACATTATTAAATGTCTTTGGTAAGCTTTCACTGAGAATGTTTATTTATTTCACATTCACAGTAGCTCAAGCAGCAGCTCTCTCTCTCTCTCCCATATTCTGATTTTTTTCCATTCTGCACTTTTTCTTCCCCTTCTGTTTTATGTAACAAGTCATTCCATCAGAACCTTCTTGTCCTGTGGCCTAACTTGAGGGTTTGGTGAACATCCATGCTTTTTATCCCTGCTTCACGGGTCCTAACCCTTCCTCTTCTAAGAACCAAACTTACAATTTAAGTTTTTCTCAGCAGCACAGTAAATCTTTGTGGACAAATATATTTAAGGAATTTCTAGAACTCATCTCTGGCTGAATTATCTTAGTATACACTAGAGAGTCTGGACTGAGCTAAAGGAGAACCAAAAAAAAAAAAAAAGACTCAGGAGGGTTTAATAGGTAGGCTTATGACCTTAATGATGACCTTTATATGAAAGTTCATATTAGCTCCATCTAATGTACTCTAATTACTCTGTGCAAGGCAAGTAATCTGCTTTACATCATGATCTAATTTAGTTTAATTTCACAGTGATCTTCACAAATTAAATATTATGATTCTCATTTTTACAGGGAGAAAGGAAGCAAAAAGTAATGATCAAAAACACAGCTAGTCAAAACACATAGTATGTACAACAACAGGAGTGAACCTTAATGTACACATGAATTTTAGGTGACAATGATATCTTGGTGTAGATGCACCGATTATAACAACTGTATACCACTCTGGTGCCCAGTGTTACTGGTGAGGGAAGCTGTGCAGATGTAGGGGCAGGGATGTGTAGGAAATCTCTGTATTGTGTGCTTTATTTTGCTGTGAACCTAAAACTGCTCTATAAAATAAAATCTATTTTAAAGCGTGTGCACGCACACACACACACACACATGCACACTCACATACATACACAACTAGTAAATAGCAGGATCAGCAGTCAAAAAGAAGTCTCTCTCTTGGTTGATAATGAGTTACTGTCATCAACAACTGGCCAAGCTCCACTGCACAAGTAGTAATAATGATAGGATTTGTGTCTGAGTGTGTCGCAGAGGTTGAGGGTATATGTTAAACAGTAGCATGTGGAAAGAAAGAGAACGAACTGGAAAGAAGAAATATTGCATTAAGTCCCGGCTCTATCACCTAGTAGCTGCATGATCTTGGCAAATCACTTTAGTTTTAGTTTCCTCATCTATGAATTGCAACTGGGTCATTGTGTGTGTCAAATAAAATAAAATATGTACAAAGTATTTTGAAATTATAAGCAACTATTCCCATATTAGTTGTCTTCCATAAACACATGCACACACACTCACATGTATACATTCATGTGATTAAAAGGATAACCAGGCACTTACCTACTAATTCTACAAGCTTCCTCTGTCAACTATAAGACTAAGTGCTTAGACCAGTACCTCCATCTCTGAGATTTTTTTTCCCAGAGCTGTCTGATCCCCTCTCTTCCCCTCCCCACCTCTTCCCACCAGTCCTACAGCCCTGTACCCATTCCCCATGGCACCTTCCAGCCTTCATCTTCTCCACATTCCAACCCAGAGTTCTATGTGCTCTCTGGGAAAAGGTACAACAGTGAGAGTTAGCTTTCACTGTCTGTGAAATACTGTCAATAAAAAAGGCCCTGTGGGCCAGCATCCCATCTGCTACTGGGATAAGTGGTCATGATTTTGACTGTGCTTTTTATGTCTTCTTTTTTTGTCCAATATATTATTTCAAGACTTGAAAAATGCCATACAATTTTGTATGACTTGTGATTGCTCAGCCCTAACACACCCAAGGCCCTTAGAGACCTGTAAACCCTGTCACCTGCTCAGAATTCCTGGAGTTCCCAAGAGGTGCCTTAAGGGGTAGCTTGAGAAATAGAGGATGGGATAGGCAGGGAGGAGTGAACGTGACTCCTGGTCCCATCAGTTTCACTTTAATCTGCTTTATGTTAACTTCTGCATAAAATCCTATTTTTTTTTAAAAAGGAACCACTTGCTTTAAAAATTTTGAAAACCACTGATGTCTCTCTTATTAAGAAGAGATCATCCAACACCCCCCTCACTCCCTTAAGCCACCAAAGGAGTGCCAGGCACCTTTTAATCTCGTCACAGAGGTGAGAGGTGATAAGTGTTCCCTATCAACATGATAAGGCTCTGTTATTAATCATTCATTGAACAGTGAGTCACAGTTAAAATCCCCCTACCCTAAGTGCAAAAGACCAAAGGGGAATTTTACTCACCACAACCAAGAACACCCCTGAGTCTCAGGGGGCATTCCCATGAGGGCTGTGTGACCTGAGTTCCTATTTATATCAAATCAGACTTTTGTCTAATGAAAATCTATCAAGAGATGAGCAGCCAGGGTGGGGGTATTAAATAAGTGATAACCACGGTTCAGCAATATTTTTTATTTTATTTTATTGATTTTTTTACAGAGAGGATGGGAGAGGGACAGAGAGCCAGAAACATCGGATCAGCTGTCTCCTGCACACCTCCCACTGGGGATGTGCCCGCAACCAAGGTACATGCCCTTGACCGGAATCGAACCTGGGACCTTTCAGTCCGCAGGCCGACACTCTATCCACTGAGCCAAACCGGTTTCAGCTCAGCAATATTTTTTTTCTTTTCTTTTCTTTTACTTTTTTTTCCATCACCATTTATCCCCTCTTCCACCTCCAATTACTTTCCCTCCACCCACTTCCCCACCACCCCTGCAATCACCACACTGTTCTCCATGTCTATGAATCCTCCCTCTCTCTCTCTTTCTCTCTCTCTTTCTTTTTTGCTCAATGTTTTTTTTTAAATATATTTTATTGCTTTTTTACAGAGAGGAAGGGAGAGGAGAATAGAGAGTTAGAAACATCGATGAGAGAGAAACATCGATCAGCTGCCTTCTGCACACCCCCTACTGGGGATGTGCCCGCAACCAAGGTACATGCCCTTGACCGGAATTGAACCTGGGACCTTTCAGTCCACAGGCCAACGCTCTATCCACTGAGCCAAACCGGTTAGGGCTCAATGTTTTAAGTATACTAAATTTTGGTCTAGAGCTCCACTGCCCAATATGGTAGCTAATAGCTATTTAAATGTAAAATATTTAAATTAAATAAAAATTTAAATTCAGATCCTCAGTCTTATTAGCCACATTTCCAGGGTTCAATACCTACATGTGGATAATGGCTGCTATACTGAACAGTTTGTTCATTAGACAGAAAAGTCTATTGGACAGTGCTAGAGTCACCCAATCTCTTAATTATCCATTTGGCCAACCTGGGCCCACCATCAGACCCTACACAGGTAACTCCCTTCATGGACCTCCCTCCCCCAAAGTTCCCCTTTCCTTCTGGGCCTAGGATTCCTGGGGCAGTGAGTTGGAAAGTGGCTAAATGAATATGTAAATGAGCTTACATGAGTTTGCAAGCATTTCCTGAAGTATGCCTTTATTCTCACTTTGGTATCTTGTTTGTCGTGCATCTGTCCTGCCCAGTCTTTACTAGCAGAGGTAACAGGGGTAACTTTTCTTTAAAATTTTCTAATTATATAAATATTCCACTAGGAATCTTTAACTTTCATATACTAAAATTCAGACCTGGATCTGGAATCTTATACTGTTACACAGGAAGTGTTTAATATAAACACACATTAGAAATAGAATTTAAGAGTTAAATAGAATTTAAGTGTTAAAGGGATCTTAGAAATCATCTTTTTTGACAGCTTCACTTTTCACAAAGGAGAATATCCAGAGAAGTTCGATGACTTGCCTAAGAACACAGTGATCCAGCACACACAGGAACCAGCCCATCTGGTTTCCACTGTAGAGCTTTTCTCACTATTCAGCATTAAGAGATCTCACTGCTGGCTTCTTCAACAGTTTGAACCTCCTTCATAGCAAGTCACCTCTAGGGTCTCATCGTAGGTCCCCATTCTGTGACCACTGCCTAAGTAGGTGTAGGTGTTTGCTTATCTATAAGTTCAAGCATGTTCTAAAAAAAATTCTTCCAAAGAGGCAGTTTCCCTAAAACTGTCCCTTGGACTTCACACTATAAAAGTCACTCTACCAGAAAAGAGGAATTGGAAACTTTTCCATCTAGAGTGAATAGCCTTCATGCAGCTATAGTTTCAGTATTACAGCCAACTGTCAGAAGCACTCTTTATTCTAGTCTAGATTAATTTGCCAGGTTATGTGTCTCACAAGGGCATGCATTTTGTGATTTTATATCCCCATGGTGTTTAACATATTATCCTTGCAGTAGGAGGCTCAGTTGTTACCTCTCAAGTGGGAAGTAGATTTGAAAGACATGATCTAGAAGACTGGACATGGTTGTGATATTTAGAACTCCAGATTCTCTTTTTGCTCATATTCTAGAACAAAAGTCAGCAAACTATGACCCGTGGAGTCAAATCTGCTCTGCTGTTTTTGTTAATCACGTTTTATTGAACACAGCCACACTCATTTGTTTAATAGGTGTACCGGTTAATAATACAGACTTTTTTCAATAGATGGATTTACACATATGTTGATATATATGCGATTTCATATGTATGCTATTTTGTTGTTTTGACAAATAGCTTCAAAACTTCTTATGTCAAATTTTCTGAAGGTGTTAACATCATAGATATTTTTACCCTTAAAAATGTCAAATTTTGTGCCAAAAAAACAGCATTTGCAGGAAGTTTTAATTCATTACTTTATTTTGAAGAAAAAATGCTGCTGAAAGTTATCGTATACTTTGGAATGCTCATGGTGAACATGCTCCACCTTAAGATAAACTTGCTGGTTTAAATGCTTTAAAAGTGATGATTTCGATGTGAAAGACAAAGAATGTCCAGGTCAACTGAAAAAGTTTGAAGACCAACAATTGCAAGCATTATTGGATGAAGATGCATGTCAAACTCAAAAACAACTTGCAGAAAGATTAAATGTTATTCAGCAAACAATTTCTGATTGTTTACAAGCAATGGGAAAGACTTTAAAGGAAGGAAAATGGGTGCCACATCAACTGAATGAAAGACAAATAGAAAACCAAAAAGTCCTCAGTAAAATGTTGCTTATACAACATGAAAGTAAGTCTTTTTTGCATTGAATTGTGACTGGTGATGAAAAGTGGATTTATTTTGAGAATCCCAAATGCACAAAATCATGGGTTAATCCAGGTCAACCATCAACATCAACTGCAAGGCCGAATCATTTCGGAAAAAAAGACAATGCTCTGTGTTTGATGGATCAGGAAGGTATGGTGTATTATGAGCTTCTAAAACCAGGTGAAACCGTTAATACTGATCACTACTGATAATAAATAATCTATTTTAACCATGCTTTGATTATAAAACAACCAGAATAGGCCAGAAGACACGGCAAAGTAATTTTGCTTCATGATGATGCACCATCACACACTTCAAAACCAGTTAAAGAGATGTTAAAAGATTTTGCCTCGGAAGTATTAACCCACCTGCTATATTTACCAGACCTTGTTCATTCAAATTACCACTTGTTCTGACCGATGGCACATACACACTTTCTGAGCAGCAATTCAAAACATACAAAGAAGTGAAAAATTGGGTCTCTGAATAGTTTGCCTCAAAACAAGAAAACTTCTATTGGGCAGTATCCAAGTAGCCCAAGATTTTTAAACTCCAACAATAGCCACTCAACAGTTGCTTTACGCTACAATAGCATAGTTGAGTACAGTAGTTGCGACAGAAACCATATGACCCACAAAGGTTAAAAAAAAAAAAATTTTCTCTCTGATCCTTTGCAGAAAAAATTTGCTGACGCCTGATCCAGAGTCACAGTAGATAAAATACTTTCCAAATCCTGTTTGCTACTTACTTCCAAATGATGCATATAAGGTGGGGAAAGGTCAAAATCCAGAAAGATCTTGACAAACTAAAACTATTATAGTGAAATACAGCTTTTCCTTTCAAAACCAATGTACTTACCAATAGGATACATATATCCTTCCAGTAAGATAATATTTTTGACAGACAGGTTTGTTGAGAATGAGGATTTTCTGAATCTCTTTATTTCTTCTTTGAATCATTATCATAGAGTTCCTCAAAAGGCACATTCTAATCCAACAGGAAAAAAAAGAAAACAAAATCCACCTTTTCTGACCCTAGATTGTGGGGATTATAGAAAGACAGAAGGCAAAGGAAGAGAAAGTAGGTATTCAAACACGTGTTTCAACCCCTCCTCTCTGAGCCAGAATGGTGGAGAAGAGCATGGACTCGGAATCTGAATGCCTGGGCAATGTTAAGTTGTTTTTCTATTTCCTGATATGCACAGCAGGGATAATATATTGCCTACATTCCAGAACTGTTATGAGAATTTAGTGAGTTGTACTAAAGTGCTTAGAATGGTGTTTATTGTGTAGTGGCATTGTTATGGGGGGTGGGAGTGGTGGATTTTGAAAGATTGCTGAGAGTAGGCTCAACATCTCTCTCCCACTTTGGAGTCTGGAAGATCAACTCAACCTGGAGCAGCCACATCAAAGCAAACTCTTTACCAGAAGTGGAAGTGAGCTTGCCTTTCTCCAGGACTGTCAGCAGTTCTCAGCCTCCATGTACCTGAAGGGAAACAGGAGCATTAGCTGAAGGTCTGGTAGGAGATTTTCAGAGGGAATTATTTTTTTGGGGTGAGGAGGGGGGACCATGGAGCTGGTACCACTGGGATGGAGCACATACAAATCAGAGCTGATCTCAGGATGATCCACATCACCATGGGAGCCAAGATAGGGCACGGTCAACAAGGAAGCCTCCCTGGAACTGACAGAGAATGTACCATAAGTTACCCTGGCCCCAGACATCAGCCACCAAGGCCAGCAGGAGGCCCAGGAGCAGGCTGAGTCTCTTCTTTGCACTCCTCAATTCAGGGGGCAGTCCAGCAGCTCTCATAGCAGAAACGTGCAGAGATAGATAGACCCCAGGGAATATCCAAGAGCTATCCCCTCTCCATTACCAAGCATATATAAACCATACCCTTCTTCTAAATGCCATCTTTGGGGAGATGGGTGTGGAAATCTGAAAGACTGACCATTCTATCGAAATTGAACTGTTTATAACTCAAATGAGTTTGCACTGAAATAGAGCCCATCCTCCTCTCACCACTTGTCCCGCAGAGTGAGGACTTATGAAGACATTATATCATCTAATAGAAATTACCCCTTTTTTACATTTGGATGTAGTGAGAGTAAATTTGTGACTTTGCTTCTCTCCCTCTACCCCACCCCCAATCTTTAAACTCCGAATTGGATTACTCCCTTTTGACACCACCCCCTGATGCATTCAGGGGCATACCCACCCCCACACAGACACAAGCTGCTATGTAAAACCAGCTTTAGGAACAAGCTATAGGAGTTTGAGGCTCTGAGATAAACACCAGAAAGAAAAACTTCCCCCCAAAAGGATTCACTCCTGGTAGATTTACTTTAAAAGCAGGGAAAATGTAACTATTTGCATGAACAGAATCTGAAGGCATAACTTTTCCTGCTCTCTTTTTGGCTAATCAAGGAAAAAATGAGAGATCATCAGCCAACCTGTCAATAACAACGTGTTGTTTATTTACTTTGTAGAATAAGCCTTATGCTTTGGGGCTCATTGGGTAAACTACAATTTAAAAAAAATATTTTAAAGATAGAGGCGATATAGGAAATAACAGCGGAAGTCCCTTAAGTCTGAGTCTTTGGGTAAATGCTGGAGGTCATCTTTACTCAGGAACCCTACTCAGCTCCACTATTGTGAAATCAGACAGTATCCTCAGGCTGTTTTTCGAGTTCCTGACTAAAAGCAAGCTGGGTGACCTCAGATGGCTCCCCTGGGACTGGAGGGGTATTGGAGCCACTGGAGAAAATGATGCTGCCACCCCGATTCAAAAGGCCACCTATCAATGTGTGGCACGTACGGGTGCGCTCTCTCTCTCTCTGTCTTTCTCTCTCTTCCCCCCGCCTCCCCCCTCTCCCTCTCACGTGTATGCATGTGTACACTTCTCCCAGGGGCTGAGGCTAAGACAGGCATCCCACATCAGATGGATGAATAGCACCTCTGTCCTGCCAGCTGTGTGCTTTCTCCCACCCAAAGGAAGCAGTAGAGACTCAGACAGCAAAGCCTGGAGTCGCCCACGCAGTCTGTTCGCGTACTCGGTACGTGCGAAGGCAATTGAGGGAAGCAAGATGGAATCAGAAAGAGAAATCATCGACCTTCAAGTAAGTTCTCTCTGAGAGAGAGGAGACTGGAGCCTGGGTGAAGTTGGGGGAAGAAAAGATTAATATATTGGTCACTTGATATTCTACTCTCCCACCTCCTCCCCCATTCTCTTTCTTAGCCCTTTTCCAAATGTCCTGTATCCTTATTTTCTCTTTCTTTCCATTTCCCTGCCGGGTACTTCACTTGTTTTTAAATATGTGAGAAACAGATTGTTAAAATCCCTCTTGGCCTCTGCTTCCTTTTGTCAGTCAAAGAGCTAATTAGATTCACGTTACCAGAAAGTGATTTCACATTCTGCGCATCGCTTTTCCCAAAACCCCAGGACAGCAGAGTTATTTGAGAGCTGCCGGACAATTCTCTGGAGGCAAGGAAAGATATGAGTTTTGGGGTTAGGAAGAAAGGCAGCTGGCCAAATTTGCATTTTATAGGTTGGAAAAAAACAGAGCCATTCCTTGGCTCTCTCCACAAAGCTCTGCTGTGTAGGACAGAGTCTCCATCGGACAGTACAAGAACATCAGCATAGTCCACTAGGACAAGGCAGAGATATGCAACCCTCCTGACCTGGGACAGGCTTGCAGGGTGTCAGAGGTTCAGTCCACCTCTGCAAGGGAGGGAATGGGGTGCAGCAGAGTCAGGTCACTAGGAGTAGGCACTCTGGACGCTATTTATTAACGAGATTTAAGTCAACCCTTCTATAGGGAATACAGTGGTTGTGTGATAAATTCTCATAGTATCTGACAATTAAAGTAGGGAAGGACTATTGAGATCAAGAAGTTTTGGTCACAGAATATGTTCTTCAAGCAAAATCTTAAGCAGCACCCCAGTATAAGCTTCAGATTTAGGAAGAACTGCTGTGTGTTGGACAGAGTATGGGAGCCTGGTAGAGCACTGCTCCTGACCCCCACTTCCCTCCCCAACCAGGGAAATTTTAGCATTACTTGGAGTACTGTGTCAAAACCGTTGATCTAGTACAACCACATACCAGCCCCAAAGGTGGACCCACCTCAGGGCTTGCTGGGCCCTCTGCCTGGAATTTTCTTTACTTTGATTGCCTCCTAGTACACCCAAGTCTTGGTTCAAATGTTACTGCGTCAAGGAGACTCTGCTCCAACCCTCTCCATAGGAACCCTCCTTCCAATTTGACTTTATTATTTGTTTTATTTCTCCCTCAATACTGCTCACTTCTTTTTTAAAAAAATTTAATAAATCTTTATTGTTTAGATTATTACAATTGTTCCTCTTTTTTCCCCCCATAGCTCCCCTTCACCGGGTTCCCACTCCACTGTCTTCATCCATAGATGTACAATTTTTGTCCAGTCTCTTCCCGCATTCCCCACACCTATTTCCCCCCAAGAACTGTCAGTCCACTCCCTTCTATGTCCCTGATTCTATTATATTCATCAGTTTATTCTGTTCATCAGATTTTTTTTATTCACTTGATTTTTAGATTTACTTGTTGATATATATGTATTTATTGATAGTCATTTTTATCTTTACCTTTTTCTTCTTTCTCTTCTTAAAGAATACCTTTCAACATTTTATATAATACTGGTTTGGTGGTGATGAACTCCTTTAGCTTTTTCTTCTCTGTGAAGCTCTTTATCTGCCCTTCAATTCTGAATGATAGCTTTGCTGGATAGATTATTCTTGGTTGTAGATTCTTGCTATTCATCACTTTGAATATTTTTTGCCACTCCCATCTGGCCTGCATAGTTTCTGTTGAGAAATCAGCTGACAGTCATATGGGTGCTCCCTTGTTGGTAACTAACTGTTTTTCTCTTGCTGCTTTTAAGATTCTTTCTTTGTCTTTTGCTCTTGGCATTTTAATTATGATGTGTCTTGGTGTGGTCCTCTTTGGATTCCTTTTGTTTGGGGTTCTCTGTGCTTCCTGGACTTGTAAGTCTATTTCACCAGGTGGGGGAAGTTTTCAGTCATTATTTCTTCAAGTAGGTTTTCAGTATCTTGCTCTCATTCTTCTTCTGGCACCTCCATAATTCTGATGTTGGTATGCTTGAAGTTGTTGTAGGGACTCCTTACACTGTCTTCATATTTTTGGATTTATTTTCTTTTTGCTTTTCCAGTTGAGTGTTTTTTGCTTCTTTGTATTTTAAATCTTTGACTTGATTCTTGTGATCCTCTAGTCTGCTATTTGATCTCTGTATAATATTTTTTATTTCAATCAGTGTATGCTTAATTTCTAGTTGGTCCTTTTTCATATCCTCGAAGGTCTTGCTAATTTTATCTGCCTTTTCTAGAAAATTCTTGAAAAATCTTATAATTGTGTTTTTGTGTTTTAAATATGTTTTATTAACTTTTTACAGAGAGGAAGGGAGAGGGATAGAAAGTTAGAAACATCAGTGAGAGAGAAACCAATCAGCTGCCTCCTGCACACCTCCAACTGGAATATGCCCACAACCAAAGTACCATGCCCTTGACCAGAATCAAACTGGGACCTTTCAGTCCACAGGCTGATACTCTATCCACCAAACCAATCTGGTTAGGGCATTTGCTTTCTTCCATTTCTTTCATTTGTGATGTTTCTTTTTCTCTGCATTTTCCCTGCTTCCCTGAGTTGATAGAATGGCTTTGTGTGCTAGGTGTCCTATAGGGCCCAGTGACTCAGCCTTCCCAGTTACCTGAGGTGGACACTCTTGGTGTACCCTTTTGTGGTCTGTGTGCACAATCTTGTTGTAGTTAAGCCTTGATTATTATTAGTATCACTGGGAGGAATTGACCTCCAGGCCAATTGGCTGTGAGGATCAGCTATGTCTACGCTAGGAGAACTTCTATGCTGCAGACACCCTTATGAGACAAGACTTGCAAAAACCTGTGCTCAGCTTGTTTGGGGTGGAGTCTCAGGGTGCAGCAGACAGCATTGGTTTTCCATCAGCCTTGCCCTAATATGCTCATGTGTCTCAGTGTCCCATGGTAATTGCTGTAAGCATCTCTGAGAGAAAGCTGCCCTCGAGTTCTGCCCACTGCCAGACAGTACAGTTTCTCCCCAAATGAGTGTGGGTCCCCAGAGTCTCACCCAGAACTGGAGTTCAGTGCAGTCGGGAGCTTTTGTCTCCCTCCCACTTGAGAAAGCCAGCCGTGTACTTAGTTGCCAGCCCTCTCCACAGGTGCATCTCAGTACCTCTGCCTTTTGCAGCTCCTCTGAGTCTCAGTGTGCTTTTCTTCTTCCTTCTAGTTATAGAATTTCCACTCATCCAGCCTTCCTGTGGTTCAGGATGATGTCTGTTTTGTCTTTTAGTTGTAGTTTTGAAATTGTGCGAGGCAGCAGTTTAGGTGTTTACCTATACCGCCATCTTGGTTTCTCTCAGTATTGCTCACTTTTTGAAGTTACATTGTTTATTGATTGATTACTTATTATAATCTCACTAGAACATAACCTCTGTTAGAGGAGGATCTATTTTATTCATTGCTATATCACTAGTGGCAAAAGCTAGTGCTTGGTACACAGTGACTGCTCAGGAAATATTTGTTAAATGAATGAGGTAAGGAAGCCATGAGTTAGATCACCAAGAGGCATAAGGTCACTCAACCAGAAAATGACAGAGTCCGGACTCCAACCCAGGTCTTCTGATATTACATCTAGTTCTTGCTTCCATTGGATTCATAGCAACTAAGGAACCAGTATTGCTCATTTTCAGTTTCTGAATAACAAGTTTTTTATGTGCTGAAAGACTAAACAATCCTGAGTTGCAGGGTAAAGGCTCTGCATTTGAAAGGTTCAGAAAGAAAGAGGAAGGCAGGGCTAAGGACAAAGAAATTACTGGCCAGACCTTGATAAATGTCCATCTCTGGAAGATAACTAAAATATTGGGGTACTTTCTCTAATTCATTAGAGTTATTTTCTCCCAATATACTCTTTTATTCTGGTATCTTATTCATACTTTCTTTTGATCATTTATAAATGTGATTAGTCAGAAGGTTATCCATTAGTTTCTTCAACTTCTCCTCCAGTTCTGAATCATATTAGGTCTTGAATCCTCTTTGAAAACTGAGTCACCTTCATCCTCTGAGAAGAAGGAGAGCTTTGGTTATGGAGAGGCCAAGATGTCTTTCCTCTAGAAGCATAATTTTACCTTCTCTTCACGAGGTAGCTGCTCCATGAAATCCAGAGGAAAGACATAGAAAAGGCCTTAAAACATTATGTACTAAAGTTCTTCCTCTCTGTGTATTTTTTTTAAAATATATTTTTATTGATTCCAGCGAGGAAGGGAAAGGGAGAGAGCTAGAAACATCAATGATGAAAGAAAATTTTGATTGGTTGCCTTTTGCATGCCCCCACACTGAGGATGAAGCCTGCAATCTGGGTATGTGCCCTGACTGGGAATCGAATTGTGACCTTCTGGTTCACAGGTCAAAACTCAACTACTGAGCCACACTGGCTTGGCTGTGTGTGTGTGTGTGTGTGTGTGTGTGTGTGTGTGTGTGTTTAATGGTTTCCCAGGGGTGGTAAGAATCTATTGACTGCAGCTAAGTCAATTTTATCCATTCATTCAACTAATAGTTACTGATTAATGACTATTTCACTCTATGCTTGGTAGGTATGGGAAAGTTATCTTAGTTAATAAGGTTTTGCATAAGCTCAATAATGTTGCTCTGTTTTATAGCTCCAAGACAAAACTTAAACTTGTAAATGTGTTGTCTATTGCAAGAAGAATAGGTAGAAAACATGCTAATAATTTGCTATTTTCCATGCTGAACACCTTAAAACCTAAATCCCAACAATAATGGCACAGTATTTAAACCAGGGCAACTTTTTTTTATATCATATAATTACTGTTCTCCCCTTTATAAATCTTGATCTTGGAGAGGTCATTTATGTTTAAGTACAGTGATTAACTCCTATTGATCACTATCCCATCGCCAAAACAAAACAAATCAAGGAAAGGACAAAAGTTTATTATACTTCAACACTTACTAAGTAGCAAATAAACCATGATGCCTGACCTTAGAAGGCCTATCAAGTGAAAAAAATACACACAATTATACAAAGAAACTGTTTAGTTAAATTACTTTTTCCAAAAAACATGATTCAGTATCATCAATGGTCAATATAAGCATTACTAATAACTGACCATTTTTCTTGTATTGTAATCTTTATAGTTTTCATGTGTATTACAAAACCATAGCTAATCCATCA
This sequence comes from Lasiurus cinereus, assembly GCA_011751065.1. Taxonomy (NCBI): domain Eukaryota; kingdom Metazoa; phylum Chordata; class Mammalia; order Chiroptera; family Vespertilionidae; genus Lasiurus; species Lasiurus cinereus. The sequence continues at coordinate 1,412,697 of JAAGEH010000011.1, read as the reverse complement.
AACTTGTGACTTCAAAAATGTTATTGTTTAGGATGAGGCTAAAGGAAGTGGCTCAGTATGTTTTAAGTCCTTATCCAGACATTGTAAATGATGTGGGCACACTCTGAATATTTTAATAATTTTAATCTCTCTTCACTGTTCAGACTGTAGATGGCTTAGATGATATAAATCACAGGTGTATGTCTGTACGTACTGCTGCTTTATTCTCACTACATTGAAATCACAAACAGGGTACAATTAAAGTCTGGGAAGCTCTCATCTAAAAAACATTAATTTAAACCACTATAATTAGTGTTGCAGGTGTTTCTCTAGGTCAAAACCTATGAGTTTGGGATTGTTAGTAGTGGTACAATTGGGTGTAAAAAACATTGACGCACATACTCAAAGCAAGTTTCTACTACCAGGTGAATGCCTGAAACTGCCCTTCTCCTGTAGCAGTGGCCTCCAAGCTCCTGCCCTTCCCCTGCCCTGCCAGGGAGCTAAGGCTTCTTCTCTCCCAGACTGTAGCCTTGACTAGTTTTCCATCTTTTCGCATATCTCCTAGAGTCTGAATATATGAAGGGTTGAGGAAAATCCTTTGCTTCCCCTTCAACCAGTGTCGCAACCCCACTGCTCACTATGGAGTTCAAGCCACTTGCCTTGCTCCTTCCCAACTAAGGGACCTTCTGCTTACTAGTTGCCAAAGTAGATTCAGCCCTCTGGCCCTGAACTGAATATTGAGGGAGATGTGAAGATGGTCAGAAATGGTTCTCCGGTGGAGGAACTAAGACTTGTACATACTGCATGTAAATTCAATGTAGAAAGGGTTAATGAAGTACAGCAAGAAAGAAATGGAATGCTACTAGAGTTGAGGTAAAACTTACTTATGAGTAAAAGGAGAACTATACATAAAATATTCTGGAAATATTTTCAAATGGAAGTTCCAGAAAACAATTTGGTAGTATGTAACAAGAGACTTAAAAATGACCTAGTAATCCCACTTCTAGAAACAGCCTAAGAATATAATCAGAGATGTATTCAGTTATGCAAGGATGATTTTAGAATATGATTTATAGCCAAAAAATGGTTAAATAAATTTTGGTACATCTGTAAACAGATATCATGAAGTAATTTTTCCATGTATGGGAAGAATTTTGGTATTTAAAGGAATACCAAAATACTAATTATGTGTTAAGTCAAAAAAAGAGGATACATAGTCCAGACAGCATGGCTCAGTGATTGAGCTTCAACTTATGAACCAGGAGATCATCATTCAATTCCTGGTCAGGGCACATGCCCAGGTTGCAGGCTTGATCCCCAGTATGGGGCCGGCAGGAGTCAGCAGATCAATGATTCTCTCTCATCATTGATGTTTCTATCTCTCTCTCCCTTTCCCTTCCTCTCTGAAATCAATAAAAAAAATATTTTTTAAAAATAGGATACATAAAGGTATAAACATCTGATCTCAATTTCTTAAAAAAAAAAAAAAAGAAAGAAAGAAAGAAAGGCATATACAACAAACACATGCAAGAAAACTGCTGACAAGAAATACACCAAAATGTTAAGACTGATTACTTCTGGATTATGAATGACTTCTTTTCTTTTACTTTTATTTTTTATTTCCACTACACATTTTCTCCCAACCCATATATTATATTTAGAAAAGAAAACCCTATAGTTTCAAAAAGAAAATTAGAGAAGCAGATGTGCCTATATGCAAATGAATGTATTTCTGAACATGGGTCCTAAAGGCATATATATACACACACATATATTTATTCTCTCTGATTACCATAAAAAATGGACAGCTGATGAATCTTTTTTTTTAAGTAGACACTCCTTTTAAGTGTTTCATATCTGAATATGTTTCAAGAACAAAGTTTAGAAATGTTACACCTGGGACCAAACTTCAGACCACTGAAGTTTTATATAGCCCCTTCAGAGGTACAATATCTGACACAAGTAGAAGGAGCTGAGGTGGTTGCATCCTTGATTTAGTTAGATCTTACACCCGACAACTTTATTTACTACCACCTAAATAAAACTACAAAAAGTACTTATATTAAGTAGATACATAAGATGATAGCTAGCCAGCTAGATGGACAGACAGATGATAGAAGAATTTGGGCCCTGGCTGATATGGCTAAATGGTTAGAGCTTCGATTCCCCACACCAAAGAGTTGCAGGTTCGATTCCAGATCAAGGGCACATACCTGGGTTGTAGGTTCAGTCCCTGGTCTCCAATCAGGGCAGGTATGAAAAGCAACCAATCTCTCTTTCTCACCCCCTCTCCCACCCAGTCCCCTCCTATCCTTCCACTCTCTAAAAATCAATAGAAAGCCGAAACCAGTTTGGTTCAGTGGATAGAACTTTGGCCTATGGACTGAAAAGTCCAAGGTTTGATTCCATTTGAGGGCACGTACCTTGGTTGCGGGATCATCCCCAGTAGGGGGTGTGCAAGAGGTAGCTGATTGATTTTTCTCTCTCATTGATGTTTCTAACTCTCTATCTCTCCCCCTTCCTCTCTGTAAAAACTCAATAAAATAGATTTTTTAATCAATAGAAAAAATATCCTTGGGTGAGGATTAACAAAATAAAAAAGGAAGAAGGATTTGGGATGATTTCTTGGAGGAGATGGGCACTGAGTGAATTTTGAAGGATGAATAGGACTTGATTTGTGGAAGTATTCTAGTGGTGAGAACAGTGTGAACAAAAACTGGAAGCAGAAAAAACATAGGGCATATTTGGAAAAGAATAAATAATCCAATTTGTCTAGATTAATATGGTGAATGGAGGAGAAACCATGGGAAATATGATTATAAGGGTAGGATGGAACCAGAGGGCCATGTTACTCTCCTCAGGTAGGAACTGACCAGTGACTCTTTACTCTGCAAAAGCACCTGGGCTCTCAGGTGGAGGTCCTGGAAAGAGGTGAGCAAGTAATGAAAAATCTGGCTGTGCCTCCCAACACATAGTGCCCCTCCCAGATTTGGATTTCTAAATGGGATTTAGAGGGGCCATTAGTCTCATAGACCAAAGGCATTGTTTGATAGAGGAGAAAACAGGTCCAGAAATGTGTGGTGTTTAATTGGGCCTTAGAATCCCATATGATCTGTCCAAAGTTAGCCATGACATTGAGCAGAGCAGCAGTCGCCAGCCTCTGGGACCTCATGGACCACCAGTGGCAACTGCTGGAACAGAGCACCCAATGGACAATAAACTACTCAATAAACACTGTATTTGTTGACAAGTTCATATATTCAATTTGTTATGCACAGTGAAAGCGTCTTTTAAATACAAGATGTAATCTTATCTCCCAGCTACGCAATGGTCATTATTCCACCTCCAATGGTGAGAAACTGAAGCTGAGAGGTCAAATACAAGATCACAGAGCAGAAAAGTGGTAGGGCTAGGACTCAAACCTAGATTTTCTTTTTGCTGCTTTAGCTCAGTGGTTTCCAAATGTGGTCCCTAGAGCAGCAGTAGCCCATTACGTGGGAACTTGTTAGAAATGCAAATTCTCTGTCCCCAGGCTACACCTACTGAATCAGAAACCTTGGGGATGGGGCCCAGCAACCTGTATTTTAACAAGCCTCCTGATGATTCTGATGCACACTGAAGTTTCAGAACCACTGCGTAATATATGGCTAATTGATGCAGAAGGACATGGAGGCTCCAAGATCGACCTTCTTTCTCCGAGTTAACTCTAGATAAGCCAAGAGGTAGCACTTGCACCAGACCTGGAGTAATGCAGTCCCCCTGACCCTCCTCCCCACACACATACAACATAGTCCTGGCATAGGCCTCATCCAGAGGAGTAGTTGCTGGGCACTTTTTGAGAGCACAAAGGATCTAACTAAGCTTCACAAATCTAAACTTCTTGTTTCAAACGAGATACCACCGCAGTCACTGCTATTACATTATTACATGTGTGTGGTAATTTATACCCACTCTGATGAGAGAGGGTTGGTATTACTCTAGCCTGGAAAAGAGGTATGTTAGGCCTACCCCACTGGGAAAGATGTCTCTCTCCTGTCATCCAGCCCCGCTTTTCATGGGAGGAAGGGGAGCAACTGCAGGCAAGAGTGGGACCTTCCCACAGGGAACAGGGGAACAGCTACCCAGGGTGTGGAGCACTTCTTTTCTGCAGAGACAGAGAGAAAGAGCAGGGAGGTGTAATATTCCTCAAGAGTCTGCCCACAGCCTTGGGGACAGGCCTCAGGAGGGAAGAGGACAGTGCTGAAACATCAAGCAGTGGTAGAGTTGCCTCTGCTTCTGGAGGATCTCTGTGAAAGGGCTACCAGCATCCTGAAACAGTGAGTCTCAGCTGCAAGTTCACCAGGCTCCATGCCAAGAGAATGGAAAACCCCTGGGCCTCTCCAGAGGTGAACTCCCTGTTTCCACAACCCCTGTCCAGGGAACTCGAGTTGTTGACCCCCAGGTGGGAGGACCAGGCTTTGGTCTTTGTTTTTGTGTGCCTGCCTTGTGCCCTGGGCACAGAGTTCAGGGACTGATCTCTGCCTGGATACACATTTTCAGTCCTAATCTGTACACAGCTAGGCTGGTCTCATTCACACAGCCAGGACCTTTCCCCTTCAGCTGCAGTTTCCTAGAAGTGTGACCGCCCAGTGTTATGATTCAAACAGGACTCAGTCCCCAGGGATAGATAGCAGGGCAGGGTGGAGCTGGCGGTGATGGACCTAAAATGCCACGCCCTATCTCTCTAGTTTTCAGAGTAATACACAATTTAATGCCCATCCATACTCTTTGTGAATTACATTCAAGGGGGTCAGGGGTGAAGGTGAGGAACAGAAATCTTGCAATGACAGACTCTGTATTAACCAGATCCTGGCTACTCCAAGCAATCACTGGAAGCCAGTACCTTCCTAGCTGCATGGAGCTTCCAAGCTACAGATCTCTGTGCTTTCAGGCCCATGAGGAGCAGTCAACTGGACAGAAACTACAAATCCTCTGCTGAGATTACTCCTCTCCTGGCAGTTGTAGGGGTGGCTTGAAGAGGAGGCAAGGTGGGAGGGAGGGGAACAAATGACAGACAAGCTTTCTGCTCCATATGGTTTTGACTGGTGTTCCTAAAACACAGAATTCAGCATTGCCTATGAGCGCTTTTCACAGCAATAGCAGCCATCAGAAGGCTGCAATTGTGGAACAGAAAGATAGAAAGAGGAGAGAGGGGGTGGGGGGGAGAATATGAATGTGAATGAATATGCATATGAGAAAGAGACAGAAAAGAGCCCTGTTATTTTGTTTCCCATTCTTCATGTGATCCGCAGTAGTTTTCCTCCTCCGCTAAGAAGTCAGCCTCCTCCCCTACCATCCTGATGTGACCTACTTATCTATTCCCTTTAAAGGGAGGTACCTTGGAAAGCAGCCCAGTCCAGGGCGGTTCTGACAAGCTCTGTAGTAAGTGAAATCCAGAAGCTGAGACATCATAGGGCAACAGCAAAGTAGTAGGAAGTTAGGCAAGGCTGGGGGAAAAGGAAAATGGAGGTTGGAGCCCCAGGAGAGTGTTCATTGGTATGTTCTTGGACATCAGGACTCTTCAAGCTGTGACTATGGGGTACAGGTTTTGGGCCCAGCAAAGAATAGTGGAAATAGCCAACGTTGACTCCTGGAGAGAATGCACAAACAGAATAAACATAAAATCCCAGATTTTGCAAGTTTCCTGCTTTCTCCTCCTAGTTCATTGAGTTGAGCGATCTCATCTCTGAGCCCCAGTTTCCTTATCTGCAAAATGGGGACAACAATTTCTACCTCAGAAGATTGATAAAAAGATTAAATTATTTACTGCACCCTCTGTTCCCTTCTAAAGAAAACTCAACTAGGTCTCAGAACAATTGCACATATCATAACTACCATTTATATACGTATATCTATTTTGTGGGAAGCACTGAATATAGAGTTTATCTCAATTCTGCGAGGAATTCTATATAATCAAGAGCTAATATGCTAGTTAGACTGAACAGCAGAACAACCAACCAGACAACCTTCTGGGTGAAGACACGGCTGCAAGGGCCAACCCCCTGGCACAAATTTTGTGCATTGGGCCTCTAGTGTATTATGATCATTTAACCCAGTGGTCAGCAAACTCATTAGTCAACAGCGCCAAATATCAACAGTACAAGAATTGAAATTTCTTTTGAGAGCCAAATTTTTTAAACTTAAATTTCTTCTAACACCACTTCTTCAAAATAGACTCTCCCAGGCCATGGTATTTTGTGGAAGAGCCACACTCAAGGGGCCAAAGAGCTGCATGTGGCTCGTGAGCCAGTTTGCCGACCACGGATTTAACCAATAAGGAATCCAAGACTCAAGAGAAGTTAAATCACTTATGCAAACTCACACAGCTAGCAGGTAGCAGAGCTGAGGTTGGCACTCGTGGCTGTCACATCACTGGCCTTAATGACAAAGTAGCTGGCAAATATCCTTGTCACCAAATATTAAATGTAGAATGCTGAGTCAGATTGAGTCCCTGAGAAATCAAAGAATAATTGCGTTGTATAATGCTATTATTTTATGCTAATCTTGGCAAGGAGGACATTGTCTTTCAGTCTGGAAAACTATAAACATCTATCTGGTCTTTAGCTTCTGGGCCTTCAGTCTAGCCTCCCTTCAACCCATTCTTCTCACTGTAGCCACAGAGAACATCTTCCTGTTTCTATCACTGGGTCTGAGCTGCCCTGAAGATTACATCCAAACTCAATGTGGCCATGGATTGTCCTGTCCTTGGTAGGCCCTAGACTTGAGAGGCCCTATCCTATTTTTTATCAAATGTATTAAAATATATCTATATCACTCCCAAATGTGAAATTTTTAATGTAAAAATTTTAAAGGAGTTTTTCATTATTTGCAATTTAGAATGGTTAATTTAAATGTTTACTTTTCACATGTAGATATCAAATATTTGGGGCCTTGGTAAAGCTCACAGTCCTAAGGACTATGCATATGGTGCCTAAAGAGTGAAACAGCCCTCTCTGTGGCCCCTGCCAACTTCTGCTGCATACCAGGCTTTTGTAAATACTGTTGTCTCTGCCAAGAATTTTGTTTCTCCTTCTATAGCAGTGCCCTGCTCATACCATTCTCCCCGCCCTGGTTGCCCAGAAATTGATTTATTTTGACCTTAGTTCATAGAAGCCTATCCTGTCAGTTTCTTTGTATATAAAATAGGAGTGATAGTATTAATAGTAGTACCTATTTCATATGGCTAAGATAAAATAGGCCCTAGCCGGTTTGTCCCAGTGAATAGGGCATTGGCCTGCAGACTGAAGAGTCCCGGGTTTGATTCTGGTCAAGGGCATGTACTTTGGTTGTAGGCTCCTCCCTGGCCTGGACCCTGGTTGGGGCTCATGTAGGAGGCAACCAATCGATGTGTTCCTCTCTCTTCCACTCTCTCTAAAAATCGATGGAAAAATATCTTTGGGTGAGGATTAAAAAAAAAAAAGATAAAATAAATTATCTGTGAACAAAATATGATACGTACCTGTGAACTTGTCAGGCTCCACCCCATACATAATGAATCAGAATCAGCAGGTTAACAAGATCCACAGGTGATTCAAATGCACATTTAAGTGTTGCACTAAAGTACTTAGAACAGCGATTTTCAATCTTTTTCAACTTATGGCACACATAAACTAATTACCAACATTCTGCAGCATGCCAAAAATATATTTTTTGGCCGATGGGCAAAAAAATAGGTATAATTTTGATTTAGTTACAAAACATGTAATTACCTACCTTTTGCTTCAACATGACTTTAAAAAATCAGAAGCCTATATATGTATATAAGGATTTCTAGTATCAAGAATTAACCAATCAGACACAACCTTATTGTGCCACATTGGCCAATAAGATGCAACTCTATTGTATGGCATATATATATATATATATATATATATATATATATATATATGGCTCTGAAAAACAGTGGCCTTTTCTTCCCCCTGTGCATTGGGCCTCTAGTGTATTATGATCATTTAACCCAGTGGTCAGCAAACTCATTAGTCAACAGAGCCAAATATCAACAGTACAAGAATTGAAATTTCTTTTGAGAGCCAAATAGTCACAGCTTGAAGAGTCCTGATGTCCAAGAATATACCAATGAACACTCTCCTGGGGCTCCAACCTCCATTTTCCTTTTCCCCCAGCCTTGCCTAACTTCCTACTACTTTGCTGTTGCCCTATGATGTCTCAGCTTATATATATATAGATCTATATATAGATCTATATATAGATCTATATATAGATATATATAGATATATATAGATAGATATATATAGATAGATATATATAGATAGATATATAGATATATAGATATATATAGATATATATATATAGATATGTATATATAGATAGATAGATATAGATAGATAGATATCTATAGATATCTATATATCTATATATTTAGGGCCTTCATAGGAAAGGACTATTGTTGTGTTGGCTATTGTCAAATTTTTATTTGTCAATCTAAGGAAAAGAGGTCAGTGCCCCTGACTAAATAGTTGGGTATTGCATGTTTTAAAAATTCTTGTGGCACACCAGTTGAAAATCGCTGAGTTAGAACAATGCCTGTTACATAATAAACAATAAGTGATACCATTGTTATCATTGCCCTCCGTTTTCCTTCCCACCTACTTTTAACTTCAAAACTCTAGTTCAGCGGCTTATGCACTGAGTTCCTGGTGAACACTGGCATCCTGGGACCTGGGCCATGGCATTTCCACTAAATGCTGAGGCTACAGTCAAAAACAGGGTTCCTGCACCCAGTTAGCTTCCCTCCATCAAGAGGGAGACAAGTAAGGAAACTGCGATATGTGGTGTAGCAAAGGCTGCTCAAGTCCTGTAAGAGGCAGCTGACCTAGGCTTGTGGGTCGAGGAAACTGCTATTTAGTCTACGACCTGAAAGATGTTTCAGTAACTCAAGATTTCCCCCCAAAGTGACAAAATGGTCTCTACTTAAAACAGTGAACTGATTGCGTCCAGGTGTGAATTGCTCAGAAGTATCTACTGCGTTTGCTGTCTGCTCCCAAAGCAAACAAGGGAACCGTGGAGGTTTGAGTCTAGACACTACTTGGTGTCCAGGTACAAGCCCCCTCACTTAGAGAAAACTTGGGCTTCACAGCAAGCCAGACCCTCAGTAGCCATGAAATTCTTAATCTCTGAGCCTTAGTTTCCTGATTTCCAGAATGTGAATAAGGATATGCCTCTCTACAGTGATCTTGTGAGGATTTCGAAGACAAAAGTAAAGTTCCAGACACAGAGAAGGGGAAGAATCACGTGTCCTTTCTCCCTTTGCTTAGTCCGCGCACCGTTTAGCAGCTGGGTGGATTTAGGCGTGCGGGCTGGAGTTTCCACACTGGGAACAATTTCTTCTTACAAGCACCACTCTCCCTTCCTCCCCCAATCTGGGCTGGGAGGCTGATAGGCAGCAGTCGTGCCCATGAGCTAGCTGGAAGGGACGGGGTCAGTTAGGGGCACATGTGGGGTGATTCTGGAGGGAAGAAAAGGCCGCTGTTTTTCAGAGCCCAAACAACCTATGATGGGTGTTCTGAAAGCTCCTGAACAGACCCGACACTGCGGCCACGGTGAACCTCGCTCGGGCAGCCTGCCTGTGCTGAAGTGATGCATTCCCTGGCAGGCAGACACCTTCGTGGATACATGAATATTCTCTTCATAAGGAGAAGTCTGTGTCTCCTCAAGGCAAACACGGAGGGCTGGCTTCCGCCCCTCTTTCCGACTGCCCCCGCCCCCCAGCCCAAACCGGCCCCGGAAAGGCCGGCGAGAGCCCGCGGGAAAGGCCGAGCGTTCAGACCGCGCGGATGCGCTGGGAGGAGGCCGGGAGCTCGGCGGGGCGCGCGGGGCCCAGGGGCGGAGGGCCCGGCCCCGGAACACAAATCAGCTGACTCGGGCTGGGCACGCTGCTGGGAGGGGAAACAAGCCCGAGGGGTGCCCTTCCCCCCTCCGGCCCTGGGGCCGGCCGTGCGTCTGGCCTTGAGCTTTTGTGACGTGGCTTTATCTCTTCCTCCCTCACTGAAGACGGAGCGCAGACCTGTCCTAAAGCAGAACCAGCCCTCCCACCCAGCAGCTCAGTTCAGCCTTTGTCTCGGCTGCCGGGCGGCTTCGGGTGGTGGGAGGGCAGAGAGGCCTCTTCCTGCCTCCCCCGCACCCTCTCCGGGAGCCGACTTGCTCACAGGGGTGGGTGGAGCCCAGTCTGAACTATTTCGGTTCCTCCTTCCCCGAGCAGCTTTCGGTTTCCTGCTTAGTTCCCCCTATTATTAACCCCATTTTACAGGTGAGACTACTTGGCGTTAAGAAAAACCAATTTGCTGAAGGACAGCTATTTTATTGTAAGCGGTTTAACTGGGATTCACGTCCTAGGCTGGCTGACTAATTGAGCACTTTAATCCTGCCATAGTCTATGCTGTAGAATGTAATGGTCAGCTAAATTCTACCCTAGAGCCACATTGTTTTCTGTTAAAGAACAAAAATTCAATCGAGTAAATTTGAAGATCTAATTGGCTTTATTGAGTGATTCGTGGTAACATGCTCTCCAGCAAGTAGAACTGAGCATACAATAATGGCAGGTTTTCATAGGCAGAAGTTGGGTGGGGACAAGAAAGTTGTTATGGTCAAAGGAATACAGATTAAGGACATGGCACTGTGTTACCTCACATCTGTCAGAATGCCTATCATCAATAAATTCACAAACAGCAAGTGTTGGTGAGAATGTGGATTAGTGCGGCCACTGTGGAGGGTCCTCAAAATTTTTTAAATGGTACTGTCTTGTGACCCTGCAACTGAACAACCAATGAGTTTGGCTGTCTGCTACTACTTGAGTCAATTAAGCAGAGACGGAGTAGAATAATATGTGAGAGTTTATTCCAATAATGTCAATAGTATAGGAGAGCAGCAGGTCATCTACAAAAATCTACTCTGCAACCCCCATAAACCAGCTGCTTATATTGGGTAGAAGGACAAAGATTAGATGGGAATGTAGGCAAAGGAATAAGAATGGGTATTACAGGCAGGAGGAAGTAGGCAAAAGGAATAAAAATGGGTATGCAAAGGAAATAAAAATTGGTGGGATGGTTACAGATTATATGCACTGTGGGCTGGGACAAGGTTGTTCATCTCTTCATAATAGGTAGTTCTAGGATAAGGAGAATGGACCACATTCCAAGGTTAACTCCCAGGTCCCAGAGCACAACTCCCAGCCAGATCAGAATATGCTTCCTTTAATCAGAATAAAGGGAGAGTGAGGGAATGGGAAGAAATCAACCAATGAACTTGTAAGCATATATGCATAACCCATGGACTCACACAACACAGTGGTGAAGGCCTGGGGTGGGGGCAGGAGCAGACTGGTAGAGGTCAATGGGGAAAGTATAGTATATAATACTTTCAACAATAAAAATTTAAAAATAAATAATCAGAATAAAACAATTTCTTCTAACTTTAGTTTCACCTTTTCTGTTTCTGCCCCTAACAATCCCATGATTCCATATATATAAAATATTAATTCAAAATAATGGGTGCACACCTATGTCCATTGCAGCATTGTTTACAATATAGGCAAAATATGGAAGCAACCCGAGTGCCCAATAGAAGAGTAGATTAAAAAGTTGTGGTACATATATACAATGGAATGATACTGGGCCATAAAAAAAAAAATCTTACCGTTTGTGACAGCATGGATGGACCTAAAGAGTATTATGCTAAGTGAAATAAGTTAGTCAGAGAAAGTCAAATATTCTATGATTTCACTTATATGTTGACTCTAAAAATATGAAATAAACAAACAAAATTGAAAGAGACTCATAGACATCATAGAATGATGGTTGCCAAAGGGGAGGAGGTTTGAGGGACTGGGTGAAAAAGGTGAAGAGATGAAGAAGTACAAATTGGTAGTCACAAAATGGTCACGGGGATGTAAAGTATAGCATAGGGAATATAGTAAAAAATGTTGTAATAACTATGTATGGTGCCAGGTGGGTACTGGAAATACTGGAGCAGGCGGGAGAGGAACACTTCGTAAAGTATATTATTGTCTAACCACTATGCTGCACACCTGAAATTAAATCAAAATAATACCGAATGTAAACTGTAATTGAAAATAAAATTTAAAAAAGAAAGTTATTAACAAAAGAAAAGAAAATTTGTTTCATTACATTTCCTTATGGGAAAGGACATGTCTCATCAAGCCAATTGCCTCAATCTCCTTGAGAGGTAGGGTGGAGAGGGCCCATATGACAAATCACCTCCTTGGTACTGACCAGAAAAATTCCAGATTGATAACAAGATTACATTCCCGGAGAAGGTTAAAACTGCAATTAAGTTAGGTACTAAATCCAGGTTCAGTGTCATGTGCTTTAGTACAAGTGACTTTATTTTGAACCTGTAGTTTTCTCTTTGAACACATCAAAGACATTTTTTGGGGACCAGACTAGGGCAATATTAGAAAAGATTTCACTTAGAACCTGTTTCTTTAGCACAGGGATGTAGCAAAGCTAGTGATCTGGAATTCTTCCCTAACTTCTGAGAGGAGCATTTTAGCTTGAGGCACATTCCTCTTTCCATCCTCTTGACCCTTTGCCACCCTTTTAGGTTTATCCATGTTGTTGCAAATGTAAAATTACAAATGGTTCAAATGGTGAACTCTGAAGAGAAAAAACAAGGCATTTTATTCTTTCAAGGTCTCATCAATTGGAACTCACCTACAAATCAGTCATAAATATCAATCTAAAGAAAGAGAAAGTGAGACAGGGAGCAACTCAGTGCAGTTACTTTCATGTGCTCAGGGTGCTTGAAAAGGACTACAATCTCCCAAATCCTAATTTACCTACCACCACAGAATAAACACATGCCACGTCCCCAGAACAATACCCCTTATCAGTGAAGGGGTAGGACTATTTAAGAAAGTATATGTGGTAGCTTTGAAAACCAGAGAGACTTACACACTTGCAAGACAGGGTTTTTATTTTGATGAGACATCAGTAAGGCAATGTCTGGGTTTTATTATTTAAAAATAGTTACAAGCAATTTGTCAAATAAATCTACCTCGTGAACATAATTACATAAGAGAAAAGCCTGAAAACCACCTCAAGGAGACATGGTATACAAACAGTTTGTGAAGATCATCTCTTAACCCCATCTCTAACCTACAGCCCTTCTTCTGGTACTGCAGTGGGGAGAAGTCTGCAGCATTGGAGCCATAAAGGGCTGGGGCAGTATGACTCTCCATTCACATACGAGTAAACAATACAAACTGGACATTTAAAAAAATACTCCTAGCCCTTGCTTGTTTGGCTCAGCTTGTGGACTGAAGGGTCCTGGCTTAGATTCTGGTCAAGGGCACATGCCCAGGTTGCGGGCTCAATCCCTATTTGGGGGCGTACAGGAGGCAGCCAATCAGTGATTCTCATCATTGATGTTTCTATTTCTCTCTCTCTCTCCCTTCCTCTCTGAAATCAATAACAATATATTTTAAAAATACTGTTATATGGGGAAGAGAAATAAAAATTACCAAGTCCTTGAGATTAGTTAATGAAGGACTTGAAGCCTTTGAAAAGGAGATCTCAGAGGCCACAGTCTGTTCATCCAGCTTAAGTTGTATTAGAAGAACTACACTTTAATTTTTCTCAGGCCAGAAGCCCTGATATTTACCCTATTTTAAAGTATCAGTTTCACCCTGGTGGGTTTGGCTCAATGGAGACTGAAGGGCCACAGGTTCGATTTCAGTCAAAGGCATGTACCTGGGTTGGGTTGCAGGCTCAATCCCCAGTGCTTGTGGGAGGCAACCAATCGATGTGTCCCTCTCACATCAGTGTTTCTGTCTCTCCTTCCCTTCCAGTCTCTGAAAATCAATGGAAAAAATATCCTCAAGTGAAGATTAACAACAAAAATAAAGCTTCAGCTTCCACATTTATAAGATAGGGAGGTTGGATTTAATGGCTCCTACGTTGCCCCAAGTTGGAAAAATTTCTGATTCTGCAATGCCCAGATGTTTTCATTAGTGATGCTCAACTTCTCCATCTCAATAATATGTTAATCATCTGACCAACTGCTCAGCTTTCCTGCTTTATGAGATCACCACTGCCAGTTCCAAGTGCATTTGGCTGCCAGAGAGCAAACATTCCATGTGTGAATTGGGGATACATATTGCTGTGACAATAGTTCTGGCAAATGTGAGGCATGCTGATTTAATCAGGAACAGCACTAAATGTGGTGCAGTCTCTGGGCCTGGGGCAAAGCCTCCCCAGGGCTTTAAGCAGCCAAGAATCAAGAGTCCTAGAAACCTTACACCTGCCAAGAATCTTCAGAAAGTTACCAGATCTATCCCCATCTTTGATCACATAGGATTCATTACATCTGAACCATCCTCAGCCTTGTCTGTCCATTAGGCCGAGGTTCTACTTAATATGATGATCCACAATTGGAGCTAAAACCATCCTCAGGAGGCACTTGGGTAATCCATGTATATTACATGATTAAAGAAAGTCATTGCAAATGGTCAAGATCTCAAAGTGACAACCCACACATAGTTTCCAATAGATATCAGTATCTCTTTCTAGATACCTCAGACCTTCATATCCATAGATGAAACAATAGTTTGGGGTGAGGAATTGATTTTTATTTCTTTTCAGTGAATTCTTACACAATTTTCTGAGTGTCATCATTGAGGTATATGAAATATGTAGAAACACAGAGAAGGGAGGAGAGTGGTAGGGAAAGAGCCACATTTATTGAACAACATCAGCATAGGGGTTAACAATACAGGCACTGTGGGGTAGGTGAAGGTGGGCAAAGGGGGAGAAAAGGGGGAATGGAAAGAGACTGCTTGGGGTGATGGGAGCATTATGCAGTGTGCAGATGATGTTTTGTTGAATTGTACACTCGAAACCTGTGACCCCAATAAATTCCACAAAAAAAGAAAAAAAGAATGCAGGTATAGGAGTTAGATTACTTGGGCTTGAATCCTGGGTCTTCCATTTCCTGGCTGTACTGTCTAACCAAAGGCAAATTACTTCAGTTGGAAGTGACTCAGTTTGCTATAGTACTATTATGAGGGTGACATGAATTAATTTCTGTAAAGCACTAAGAACAATGCCTGCCCCATATAAGTACTATGTAATTGTGACTTATTGCGGCAAGTCCTATGCTAACTGCCTTACACATATTGTTTAATATTAACAATTCCTTTTGAAAAGAAAAATACAGGAAATTACTGAGTCCTATTATACTAGTTACAACGATTTCTGTGACTAGAGGTATGAAGAGGAAATGCAGATATATAGGTAAAGCCCTCGTTTCTTCTACTAGTCCCTTCTACATAAAGGGTTTCATATTGTGCCTGATTATTGTTTTGTTTTTTGACACCATTATATAAATTGGAAATCTTTCCATATCAGAATATGTAACTCTACCTCATTCTTTTAACTGCTACATAATATGGATATACAGTAGATTGTTTACATATCCCTTATAGTTATTGTGTACAGTACAGGATGTGGGAGGAAATAGAGGTGGCAAAGCAGCATAGAGCATAGTTCCCCAAGAAGCTTGTAACTTTGTGGGGGAATTTGAAACTTAAATGAAATAATCGGAGACCAGACAAGAAGGTAAGTAATAAAGTAGTAAATTGAATTTAAAACTAAGTGTCAATGCTAGTGATTTAAGAGAAAATAACACATTGTACATAACAATGGGGCTGAGGGTCTGCATCCTGGAAGGCCTATCTGAGACAAGAGAACAAATTTACCCATTAATTCTTCCAGCCTCTTGAAAAATTGCTCAAGGCAAGGACAAGTCTACACTCCCTTAACAAGCTGCAACAGCAGCACACTGTGTCTCAGCTGGAGGTGGAATGCAGCAGGCCTAGGTGTTCTGCAACTTGCTCAGCGTGTGGGCAGTACCTTCCTTCTAAAGCTGTGCAAGAGAGTGTTCACACCTCCATCTTCTGGTAAAGGCTGGTGTTGTTCTCCCTGAATCCCAGGTGGTACTGATCCCTCAAAGCATAGTGACCCTGCTCTAGGAGCTAACATGGATGTTCTCTGTTTTGAGGTCCACAGACCATTGTTTGACCTTGCTTCCTTGGGAAGAATTCACAGGGTTGTGAGAGCAGTTGTACCAGAGGGTCAAGCTGAGAACATTCTGTGCTTAGGTATTCAAAAGCTTTTGCCAAGGCTGTATTTCTTTTACTCCACCCCTAAGTACTAGTCACCACCTAAGTCAGTACCACCTGGTTGCCATAGAGAATTAGATTGTGTCAAAGCCCACACTTGACATTCCTTCTGCAAGGCGCTACCCAGCAGCATTTTAATATCTTAGTGGGAGATAAACCTTTTGACTTCATCCTTGACCTCTTATACTTCTATACATGCCTTTCTATACTGATGGGATAGTCAATAATAGAAAAATATTTATTGAACACTTACTATGCATTTAACTCTGTATAAAGCATGGGATTGGAATGTTGGGGGAGGGAGGATTATAAGAAAAGTGAGACATGACCCTAACCTTGAGGGCTTAAAACTTTGATATACACAGGAACAAACACAATGGACCCTGAAGTGGCATAGACCAGTGGTCGGCAAACTGCGGCTCGCGAGCCACATGCAGCTTGCAAGCCGAGATTTGCCGCTCTACAGACTAATGAGTTTGTTGACCACTGACCTAGACCAGTGGTCGGCAAACTCATTAGTTAACAGAGCCAAATATCAATAGTACAACTATTGAAATTTCGTTTGAGAGCCAAATTTTTTAAACTTAAATTTCTTCTAATGCCACTTCTTCAAAACAGACTCCCCCAGGCTGTGGTATTTTGTGGAAGAACCACACTCAAGGAGCCAAAGAGCTGCATGTGGCTTGGGAGCCACAGTTTGCCGACCATGGACCTAGAATCTTGATTCCAATAATTACAGGCCGTTGTTGTTCCTTGTGATTAAAGCCCCTATGCCAGTGGTTGGCCAACTCATTAGTCAAAAGAGAGGCAAACCGTAGCTCTCAAGCCGCAGTTTGCCTACCACTGGCATAGACAATATGCCTCACCCAAATCACCACCAAGTAATCAGCTCTCAGCTCCCTCTGGCAACCCTGGGGTGTGGGTGGGTTCAGTAAAACAGGAGGTCCCAAGGTGGCAAACAGATCAACATTTTGCTCACAGAGGTCACAGAAAGTCAATGTTCCCCTGTCCTTGGGAATCAAAATCTCTATTTCATTTTTTCCTCTAACTTTTTATTTTCCAATACAGAAGAACAGAAAGACTAGTAGAATGTCTTTAAACTCTTCATTTACATTCATCAATATTGCTATATTTATTTATTGTATCTTTATTTTACATTCCCACCCTATCCAACCTATTTGAAAGTCAGTTGTAGATATTAGAGATAACATCTATATGTACTGGTATCTAAAAATTTCAACATATATCTTCTAAAAGTGCTAATTTCCTATCTTGGAAGAAATTGAACATTGATATACTATATTCACTTTTCCCAATTATCTACACAACAATGCTCTCTAGACTCTTCTCCTTTCTTAAAATTGAAATAAAATTAAGGATTATTCACTGTATTTGGGTGTCCTGTTTCTTAAATCTCTTTTACTCTATAACAGTACCCTAATCCCCACTTTTGTCCTTTCCTCATCCTGATGTTTGTGAAGACTGCAGATCAGTCATTTTGGAGAATGACCCACAATTTGGATTTATCTGATTATTTCCTCATGATTGGATTCAGATGCTATTTCATTTTTTTTAATTATTGTGATAAAATATCTGTATCACAAAATTTAAATTTTAACCACATTTAAGTATATAATTCAGTGGTATTAAGTACATTAATAATGTTGTACAATCATCACTACTACCACTATTTCCAGAATGTTTTCTTTATCCCAAACAGAAATTCCATATCCATTAAAGAATAACTCCCCATTTCCACCTCCCCACAGCTCCTGGCAACCATCATTCTACTTTTTGTCTATGAATTTGCCTATTGTAGGAACCTCATATAAGTAGAATGTGATGGTTTGTGTCTGGCTTATTTCAGTTAGTATAATGTATTCGAGTTTCATCCATGTTGCAGCATGTATCAGAATTTTCCTCCTTTTAAATCTTTATTATTCAGATTACATTTGTTTCTCTTTTTTCCCCTCCATAGCACCCCTCCACCCAGCTCCCACCCCTCCCTCTGCCCTTAGCTCCATCCCATTGATCTCATCCATAGGTGTATGATTTTTGTCCAGTCTCTCCCTGTACACCCCTCACCCCTTCCCCCCTGAGAATTATCAGTCCACTCCCTTTCTGTGCTCCTGATTCTATTATATTCACCAGTTTATTCTGTTGATCAAATTTTTAATTCACTTAACTTTTAGATTCACTTGTTGATAGATATGTATTTGTTGTTCATAATTTTTTGGCTTTTACTTTTTCTTCTTCCTCTTCTAAAAGAGTACCTTTCAGCATTTCATATAATACTGGTTTGGAGTTGATGAACTCCTTTAGCTTTTTCTTCTCTGTGAAGCTCTTTATCTGCCCTTCAATTCTGAATGTTAGCTTTGCTGGATAGATAATTCTTGGTTGTAGGTTCTTGCTATTCATCACGTTGAATATTTCTTGCCACTCCCGTCTGGCCTGCATCGTTTCTGTTGAGAAATCAGCTGACAGTCGTATGGGTGCTCCCTTGTAGGTAATAAACTGTTTTTCTCTTGCTGCTTTTAATATTCTCTCTTTCTCTTTTGCTCTTGGTATTTTAATTATGATGTGCCTTGGTGTGGTCCTCTTTGGATTCCTTTTATATGGGGTTCTGTGTGCTTCCTGGACTTGTAAGTCTATTTCTTTTACCAGATGTGGGAAGTTTTCAGTCATTATTTCTTTAAACAGGTTTTCAGTATCTTGCTCTCTCTCTTCTTCTGGCACCCCCACAATTCTGATATTGGTACGCTTAAAGCTGTCCCAGAGTCTCCTTACGTTATGTTCACATTTTTGGATTCTTTTCTCTTCTTGCTTTTCCAGTTGAATGTTGTCTGCTTCTTTATATTTCAGTTTTTTTACTTGATTCTTGCCTTTCTCTAGTCTGCTGTTAGGACTCTGTATAATATTTTTTATTTCAGTCAGTGTATGTTTAATTTCTATTTGGTCCTTTATCATCTTTAGTTGGACCTTTTCCATCTCTAGTTGGCTCTTTTGTATGGCTAGTTGGTCCTTTTTCATCTCCTCTTGGGTCTCACTAAATTTATCGAATTTTTCTAGCATATTCTTGAAAAACCTTATAAGCGTGGTTTTGAACTCTATATCCAGTCATTTTTTTCCCTCCATTTCTTTTGTTTGTGATCACTTCCCTTGTTTCGGCATTTTCACTATGCCGGGGAAACTTCTGTGTTGGATTCAGCCTTATGATACCAGACGCAAAACCGAAGAAGCCTCTGTTGAGCTTGGAAGGGGTGGAGTCTCAGGGCTTAAGGGACCGCCTTGCCTTCCAGTCGGCCCCGCCCTCCACGGCCCCTGAGTCTCACGTGACTGGGTAATGGCTGGAGCGGTCCTTGTGCGCGCACCCGAAGTGCCTCTAACCACTGCCTTTCCAGCTCCCCTGCGCACCAGGACCACACGAGTCTAGGTCCCCAGGGTTTCGCCCGAAACAGGGGCTCAGTGGAGTCAGAAGTGGCACAGTTCGGAGGGTCTGTCTCCTGCCCACTAGCGAAAGCCAGTGGCACAATCAGCAGTCTGTCCTCCGCGCAGCACCGTGTGCGTGCGAGACCAGACCTGATCTTCTGCGACTCCCCTAAATTTCCCTGCACCTCTCCCTTTTCACAGTCCAAACTCCCCCCGTATGAGTTTCAGCTGGATCTGGGGTTTAGTATCATAAAATAAGGGGTTCAATGCCTTTGAGAGTCTCCGTTTCCCTCCCGCCAGAGAAAGCCAGCCAGGTTCTCCGGCACCCGCTCTCTCAGCGCGCGCGTCTCAGTACCTCGGCTTTTTGCAGCTCCTCTGGGTCTCCGTGAGCCCCTCTCTTTCCTTCTAGCTGTAGAACTTCCACTCCGCCAGCTTTCCTGTGGTTCTGGATGATGTCCGTTCTGTCTTTTAGTTGTAGTTTTGAAATTGTTGTGCGAGGCAGCAGTGTAGGTGTTTACCTATGCCGCCATGTTGGATTCTCTCAGAATTTTCCTCCTTTTAAAGGCTAAATAATTTTTCTTGTCTGTATATTCAACATTTTGCTTATCATTCATCTGTTTATGGACACTGAAGTTGTCTTTAACTTTTAACTATTGTGAATACTGTTGCTATGAACATTGATGTACAAGTATCTATTTAAGTACCTGCTTTCAGTTCTTTTAGGTATATACCCAGGAGTAGAATTGCTGAATCACATTGAGAACTCTATGTTTAACTTTTTGAGGAACTGCCATACACTTTTTTACAGCAGCTACATTCATTTTATATTCGCACCAGCTTCTAATTATTTTCTTAACTTTAACGCACACATTTATTATATTGAAAAAAAATTGTAATTTATTTTATATGTATCCAAATCCCCTTTTTTCCAAATAATAGTCAAAGAAATAATTATTTGTAAATTCTATGAGGATAATTGGTTAGAAAAAAAATTTTTAAGTGTAGATAAAAACGTTTTCTTTAGAAAATGCCAGATCTTACAGGAGTGCCTAAATGTTGAGCAGAGAATCCTTTGTTGAGGGGAAGAGACCAAGGGGATCTCTGATGAGGTCATCTAATTCTTACGGCTTCCAATTCATATTTTTTAAAATCCTCACCTGAGGGAGGATATGTTGAGAGAGGGAGGGAGACAGAGAGAAAGAAAGTGTGTGTGTGTGTGTGTGTGTGTGTGTGTGTGTGTGTGAGAGAGAGAGAGAGAGAGAGAGAGAGAGAGAGAGGAAGAGAGTGAGAGAGAACACCTGACCAGTAATCAAACCTGCAACCTTTTGGTACACAGTACGATGCTCCAATCAACAGAGCCACCTAGCAAGGGTCCAGTTTCTAAGGAGGTTTCCAATTTCTCTATATACTTGCCAACACTCTTCTTTCTTTCTTTTTTACAATAGTCATCCTAATGGGCAAGGAGTGGTATGTCATTATAGTTTTCATTTGCATTTCCTTAATGTCGAGTATCTTTGAATGTGCTTATTGACTTTTTTCCATATCTTTTTTGGAGAAAAGTCTATTCAAGTTGTTTCTTCATTTTTGAATTGGGCTTTTTGGGTGCTTTTTGTTTTTGTTTTTAAGTTATAGGAGTTCTTTTTATGTTCTGGATATTAAACCCTTATCAGATATATGATTTGCCTATATTTTCTTGCATTCTGTAGCTTATCTTTTCACTCTCTTAAAGTGCCCTTTAATGCACAAAAGTTTTTAATTTTGAAGTCCAAAATGGTAGCTTACAGTATAGTTGGGGAGGCTATATCTCTATATATACAATATCTCTTTCTATCTGTCTATCTATCTATGACTTGATAATTACTTGGAGATGGGAAAGAGAAAAATTGAAATAGTTAAAAAAAATTCCAAAGGTAGGGCATTTGGGGGATTGTTAAAGAGGAAGAGTGAATTTAGAGTCCAGGTTTAAGATAAAGAATACTGATATTAAAATGCAAAGGCAGGAATGAGTAAGCTATCTGGGGACAGTGAGAGGGCCAGCCTGACTAAATGAGAGGGTATGTATGGGAGGAGCACTGGTGCATATGTGGGGTGGGGCTAAATTATGTAGGCTTTTTAAATAACTAAGCAAAGGAATGTGCACTTGATTTAGTAGATAGTACGACAGTCTTTAAAGTGTTTAAATGACATGGTTAATTTTTTTATAACAGAGGAGTGGAGCACTGGTGTAGGTAGGATGGTCCAAGAAGGGATGTGGGAAAAATTATTAGAGCAGGGGAATTGATTCCATTTTCATAGAACTTCACTGGGGAAAAAAGCAGGAGATTGTTGCCCAGAGTCCAATACAAGACTGAGGTATTTCCCAAAACTTCTTATTGAAATTCACTGTTAGAAAATGCTCTGGACTCAATATCCTATGTGATTTTGCCCAAATTCAACCTGGCCCCCTAACCTTTTGTGTTAATGGCATAAAATTCCCACTTTTGGCTCTGCTTTGGTTTGGCATTCTATCTAGATTGCCTCACTAAGATGCCATGTTTGCAAAGCATCCAAGCTACAGGCAAGGCTATAATTTTAGTTTCCTTGTTTTTGCAGAAGGTCAAAGTTTTCTAAAGCTATTAGTGGATCAAATGGAATTGTCTTTTTTTGAAAAGGTACATGAACAATGGGAGCCATTGCATTTGACCTTTAGGATTTTCTCCCTACTTTCTCCCTTCCTCCCCTAGATGCTAAGCCTTGTCAGGGTCTAGTACTTTCTCTTCATTCATTGCTTTCCCACAACAGCTGGAAATTACTTGTGATGCACACAAGTGGTTCCAGATGCTCAGATCCAGACAGGTATGCCGAGTCTTGCTAGCTGACATTTGGGAGGGTAAAGAGTGTCCTGTTTGCTGGAATCAGGGGAGATGCAAGATACCCGTGAGCATTCCAGAGCACAGTGTTGGACAATGGCATTGAAGGGCCTTCGGAGTGATTTCCCCCCGTGGTCAGAAGCTGCTTGCATTTTTACCCGCCCTTCGTGGCCTCAACACTCCCAACAATGGAATTTCTTCAGATGACTACCGTGTTTGGTTTTCAACCAGGACAAACAAAAGGGATTTCTTTTTCTGTCTGCTTTTGCTGAATGGAATCTCTTGGTTCTCTTTACTGGTCATGGCTTAGGCACTGTGGGGCTGGTTAGGACATTAAACTCTGAGCACATAGGACTCCTAGCTTTACTGAATCCTTTTCCATATCCTGAATACAAACTTCATCCTTCTCCTTACTCTCCAAAGCCCTTCAATCTATGGGTAATTCTACAGCCAATTCCCACCTAATATTCTACCTACAAATTGTTATTTCAGCTAAACTTTCCCAAACTTGAGCATTCTTACCAAATATTTTGGGCTTCCTCAACTCTAGTTATCTTCTTATCTGCATGCTTTTCTGGTGTAATTTTAAAGTAGTGAAAAATCTCCTCTTATTTTAAAAGGTGCACAGTAAGCTCAGCCCCCTAAGGGATGTTGCAGAAATCTGCATCCCTAATTCCAGCCATCCCAGAGTTTCAAGTAAAATTTCTGAGAAACCTTTGTGTATTGGTTTGTGTGTGTGTGTGTGTGTGTGTGTGTGTTTCACCATTTCCTCCCTTAACTGAAAATCGTGAGGAATAAGAAAAGGAATTGTGAATCATAATCATTAAAAATAACATCCACACACAAACACAAGGAGAGGCTTTGCACTTCCCATATCTGATCCAGGGCTCAGGAGGTAGAGGCAACTCCAGGTGAGTAAATTTGCAGATGCCCATGCATGTCCGGAACAGTCCCTGAGGGTCATTAGAGACGGTAAAGTGGGGGCGAGAGGGCCAGTCTTCCGTTTTGGTTTTCTTTCAGAACTTTTGTCCAGGAAGCATCCTGTTCTGTTATATGCATACCCACGGCAGTCTTCAAATTGCTAGGTGGAGAACAATACTCAAGTGCCTGGCATTGGGTTAGAAATAGAAATAGGCCTGGTCTAAGCTACTACAGGGACAGTTGCTGAGTCCTCCCCCACAAGCCCTTTTGTATTTTGCCTCTCCTTCTCCACCCCACCCAGATTCCCAGAGCTTAACCCCATCCTCAACAGTTGAAGGCATTTTCAAATATACCCTTGATCCTTGCACATATTTATTAAGCAGCTCTTTACCCTCCAGAACATTAGACATAAAGCTGAGCATCTTCCTCCTCCCTCACACACTTGGGTCTGGCCAGCTGGGTGTGCTGCTGAGTTGGGGCCTCTCAGAGGGAACTTGAGCCTAGTCTTTGACTGAGGGACTCAATGGGGTGAAGGCTGTGCTCCTTGGGGATTTGCATTTTGCAGGCTAAATTTAGAAGCAGTTTTCCTGCTTCTAGAAAGTGGTGGCTCACTCTAGTTATAATTATGACTAGAAAATCATTTTCTCTCAAAAACTCTATTTTTAGGTTTTTGCTATGTTTTTTAAAATGGCCTTGCAGACCGGTGGTCCCCAGTGCATCCTGTCTCCTGAGGAAGGAGCCTGGGGCTGTTTAGTAAAATGTCACTCTGCTATCTTGGAGTTACCTGAGTTATCTTGGAGGAACTGAGGTAGGACCTTAGGGACAGCAGGGACTGAATACTCTTTTTTCAATCACCTCACCAGTCGGTGAAGTCTTGTGTAGGTTCATTGCATAGACAGACTTAGAAGGCAGGAATCCTAGATTGTGTACCCATTTTCCCCCCATGCTACTTCCATGCAGATAGCATCACACAATGGCTAATAAAGCCAGACTATCTAGGTTCAAATCCCACATTATTAGTGTGTGACCTGCTTGCTCATTGTATAAACTTGGGCAAGTTCCTGAATAATGGTACCTTTAAGTAGGATTATTTAAAGGATTATTGTGAGGATTAAATAAGTTAATACATGCAAAGTATGTATTAGGATAGGGACTGGCATATATTATAGAACAATATTGTGATTATGTTTTTTCTTTCCTTCTCTGTAAAAAAGGAAATGCTATTATTAATGTTATGCTGGTCATTCTGCACTATGACAGGAAGAGCACCCATTGTGGGCTGAACACTTACTGTACGTTATGAGGAAAAGAAAAGAAAGACATGGCTCTTACCCACTGGGAGGGGAAGGGAGACTTGCAGAAAGATTCTCAGAAAACATGCAAAAAGGAAAAGAATTCCACACATTGCTTTTCTTTTTGGAGACTGTCATGAGACAGAGTCTGTCAGAGGCTTGGGGACCCATAGTCACTTCTCCACCCAGAATAGCATATCAGCGCAGCCTGAGGATCGAAGAAAGCTGTGGAGGGATCATGAAGGCTTCTGACATGCTCGGCCTTGATCTTTGGACTGCAGCTCCCTGTCTTAGTGATTGGCCTGTCCCTGTGGCCAATTCTCACACTTGAGGCCTCCTATTTGGCACAAGGTGTAGAAGGATTTGACCTGGCCAACTGGGATTTTGGCAAGGGTCACCTGATGGGCTCCAGAAATCTGCCCCAGGGGATTCTGACTCCACCTCCAGGCCTGGCCCACACTTAGAGCCCATGAGTGTGCCTGTGGCATGCTATGGCTGTGCCTAGCAAGTTGCTTCCACTTCTCTTGAATCTCTAGTCCATTCTAGGCTTTTATGATCAGAGTCCTTCTTGCTTTCTCTTATGCATCCAAATCCTACCCAAATCTATCAGGTCCACTTAATCTTACCTCCTCACCACCATGACCATGGGTGAACCTGAGGGGAAGCGGTAAAGGATTAGAAAAGACAGACAAGAGAATAAAGCTGGGGCTAGGTGAGATGCTGTTCTCTGATTAGAGAGACAATGTGATGGCCTGCAAGTTGAGTCTTTATTTTATAGCCAGATTCATGGGGCAAAGTAAGGGCGTGGTCAAGATGTTTACAATGTTCTTGTGGGTTTTGAATCTACTTAATTACATGCACCTGATCAAGCTTTGTTTACTTGCTGTACCTTCTACAGCTCATATCACTCCGCCATGTGGAACCACAGGTTCAGATCACAAGGTCAAACTTATAACTATAGCATGTTAGTCCGAGGCTTGAACCTGTCCAAACACTGTAGTCATTCTCCACACTTCTCATTGAAGCCTTCCCTGACTGTCCAGCTCACACCACCAGCCTCAATGTCCTAAGTTTCCTAATTACTTATTCCATTTATTTGAAAATAAGAAATGTGCTTAATTATAGTTCCCCAAAATATTCGAGTACCTGTTTAGTTGCAAGTCACAGGGGTGGGGGCATTGGGGACAGATCATCTATCAAGAAGCTTAAACTCTAAGGGGATGGCCTGAAAAATTCCCTATTGTCATATGTTCCTTTTCAGGTCTGATGTTAATATTTAACTAGATGATGATGATGATGATAAGTAAACAATTTGGAGTCCTTATGTGCCAGTACTGTACTAAAAACTTGCCTAAGCTATCTGATGCCTTAATAGTAGTATTCTTATAAGGTAAAGTTGTTATTAATCCTACTTTACAGATAAAGCAACCAAGATGCAGAAAGGTTCAATATTGCCCAATGTCAGCATTTGAGTCAGGTGTCTGACCCCATTGTTCATATCTTTTTTTTTTTTACAGAGAGGAAGAGAGAAGGATAGAGAGAAACATTGATGAGAGAGAAATATCAATCAGCTGCCTCCTGCACATCTCCTATTGGGGATGTGCCCGAAACCAAGGTGCATGCCCTTGACCAAAATCGAACCTGGAACCCTTCAATCTGCAGGCAGGCACTCTATCCACTGAGCCAAACTGGTTAAGGCCCATTGTTCATATCCTAATCATGTGTCATATCTTTCCTGAGTTTCACCTTTTCTGTTTCAGTAGAGTGAAATTCTTTGAAGGCAGGCATCTGTCTCATCCTTCCCCACAGCCCCTGCAACATTTAGTACATCCTCACCTTGCAGGTAGGAGACAGACATAGTTGGTAAGTACTCAATCAGTATTCAGGAATACCATAGTTAACAGGCTCTGCAGCAGAAAGGAGAAGGGGTTGTCCAATGTTTCTTAGTTCTGGGATGACAGAATTGGGAAAAGAGACCAGAAGTCCAGGGCCCAAATACTGCTGTGTACTACCTCTTACTCGCATTGCCTTCTTGCTAACCCAGTTCTTCCTCTGTTAAAATGGAGGCATCCAGCTGTCATTAAGAAAACCTCTTCATACCATGGACATTAAGAATAGGCCCTTGCCCTAGCCGGTTTGGCTCAGTGGATAGAGTGTTGGCCTGCAGACCAAAGGGTCCCAGGTTCAATTCCAGTCAGGGCATGTACCTTGGTTGCAAACTCTTCCCCAGTCTGGTGGTCAGGGCTCATGCAGGAGACAATCAATTAATGTGTTTCTCTCACATTGATGTTTCTCTCTGTCTTTTTCTCTCTCTTCCACTCTCCCTAAACATCAATGGAAAAATATCTTTGGGTGAAGATTAACAACAACAACAACAAAAGAACAGGCCCTGAAGTATTAGAGACTTCAGGTTAATGCTTACCAGGACCAGGGAGTCTCAAACATTGCCTAGAACTGCCAATGTTCTGTCTTGAGGACAAACTCATCCTGTCTCCAAATCTACCAGCCTCCAGCTTCCCTCAGAATTTCTCTCGATATTTGTCAAGTTAGTGATTGTGTGTGTGTGTATACACATATACATCTATGTATATATATATCCTTATATTGTGGAGTTTTGGGTTTTTTTTACTTTTCTTTTTTCAATTTTATTTCTTAATTAGCATTCATATTCAATATTATTTTATATTATTCAGGTATACAGCATAGTAGTTAGATAATCATATACTTTACAAAGTGACCCACAATATTTTTAGTACCCACCTGGCACCATTCATAGTTAGTAGAATATTTTGACTATATTCCTTATGCTGTATTTTACATCCCTGTGACTATTTTGTAACTTTACCAATATGTACTTTTTACCCAGCCCCCCAACTTGCCTCTGGCAACTATCGGTCTGTTCTTTTGGTCTATGAATCTGCTTCAATTTTGTTTTGTTTTGTTAATCCTCACCCAAGGATATTTTTCCCTTGATTTTTAGAGAGAGTGGAAGGGAGAGAAAGAGTTAGAGAGAAACATCAGTATAAAAGAGATACAACAATTGGTTACCTCCTGAATGCAGCCCATCCAGGGCTGGGGAAACTGCAACCAAGGTATGTGCCCTTGACTGGAATCAAATCTGGGACCTTTAGTCCACAGGCTAATGTTCTACCCACTGAGCCAAACCAACTAGGGCAATCTGCTTCAATTTTGTCTGTTTATTTTTTTCTTTAGAGTCCACATATAACTGAAACTACCAGTGTATGATATTTTATTGTGGTTTATTTATGCATCTTATTTCCTCCACTATACAGCAAGTTATTGAAAGCAGAATTCAAATCGTATTTATTCTTATATTTTTCTATATCCTGATACATTTTATGCTCCCTTATCTTCCCCAAATCCTAGTATCCTAACCTAATTAGAGCTCCAAAAATATTTCTTGGATAAGGTCATTTTAAAAATCAGACAATAGTTAGTAACTAATGTAACCCCAATAAATTTAATTTAAGTAAATAAGTAAAAATAAAATAATGACATTAAAATCACCAAAAAAATAAAGAAAAGAGTAATTAGATGGAAGAATTTGAGTGTGTATAGCCTCCTCTTCAATCCTCCTTTGAACTGCTCATACTCTTACACAACCTGTAAAGATATCTAGACAACTATAATTTTAGGGTCCTGGAAAGCCAACCTAGAATTGAGCCCAGCAAGGTAAAATTATAGAGAACAATGAATCATTTGCATAGTACATTGTAGAGGAAAAGGATGAAACATAGAGTTCAGGATGGGGATAGAGGAAGGGCTCTAATAGCAATGAATTTCATTCTTTGAAATATTGCTCAACATCCTGGTATTTAGGGAATTTACCTCCCTTGCCTGATATAAACTGTGGCCTCCCTAGCCAAGCCTGTGGAGATGTTGGTTTCCCCTGAGTCCCTCCAGACCTACTACCCTCTCATTCATTCAAGGCACATGTTGGGTGCAAACTAAGTGTAAGGATAAATGCTCTTGGGACAACTGAGCTTGGACTCAAATTGGTAAATAACCACTGAGCTTTTAGATTCAGAACTATGCCATGTGTGCATGGGAAAAACTTTCTCTGATTTGGGTTCGTTCATTCAGAGACTCACAGCATTGAACAGGCAGAGTGGGCTGCCTCAGCAAGAAGATGAGTCCTAGGGAAAGGTGTCCTCACACAGTTATCTGAAGGGTAAAGGAGAACTTCCCCAGTGGAAGGTGGGAGGATGGGTGGAGCTGGGAGATCCTTCCCAGAGATGAGAGCAGCTTTCCATTTTAAGGACTACAGGTCTGCAGGCTCACAGTTCTTAGGATGGAAACTTATAAAAATAGCACTGTCAGGAGGGACTCTTCACTCTCCAGTGAACTCTGTTCCTAAGCCTCTCTCTTAGTTCCTTTCACCTCACACCAGCTACCCAAAGAACCTAGCCTTGAGGCAGTCCACCTTTGTGTTGCTCCCCCTTAGAACATGCAGCCTTTTCCTACCCAGTCTCTCAAGGTCAAAGAAGCCTATAATAGCAGTTGGATAAGGGGACACTAGAGGTCTCATTAAAAGTCGTGTGGGAATTTTAGAGCTTACATCTATGGGAAACCAAGAGAAGATAAATTTAAACTTATTGAAAGCAACCAACACAAAAGCAGGATTTCTTAACCTAGGGCCCACAAATCTCCAAGGAGGTCTATGGTGAATTCAGGGGTGGACAAACCACTGAAATAGTGTGTAAGATTATATACGTATGTGTAGGTGTGGCTGCATTTCTTCTGGAACAGCGTTCATAATCTTTATCAGATTCTTTATTTAAAATATAGTTTTTATTGATTTTAGTGAGAGAGAGGAAAAGAGAGGGAGAGAGAGAGATAGAAATCTCCATGAAAGAGAAACATCAACATGGATTGGCTGCTTCCTGCACACCCCCTACTGGGGATCAAGCCTGCAACTCGGGCATGTGCCCTGACCAGAAATTGGACTGGTAACCTCTTGCTGCATGGGTCACTGCTCAATCACTGAGCCATACCAGCTGGGCTATCAGATTCTTCATTGGATTCTATCAGAGCTCCTCAAAAGTTAAACAAAACAAAGAATTTTTCTAGAGGATTAAAGGCAGGAACAGGGTGTCAGGGGAATTTGGAGGACATTCCAGCTCCTCCCACTTCCCATGTGTAGCAAACATGTGTGCAGTGGGAAACAATGACAAATGCAGGGAAGTGACGGGTCACTTTTTAAAAAAGATCTCCAAACCCTGAGAATTTCCCAGATTTTCTTATAAAAGTTGTCCTCCTCTTCTTAAATAACACAACTCTTTCTTACCTGTCCCTCTTCCTTCCATTTTGTCTTCACTGCTACAGGAGAACCTATTCTAGCAGCTGCTACTTGTTCAACGGGATTAAGGTTAGAAGGGAAGAAGTGCTTGTTTGTTAGTTTGGATTCACAGTGGTCGGCAAACTGCGGCTCTCGAACCACATGCGGCTCTAGAGCTATGGTTTGGTGCTCTATTGACTAATGATTTTGCTGACCACTGGGATAGGGGCTTAAACACAAGGAACAACAACAGCCTGTAATTATTGGAATTGAGAGTCTGGAATGAAGAGCCAGAGTCCAGGAAAGGTTGAGTATGTCATTTATGTGATTCAGTAGTTACCAAACTTCAAGCTACAACACTTCAAAACACCTTTGGATTCATCCAAGGAATTGTAATTAGACTTTCAGTATCCGTGTAGGGAAAATTGCATGCTGATAAAAAGCTACTATGCATTAAATAATCCTTTAATATGTATTTTAAAAATCACAGCAGCACCTGTGTGTGTTTGAAAACTAGCTCAGCACCTACCTGTGAGATGAATTGTTTGTTTGGTTGGAGGCAGTGTTTGGTGTGCATCAGGATGCAAGGCCCCCATGTGTAACTGAAGACCCTCTCCCACTCCTACAAAGTGGGAATCACTGGTCTAATTTAATGACTTCATTTTATAGATGAGGAAACTTTGGTCTAGGAAAATGAAGTTCCTAGGAAGGTAGATGAAGCCCATTCCAGAACCTATTTCTCCTAATCATCTCCTGGGCTTTTTGCAGGATGCCCAGGCAGCTATCAATGCTCTTAGGACATCCAGTCCCCCATTGGCCCTGAAACAGGCTGTTCTCCATCCTAAAATGCCCCTTCCCCAGTCCACCCATTAATAAAAGAGTATAGACTAATGTAAAGCTTCCCCTTCCTCCTGAAGCCCTTCAGGACTATATGAATCTGTTTTTTCTCATTTTCTTTTTGGCCTTAAACACAGCTTCTGCTTTTTAACTCTTTGTTATTGTTGTCCTCACCTGAGGATATTTTTTCCATTGATTTTTAGAGAGAGTGGAAGGGAGAGAGAAAGACAAAGAGAGAGAAACATCAATATGACTAGAGACCCA
The DNA here is from genome assembly GCA_011751065.1 of Lasiurus cinereus. Lineage (NCBI taxonomy): Eukaryota > Metazoa > Chordata > Mammalia > Chiroptera > Vespertilionidae > Lasiurus > Lasiurus cinereus. The sequence continues at coordinate 1,381,632 of JAAGEH010000011.1, read as the reverse complement.
GTGCACGAAATTTATGCAGGGGAGGGGATGTCCCTCAGCCCAGCCTGCACCCTCTCTAATCTGGGATCCCTCAAGGAATGTCTGACTGCCTGTTTAGGCCCGATCCTACCAGTATGATCGGGCCTAAACGGGCAGTCGGACATCCCTCTCATAATCCAGGACTGCTGGCTCCCAACTGCTCACCTGCCTGCCTTCCTGATTGCTCCTAACCACTTCTGCCTGCCAACCTGATCACCCCCTAACCACTCCCCTGCCAGCCTGATTGCTCCTAACTGTCCTCCGCTGCAGACCTGGTCCCCCCCAACTGCTCTCCCTTGCAGACCTGGGTCCCCCACAACTGCACTTCCCTGCAGGCCCAGTCACCCCCAACTTCCCTTCTCTGCCAGCCTGGTCACCCCTAACTGCCCTCCCCTACAGGCTTGATCACCCCCAACTGCCCTCCCTTGTAGACCTGGTCCCTCCCAACTGCCCTCCCCTGCTGGCCATCTTGTGATGGCCATTTTGTGTCCACATGGGGACAGGATCTTTGACCACATGGAGGCAGTCATCTTGCGTGCTGGAATGATGATCAATCTGCATATTACTCTTAGATAGGATAGAGGTCTGCTGCACAGGTGGGAGCCAGCTGGTTTGCCCTGAAGGGTGTCCTGGATCAGGGTGGGGGTTCCCTTGGGGTGTGGGGTGGCCTGGGCGAGGGCCCTGTGGTGGTTTGTAGGCTCGCCATACCAAGCAGAGGCCCTGGTATCTGGGATTTACTTATCTTCTATAATTGAAACTTTGTAGCCTTGAGCAGAGGCCAGGGCTGCAGGAGCTTGGCTTCCTCCATTGCTGGTGAAACCCAAGCCTCCTGCTTGCTCTGTGGCCGCAGCCATCTTGGTCAGGTTAATTTACATACTCACGCCTGATTGGCTGGTGGGTATGGGTTGTGGGTGTAGCAAAGGTATGGTCAATTTGCATATTACTCTTTTATTTAAAGACACATTGATTGGTTGGGTCCTGCACACGTCCCTGCAACTGAGATATACCCTTTATGAGAATCAAACCCAGGACCCTTCAGTCCACAGGCTGACCCTGTGGGCCAACACTCTATCCACTGAGCCAAACCAGCTAGGGCCACTTTTTAACTTTTTTGACTCATGTGTAAGAGTCTTATATTCCCACCAAGCTTTTGAAAGTATTCTGTGATCCCCCTACCCAAAGAGTCCAGCTTGGGGCTGGGCATACCGTACACTACTAATAAATATTTCCTGAATTAAATCTGGTGGTCTTTAGAACAAATTTCCTCCCTCCTGGACCATTTATTCTGGCTACAGCTTCCCTCCAAAGTAATTGGTGTCTCCCCTCTCCCAATCCCTACCCAATTCCATATGAGGCTCATGAACTTTGAAAGTATTGGGATGTGTTTTTGCTGCCTTGTCAGAAACAAGCCTGACCTTTCTGATACTCTTTTGTCTGTGGGCCCACATGGCTCTACCTGGAAGACATGAGTCCAGTTTCTCTGCACCATAAAGCCCTAAGAGACCATTCAAGGCTTTAGCAGCTTAGCCTTTTAAAACCACCTAAGTCTAGGCAGTGGGTTCAAGGCAAGACACACAGAAAGGTGTGTACACTGTTCTTCAAGACTCTCTCATTTTCTCAAGGGCTCTTGTTAACCAAGTGTGTTTGCCTTTTCCTCCCCATGGAGGCTGAGAACCTCTTTATCTCTTCAGACTGAGACTGGATGTCTGGGGTAAGAGGCAATTCATCTCCTGATCCAACACTGCTGTCTCCCCAGGACTCTGACATTGAGACTGAGCAGCCATAGTGCTGTCAGACTGAGCTTTATTGGGTCAACCTAAACTGCTAACTGAAGCCTGCTGGGGGAGTCTTGAGCAAGACACACCTTTCTGAACCTCAGTTGCCTCATCTGTAAAATGGAGAGTTGAGCATTGATCCCTAAACTCCTTCTTGCACTAATGTTCTAGAGTTCTAAAATAGCACTGCCTTCCCAACCTTTCCTCACCCCTCCACCTCCACCCCCACCCCTGCTGAGTTCCACAGGATTTTTAACCACACTCCAGTCAGGGTTGGATCTTGGCACTGTTCCTAAAGGTTGGGGTAGTTTTATTGACAGGACAGGATTAACATTATCAGCACCCAAGAAAACTGCAGAAGTACACAGAAGGGTCTTTTATGACATTTGACATTAAATCAATAAATCAGATTCTCCTCTAATTACCTTTGGAAAATGCTTTATCCATTTCCAACTACCAGAGTACTATTACTCACTGAATAATTTTTAAAAATATTTATTTGCTGATTTGAAAGAGAGAGGAAGGGAGAGTATGTGAGACATTGATTTATTGTTCCACTTATTTATGCATTCATTGGCTGCATTTTGTATGTGTCCTGACAGGGAATGGAACCCACAACTTTGGCATTTTGGGACAACGCTCTAACCAATTGAGCTACCAGCCAGGCCACGGAAGAATTTTAATAACAATAATATCTGAAAGTTTTACCTTTTTTTATAATTTATGAAATGATTTTATATCTACCACCTCCTTTTTATTTATTTTTTTATCCTCAGCCAAGGATATGTTTTATTGATTTTACAGAGAGAGGTAAGGAGAGAGAGAGACAGAGAAAAAGAAACATCAAGTGAGAGAGTAACATCAGTTGGTTGTCTCCCACATGCACCCTGGCTGGGGATTGAACCTGAAATCTTTTGATATACAGGATAATGCTCCAACCAATGGATCCACCTGGCCAGGGCTCCTATGCCATTTTTAAATCCTCATGACAACACCATGTATAAGATAGGGATTATTATTCCCATTTTGCAGACCAGATAAATAGTTAACCTAAGTTACTCAACCATAATGATAAAGCTGAGAATAGATGTACTGTGTCCTAAATAGAAGCCACAGGGATCTAGAAGCCAGGAGAAATGCATACCCTTTTAAGAATGATTACTTTACCATGAGAGGACCCAGTGTGAGCATTTGAAGGAACCTCTTGGTAATATACACATTATATGCGAATAATATGAAGACTTGATTATGGAGTTTTTGAACTAAGAGATTGTTGGTGTTTTGCAAAGGGACACTATAGTGCTCATTCTATTCCTTCCCATAAGCAAGAGCCAGAGAAAGCAGAGAAGATTGTGAGGGAAATGATACTGGGCTATTTCCAGCCTGCTTCGTTCTTTCTTCTGGTCATCTTTGTGTTGGAGAGAGAGAGTGGAAAGGGATGTAGGGATCTTTGGCCAGTCAAGACTTTGGAAAAGAAGAAAAATCTCCCTATGTATGGCCCCTTCCCCTTCCTTTTCTCATCCCACAGCTTCTGCCTACAGCGAGGCAGGATCAGAGAACCCCGATGAGACCTGCATTTCCTTCCTGAAGCCTAAAGCCTCCCACTATGGAAGGCAGTAATGAAAGTTTGCAGTGGGAACGGAAGGCTGGGGCTGCAATCTCTCCCATACACCACAGGTCTGACTAATAAAGGATATGCCCTGCTGTGACTCAGGCTCACTTCTAGAAAGTGGCAGTGTGATTCTTCTCTCTAGAAAGGAAAATACTGAAAATAGTGACCATGTTACACTATCATCACCCTTAAAGTGGACAAAGGAAAATGAGGTGATGCCTAAGACAGCAAAGCAGAAACTTCATACTCATGTTACTGTCTGGAGAGTAAATCAGTTGAACTCCAGGTACCTCTTCTGGAACTTTATATTCCATACCCTGGGCCCAATCAGAAAGTTCAAGTCGGAGGCAGGAAAGGCACTGGGTGAGGCAGGAAGAGCTGTTTGTTTTGGCTCTCCAAGGAAGACGTGCTGATCTGAATCCATCGGGTGACTATAGGGCGGTCGTCAACATTTCTTAGAAAAGAAAACCACTTTGATTGCACTTACCAAAGGCCAGGAACATAAAACAAATTATCTTGTTTAATCCTCACAACATCTCTGTAACAGAGGAACTATTCTGAAACTCATTTACATGGGGTGAAGATCAAGGTCACTAGCGAGTAGGTGATCAGTGCGGGTGACCTCAGAGCTTGCACTCCTGGCCAGAGCACACAGCACTGCCTCCTTGTGGGAGCTGGGTGTGGACGGAGGTCTCTGGGCATGAGACCTTTGAACAGCAATGCCCAGAGAGAGTGACCAGCCAGGTGAAGGCTCAGGCTTGAGGGTGACTTTAGAGAGCTCTTTGATAGGAAGAGGGCCCTGGCCCACTGCCCCACCATAGTTACCCAACCTCTGGGGCTTAATAAAGAGAGCTGAGGTGAGGAAATCAAAACTTCCTGGGGAAAGAGCAAACAACAGAAAATGCGCAGACACCATGGGGTCTGGAGGCAGAGGGGCAAGGACACTTAGGAGCCTGGCTGAGGGCTGTGGTCAGAGCCACCGCACTTGGCTATGTGAGCCCCCACCTGCAGTGACCTCCTTAGGAGCTCAGGGGACCCTGAGAAAAAGCACAGGAGCCAGGCTGGTTCTTTTATCCAAGGAGCTGGAGAGTTTTATAGGCACCCCTTAATTACAAGCCCAGGAAAAAGGGGGAGGCGAATTGTGTTTTGGCCAGGACACTTACCTCATCAGCTATTGTGAAGACAGGGCTGGAAGGCAGAAGGAAGGCTGGGGATGGGAGTGGGAAGAGGGGAAGGAGTAGGAGGCAGGGTTAAAGGGCTTCTCAGCACAGGACTAGGGTTTTAACTGCAAGGGAAAGCCTGGGAAGCTTTTGCAGGGACAGTATGCTTTGGCTGCCACATGTTCCTCCCCATTGTCTTTCTTCTAACGTCCTCTTAGCATGTTCCTGGCTTTAGTACAACCTGGCTTAGGTCAGAGGACTCAGGACGGCAGCAGGGGCAACACACTCTTTTTAGCATTGCAAGTGCTAGCAGCTCATCGCATTTATTTTGGAAGATGAGCACCCAGGGATTTTTAATTCTTTGTTAGCATAACTAAGGATTCTTTTCTCCAGAATTAGGTAATATTAAGAGGCTGCCAGCCCTGGCTGGTGTGGCTCAGTTGGTTGGGTGGCACCCTACGCACCAAAGGGAGGCAGCAGATCAATCTTTCTCTCTCTCCCTCTCCCTTCCTTTCTCTAGAAATCAATAAAGTTAGTAAAACAAACAAACAAACAAAAACAAAATAAAAAACTGTCGTATGAAAGGGTATCCTCTTTTGGACACATTTTAAAGGAATGGTAAACACTGTGCAGTTTCCTTACATCATTCAGAAGTCTAGCTTCTAAATATATAAATTGGTAGATAGATTCACTTCATAGTCAAGAAGTCTCTGTTCTTGGCATCTTGACCTCCTCCCTATTTGGAGGGGCTACATTTCCTGATGAATCCTGTGATACTGTCATTGTCGTCTCTGGGACCAGAGCAACCACATTTTTCACTATAACAAAGAGAGCACCTACACAGGTGATTTTCTGGCAATTCATTCCTGAAACTGTGCTGCCACCACCCAAGAATCCAGACAAGTGTTTTCCTCAGATCAAGTCCTCTCTCCATGATAACAAACTTTAATAATCTAATATAGAGATTATGTTTATAATAGAAAATTCATCTCTGTGTTTCTATATCTATATTGCTACTCCCCCATAAAATCAGAGACCATGAAAGTGCAAAAATATCCTGGAATTCCTGCTTGACTCCGTGTTTAATGTCAGAGATATGAGCTTGTGAGCTAAATGGAAGAGGTCAGGACCTCAGGCTTACGTCTTTCACTCTTCGGACCACAGCCTCCTCACCCCAGGCAGCTTCCCTGTCTTTGTGTGACAGCTGTTTGTTCTTCATAGGGCACTGAGAATGCATGCCACCAGGCATGTGGAGGCATAGTCCGGCCCTCAGGCCTCTGAGAAGCTGAGCTAGAGAGATACTCAGCTCTGGGTGCAAACACAGCTCAAAAGACAGGCAGGCTGAGCCCTGAGATGTGGGGCCTTTGTTTCCTTCTCTGGGGAAAAAGTGAGCTAACTAGATTACTTCTTTGAAGAAGGTGGCACTCTGGGAGTAACCAAGATGTCCTTTGATGGGGATAAGAGAGAGGCAGGAATCATGTTAGGGCCCAGGCACTAAAGAATGCCTGTAGATGGAGGAGGGAAGCATGGCCTAAGGCAAGTGAGAAGCAGTGGAGGTAGAAAGGGAGGGGGGGCAGGCCACTAGAGGAGAAAATGAGAGGACACAGCTGGGAGAAGAGTGCCATCTGCTGAGCTTCCCATGTGAACCATGGGGCACACTGCCCCTCCCCTGACTGACCCAAATCAAGCCCTGGTGAGCAGGTGCCCACGGAGAAATCTGGAGAGTAAAGGCAAAAAGGATTGGAAAGCCTTATCTTTGGGAGGCTCAAGCCAGATCAGCCAGATTCCTTTCCTAATATCATTCCTACTAGCTGTGGGTCTTGGGTAAGTTGTGTTACCTGTATTCCTGGGCAAGTACTGTGTGCTTCTTCTTTCTCAACTTCCCCTTCCCCTCCTAGAAAATGAGTTCTTAGACAATCTAAATGAAATGATAGCTGGTAAGTACCTAACACAGTGGAGGTAATATTCATTTCTCCTTCCAGGGAAGATAAGTCATTTAGTCTTTAAAATATATAATGAGATTCTAGCCGGTTTGGCTCAGTGGATAGAGCGTTGACCTGTGGACTAAAGGGTCCCAGGTTTGATTCCAGTTAAGGACACATGCCCAGGTTGCAGGGTTGGTCTCTAATAGGGGACATGCAGGAGGCAGCCAATCAATGATTCTTTATCATCATCCTCTCTCTCTCTCTCTCTCTCTCTCTCTCTCTCTCTCCCTTCCTCTCTGAAATAAATAAAAGTATATTTTTAAAAGATACATGGTGAGATTTAGAATTAGAGAAAAAATCATTTTACATTTTTTTCTAGAGGCCACAGAAACGACAGGTGTAACACAACTGTCACAGGAGGATTGCTCATTAGTTTGTGGGAGCTATTCCTGGTGTGCCAGAGCACCTCCCAAAATCAGGCCAGCCAGGGATGGCAGGGGAAGAAGAATGAGTCTGGAGTTCAGGGCTAGGGTCTCAGTCCAGGCTCTCCCACTGAATTGTGTGGCTTTAGACACATCGCTAAGCCTCTATGAACACACTTTGCCTGGTGCCTTTTGCCCCTTTTATCACAAATTTGGTATCTGTGATTCCATGAGGCTTCTTAGCTCTCCTTGCAAAATTCATGATTGATCTGCTAGTCAATCAATCAGGCAATCAGCCCTATCTGTTCATTTAGTTCAACTCCAAGTCTTTTATCGTTGCAATGATGGAAGGATTTAATGTGCCGGTGGCTAGGCTGCAGAGGCATAGGTAGCTTGGATTGCAAGGATAGCTAGATCTTTACAAAGATCAGTAGAGACTTTACACTTTGATTACAGGTAACAGAAATGAACCTAAAGCATCTAAGACCAAAAGGGTCTTAGATGATACCAGGGTCTCCTCCAGGAGTGATGTGCAGAGTGATTATGAAGGCCATACCAAGGCCTGGAACCAGAAAGTAGAAAGCCCATTCCAATCCTGGCAGCTGCTTTTATTCTGTCTCCCTGGGGGGACCTGGACTCTCAGTTTTGCTTCTTCCTGTGCATCTTGGTTTATGTCATCAATCGGATAGCAATAGTGAATCTCTTTTACAAATTTATGAAAGAAAGACTCTGAGTGGCAGGCCCTGCTTGGATGGAATACCTACAATAGTCCACTGGGCATTCATAAACCACTATAATAATCTCTTAAATATAATCTCTCTAGGCTACCTCCTGGGTGAGTAGAATTGGGGGAATCTCAGAGAAGGGGAGTTTGGGACTGCCCTGATACCTCAAATAGGGTTGTGTTATTTAGGATACAAGTGTTGCTGCTACAGCAAAACACCAAGTAATAAAGGCTTAGAAAAGATGGAAGTTTATTTCTCTTCTGTGTGTAACAGTCTGAGTGCAAACAGTTCAGGGATAATGTAATGGCTCCACAGTGTTAGGGACCCAGGCTCTTTCTAACTTGTTGTTCTGCTCTTATGATATTTGATTTATTTATGTGGTTGAAGAAAGCTCACCATAATGTCCCCATTTTAATTAAGGCAAGAGGGAATAGGGAGGGCATGGAGCCTTCCTTTTAAAGGTGCAGTCATTCCTGCTAACTTCTCATTAAGCAGAATCTGGTCAGGTGGACATTCTGCAAAAGAGATGGGGAAAGGTTACTAGATGGTCATGAACCCAGTCAAAAATCCCAAGAAGGTCAAATAGATATTGGGGAATGACCTCCTACAATGAGCAATAGTGGCCTTGGTTCCTGGAAATACACCTGCGTTTTTATCTCTCTTTACTCTAGCAATGGGAGGAGATTATTGCCAAGGAAGAGAGGTGGCAAAAGCCTGGAAAGAATGTCAACATGGAGAAGCTTAGGAAGATGTGACTAGGAGGAGTTTAGACTACATAATTTCTAAAATCTTCTGTATTATTAACACCACTTCAAGAAAGGCATGGGGTAGATGTGCCTTTCCCCTATCCTATGGTACAGAAAAGGAACTTCTTAGGATAGATTGCAGAAGTGAAATTATAGCAGTTTTTTTAAGGAATAGATTTTCATTGCTGCAGTTCTTGTAAGCCTAGCTCAGCTCAGCTCAACAAGAGGGAGTTGAAGTCATTTCCTTTAGGTGCTAGACACACATATTAACCCCATCCTGCAGCTATGCTTGGCAGAGAAGTTCAGAGCAGCTAAACCACCAGTAAAGCTGTGTTGAACACCTACTGTATGTAGGGCACTGTGCTGACTTCTGTAGAAGAGCCCATGGTGGTAGAAGGTGCATCTAAGAGAAGGTGGTGTTCACTGACCCCTTCCTCTCAGCCACAGAGTAACCTTATCTTTAGCTGAGGTCTTCCTGTTCACCAGTAATTACTTGGTGGGGCAAGAGCTTCAGTTGCGACTCAGCGGATAGGGCCATGAGTCATGATGCATATGGTAACTGTGGCTTCGCTGACAGTGCATTGGCCATCTCAGTGCTGCACTTGATTTTCGGCAAAAAGGAAATCAGAGGGGATTTCCAGGCACTTGACAGCATAGATTGTGTGTGTGTGTGTGTGTGTGTGTGTGTGTTTGAGCTTGCTGGGATGGGGAAGGCACAATGACTGGGAAGTTAAGAACTCAAAGTAGACTTTGTAGCTTTTCATCACAGTGATGTCAAGATGAGGTAGGACAGTTGGGAGCAGAAAGAGCCCCAAGCTAGAAGTCAACTTGGGATCGCACTCTATTTGGCTACAACTGAATTGAGTGACCTTTTTATACTCAAACATTATTTTACCCATTTTATAAAACAAGTTGACTTGCTCAACTCCAAAGGAAACGAAAGAGAATTGACCCTCTCAAACGCAAGAACTGTATTTAATGACTCCATGTCCCTTTAGCACCGGGTGTGCACTTGTGCACATAGTAACTTTTCAGTGGTGTTGTCTGGATTGAATCACTGAAACCACCTGTCCTCTCTACATATAAGGAAACTGAAACCCAGGGAGGGATAGTGACTTTTTAAGGTCACACAGACTAGCTGGGGAGATTAAATACCTGGCAAGTACTTTGCATTCAATCAGCATTGTATCCTTTCTTTTTACATGGTAGTGCCAGGAGTAGAATTCAGATCTTTTAACTCTAACCCCTCTGCTCTTACCCCTCACCGTATTGCCTCTGAGTTATTTGGCTAAAATAAGAGAGTTTATTAAGACTAAAATTGGATTCGTTGGTAAGAGAGCTGTTGCTGACACTTTTCCATCAAGGACATCTGTGCCCTTGGTTTAAGTATAATGGTTAATGAACAGGGACTGTGGAGCCAGACTTCCATTTACTAGCTTTGTGACCTCATTTAATCTCTTTATGCCTCAGCTTTCTCATCTGTAAAATGGGGGTTGAAATGGTACTTAACCTCACAAGGTTGTGAGGATTAAAATACTTAAAGTACTCAGGGAGTGCCTGGTACATAGTAGCACATTATTAAATATTTACTGGTAGTCAAGCTTTTATTGCTGTAGTGGTGGCAACTGAGTTGATAACTATAAACAGCTTTAATAGGACAGCCATTTGATAATATTGGTTTGTTATTTCTGAATAGAATAAGATTCTTATGGGTGTTTTAACAAGCTGGAGGACTGTAAATTCTTGGAGGGCTAAGGCACTTCTCCAGTAAAGACCCTCAAGGATTGAGACAGTGCCATACAAGTAGGGGACAATTATAAAGCAACTAGAAGCCCAGTGCATGAAATTCGTGCATGGGGGGATGCCTCTCAGCCTAGCCTACACCCTCTCCAATCTGGGACCCCAACCTGTAGGACTAGGCCTAAACCAGCAGTCGGACATCCCCCTTACAATCCGGGACTGCTGGCTTCCAACCACTCACCTGCCTGCCTGCCTAATTGCCCCTAACCACTTCTGCCTGCCAGCCTGATCATCTCTAACCACTCCCCTGCCAGCCTGATTGACACCTAACTGCTCCCCTGCCAGCCCGGTTGCCCGCAACTGCCCTCCCCTGTAGGCCTGGTCCCCCCCAACTGCTTTCCCCTGCCAGCCTGATTGCCCACAACTGCCCTTCCCTTTTGGTCATCTTATGGTGACTATCTTGTGACCACATGGGGCAGCCATCTTGTGTGAGGGTGTGATGGTCAAGTTGCATATTACCTCTTTATTACATAGGACGACCAATAACTCTGGGGAGGTACAGACCTGGTGTAACCATCCTCCATCCACAGTGCACCGAGGCTAAGATGAGATATTGGCTTTCTTCAAGCACATCTTTTTTTCCCTTTGAAATCTTTAAAATCTCTGCTTCTATCCAAATTTCCTCAGCAATGGACAGTCAACAGAATCCCCAAGCAGAAAGAAGGTGACTGAATGCCAAAGTACTTGAGTCAGGAAAACTCTGTAAAAGGCAATCTAGCAGCTTCCAAGAATGGGACACGATTCCCTACCCCTTCCCCACAGTGGGCCCCCCAACCTCCTCTCATTCCCATCCAACCCCCTTTTGCCCCCAGTCCTATGGGCCACAGGTTTCTGCCTGAAAAAGCAATAGGAACTGCTCACTCAGGATCTTTCTTCCTGACCTACTTCTTAAGTGCAGGGGCCAAATGCTTGCTCTGCTGAGAAGGGTAGCATTAGCTCAACATTTCCCCAGCCAAGCATCATCCCAGATGCTGAGTATCTGTCACTCATACACAGCCATTTGCCACACCTGAGAGATGGTTTTCTTAATGGTTTCCCATGTCAACACATAGACTGACTAACCCAACAGGTTCCTGGCATAAATGTGCTTTCTATCTTTTCTAATTTGTGCCTGTTTTTGTAGTTTGGTTCAGAGCTACCATTTGTCATGGTCCTAGGAACCCAGCCTGAGATTGTCATTCCATTTCTGAGAGAGAAACATCAATCAACTCCTCCTCCTCCTCCTCCTTCTTTATAGATACATTAAGAGAGTGTTTTTCAGAGTTTTTTTCTTTAAATGATTTTTTATTGATTGATTCTAGAGAGAGAGAGAGGGAGAGGGAGAGAGAAACATTGATTTGTAGTTCCACTTATTTATGCATTTATTGGTTGGCCTTTGCAGTGCCCTGGTGGGATCAAACCCACAACCTTAGTGTATCAAGACGATGCTCTAACCAACTGAGCTACCCAGCCAGGGCTGCTTCTCAGACATTAATGTACATATAAACCATCTGGGAATCTTTTCTTTTTTAATTGACTGAAGTTTTTTTATGTGTTTTTATTGATATCAGTGAGGAAGGGAGAGGGAGAGGGAGAGAGATAAACATATATACAGTATAATAAAAGTCCAAGTGACTATTATGGCAGAACGACTGAACGACCAATCACTATGATGCACACTGACCACCAGAGGCAGATGCTCAATGCAGGAGTTTGCCCCTGATGGTCAGTGTGCTCCCACAGGGAGAGCACTGCTCAGCCAGAAGCTCACAGCTGGTGAGTGCAGCAGCGGCAGTGGGAGTTTCTCCTGCCTCCACGGCAGCACTAAGAAACAGCGAGCCAAGTGGTAAGGGGAGAGCAGGCAAGCAGTAAGGATCAAGGGGTCCCAGACTGTGAGAGGATGCATGCTGGGCTGAGGGACCAACATCCCCTCCCCATCAAGAGCATGAATTTCATGCACCAGGCCTCTCATCAATGTTAAGAGAGAATCATTGATTGGCTGCCTTCTGCATCTCCCCCTACTACTGGGGATCAAGCCTGCAACCCAAGCATGTACTCTTGACTGGAATTGAACCTGGGACCCCCTCAGTCCACAGGTTGATGTTCTATGCACTGAGCCAAACTGGATATGGCTGGGAATCTTATCAAAATGCAAATTTTGGCTAACCGGTTTGGCTCAGTGGATAGAGAATCAGCCTGCAGACTGAAGGGTCCCAGGTTCGATTCCGGTCAAGGACATGTACCTTGGTTATGGGCACATCTTCAGTGGGGGGTGTGCAGGAAGCAGTTGATTGATGTTTCTCTGTCATTGATGTTTCTAACTCTCTCTCCCTTTCCCTTCCTCTCTGTAAAAAAATCAATAAAATATATTTTTTTAAAAATGCAAATTTTGGCTTAGTGATTGAGTGTCAACCTATGAACCAGGAGGTCATGGTTTGATTCCCCATCAGGACATATGCCCGGGTTGCAGGCCCAACCTCCATTGTGGGGCATGCAGGAGGTAGCCAATCAATGATTCTCCTCTCCCTTCCTATCTGAAATCAATATATATATTTTAAAATAAATGCAGATTCTGTTAAGTAAGTTTAGGGGAGGCCTGAGATTCTACATTTCTAAGCTCCCAGGTGATACTGATGCTGCTGGTTCAAACTCCTGAGTAGCAATGATATCAGGAGGAAACTTTTGGTTGCAATGTGAACTAGTTGAGTAAGAAGAGGAATTTATTACAAGGATATAGGGTGTTACAGGACAAGAAATGGGCCTCAAGAGAGTTGAAGCCAGGGAGGACTCTATCTCCTGATTCTGCTTATCTTATTGTTTCATTCTTCCTCTGTCTCCTCCTTTCTTCCTTTCTTCTCTGAGCTGGTTAGTGCCAAGGCAATTCTACCCACAATCCTGTGAATTCCATGTCTTCTTTTTCCTTAATTGACTCTCTTGTTTTAGTGGTGCATATATTCCAGTAACTTCTTAAAAAGTGAACAAAGAAAGTAAAATTTTTGCTTATGCTACTAAAAGGGTCTTTACACTTGATCATTAGTTTGCTGAAGTACGTAATTCTAGGTTCCAGAGTGACTATGTGATACCAAGGCCACTTCAATTCTCTATCTTGTATATCTCATGTCTGAAAGCATTTAGATTCTCTTCTCTAACCTCCAATATCTGGAAATGCACAATTATGTGCTCCGGGATGGGTTTTTTCTTATTCATTCTCCTAGACACTTCATGAATTATTTTGACCTGGGAAATTATAGCCTGCTATAGAAAAAAAGTGTTGATTATTTGTTTAATTATTTCTCCTCTCTTTTCTTTGTTTAATTTATCTGGAGTTCTTGTTGTTAGCATGTTGGATCCCCTGCGCTGTCCCTTTAATCTTCTTATCTTCTGTACCTAATGTCCCATCTCTTTATCTCTTTGTTTTACTTTTTGTGAGTTTTACAAACTTCTTTTCTAACTTTTCAAATTGAATTTTAAATATTTATATTTTTATTTTATATTTTTAACTTTCAGGAGTTCTCTCTTTATTTTCTGAATATTTCTCTTTTTAATAGGATACTAGTCTTATTTCATTTATGTAATAGCTTTTCTTCTGTCTCCAGGATATTATTATTCCTTTCCTTTTTGAACTTTTCTTCTCTTTATACTTTTTCTCTGTGTTTCTTATTTCTTTACTAATATAAACCCTATTAAAAAAAGAAAAACAAAAATCTTAAAATGTATTTTATACTTTATGTACTTGGGTATGGCTTGTCCATCGGAGAACTTCACTGTAGAGACAAAGAGATGGGATGTCAAGCAGCTTTTCCTTTGAGGTAACTTTCAAGTATCAGTGTTTAAGTTTCTCTATGGGCCATTAAATATTTTCTAATAAGAATCTTCTAGACTCCTATATGGGGATAGGTATTGGGGGAAGGTATAAGCCTAGCTGACAGTTTTTCTGAATGAGAGTGGGTGGAAGGCTGGATACTGCACTGTGCAGAATGCAGAGTACCCAATAAAGTTTTAGTAATATCCCCTTGGATAGGTCCCTAGAGAAAGGGAAACAAAAGCAAAAATAAACAAATGTGACTACCTACATCAAACTAAAATGCTGAAACTCAATAAAACAAAAAGACAACATACTGAATGAAAGAATATATTCTCAAATTATATATCTGATAAGGGGTTCATATCTAAATATATAAGGAACTTATACAATTTAATAACAATTCTATCAAAAATGGGCAGAGGACATGGTGAGACATTTCTTCAAAGAGGACATACAGATGGTCAACAAACATAGGAAAAGATGCTCAGTATCACTAATCACCAGGGAAATCAAATCCAAATCACAGTGAGTTATCACTTCTCCCCAATCTAAATGGCTATTATCAAAAAGTCAACAAATAGCCAAAACCGGTTTGGCTCAGGGGATAGAGCGTTAGCCTGCGGACTGAAAGGTCTCAGGTTCGATTCCGGTCAAGGGCATATGCCTTGGTTACGGGCACATCCCCAGTGGGGGGCATGCAGGAGGCGGCTGATCGATGTCTCTCTCTTATCGATGTTTCTAACTCTCTATTCCTCTCTGTTCCTCTCTGTAAAGAAATCAATAAAATATATTTTTTAAAAGAAGTCAACAAATAACAGATGTTGGTGAGGATGTGAAATAAAGGGAACATTTGTGCAATATTGATGAGACTGCAAATTGGTGCAGCCACTATGGAAAACAGTATGGAGATACAGGGGTACCTCGAGATACGAGTGCCCTAACATACGAGATTTTTGAGATATGAGCCGTTGAATGAGCAATTTTTGCTTTGAAATACGAGCAGCATTTGAGATAGGAGTAATTGTGCAGATCGGCCAGCTGCACACGACCCACCAGTTTACCGCGACTCATAGTTTCCCACGCCTCAAGGTTACGGAACGAATTAAACTCGTATCTCGAGGTACCATTGTACATAAAAAAAACTGCAATGAGATGTACCATATGGCAATTCCACTTCTGGGTATTAATCCAAAGAAAATAAAAACACATTTAAAAAGATATATGCACCTCTTGTTCATTGCAGCATTATTTATAACTAGAGGCCTGGTGCATGAAAATTCATGCACTGGAAGGGGGGGGTCCCTCAACTCAGCCTGCCCCCTCTCACAGTCCAGGAGCCCTCAGGGTTGGGAGGCAACCTAGCAATCAAGAGATGGCAATGCCCCATCACACCTCTGCTACTGCCACTGCCAGCAGCGCAAGCCTCGGCCAGCCCTGGTTACCTGAGCCTTGCGTGGCCCTGGATGGCAGGGAGCTGAGGGGACTGGAGGAATGCCAGAAGCAGGCATGTGGAGTGGCTGGGCCTGCCTGGGGGCGGACCTGGCCTTGCCGTGCGCCTGCTGCCCTAGCAGGGTTGAGGGGACTAGGTGCCACCATCTTGTGGCTGTGGATGCTTCCATCTTTGAGGGCGGGGCAGTCAATTAGCATGTTCCCTCCTTATTAGCTGTGGGTCCTGCCATCTTTTCGATGGTGTGAGGGTCAGTTAGCATATTTTCTCTTTATTAGATAGGATAGCCAAGATATAGAAGCAACCAAACCTTCAATATGCAAAAAAAAAAAAAAAAAAAAGCATAGTATTTGCAAGTGCAATAAAGTAAAACATTTTTCTTCTCTTAAATTAGTTCCTTTTGATTTGCTGGTTCTCTTCAGTGTTTTGACTGGATTTCTTTCTCTTTATTTTTTTCTGTATTTTTGGTAGGTTTTTGGTTTGTGGCTATCATGAGGTTTATGTATATATTCAGCTATATCTAAAACTGAACATTTTTTATTATTGAATTTTAGAGAGAGAGGAAGGGATAGACAGATAAAAACATTGATGAGAGAGAAACATCAACATCAATTGGCTGCCTCTTGCATGCCCCCTGCCGGGGATTGAGCCCACAACCCCAACTTGTGCCCTTATTGGGAATTGAAAAAGTGACCTCTTGGTACATGGGTGATGCTGAACCACTGAATTACACCAGTCAGGCTATATTCAACTATATCAATAGTAGTCTCTTTAAAGCTAGCATTTAAGTTCAAAGGCATTCTAAAAGCACTATATTTCTACTCCCCATTCCATACTTTATGTTTTTTATGTAATATTTTATATCACTTTATTTTTGTATCACCTATCTATTATAGTTATAGTTAATTTTATTACCTTTGTTTTTTAACCTTTACTAGTATATTAGCTTTTTAAGAAGTTAATTCACTGTGTTTATTATATATCTGCCTTTACCATTGATATTTTTTTCTTCCCTTTATTTCCTTATTTCTTGTTACGGCCTTTTCTTTCCAGAATAAAAAAAATGCTTTAACATTTTCTATAAAGTTGGTTTTGTGGCAATGAACTCCCTTACTTTTTGCTTGTTTGGGAAACACTTTATTTCTTCTTCAGTTTTGAATAATAACCTTGCCAGATATAGTATTTTAAGTATAATATTTAGATTTATTTATCTTAGCACTTCAAATTTTTTTGCCATTTCCTTCTGCCTGTAAAGTTGCTGCTGAAAAATCAGCTGATAGCCTATGGGTTTTCCCTTGTTATTTTCTTCTGCTACCTTCAAGCTTGTCTCTTTAGCCTTACTTTGTCATTTTAATTACAATATGTCTTGGTCTGAGCCTCATCTTGTTTGGAACTCTGTGCTTTCTGGACCTGATGTCTGTTTTTTTCTCCAGATTGGCAAAGTTTTCAATCATCATTTCTTCAAAAATACTTTCTTCTAATTTCTCTCTCTCTTGTTCCTCTGAAATCTCTATTATGCAGATGTTAATGCTTTTCCAGAGGTCTTTTTACTATTACTATTCTCATAAAAAAGTTTTTTCTGTTCTTATTCGGTGATTTTTACTATTCTGTCTTCCAAATTGCTAATCTATTCTTCTGTATTAACTAATCTGCAGTTTGATTTTTTCCTAATCTAATCTTTATTGTAATTATTGTATTCTTCATTTCTGATTACATTTTCTAACTCTTTGTTGAAGTGCTCTCTGAGTTACTCTATTCTTTTATAAGTGTGTTTAGTACTTGAACCTGTCTTTTCATTCTTTGTCAGTCAGAATACTTATATCCATCTTATTAGTGCTTTTCTCTGTGTGTTTTTTCTTTTTTTGTGCCTTCATTTGGGGGCATATTCTTCTGTTTCTCATTTTGTTTGTTTCCATAACTTAGATAAAATAGGTATCTCTCCCAATCTTGAAGAAAGTGGCCTCTGTGTAGACAATGTGCTAGCCAGTTTTGCCAGGCCAGTTGTAGTTAGGGGGGTGGGGGGGCCATCTGGGGTGCCTGTTGTGCTGCCTGGCCAGAAGGAGTGGGTTCCATCTAGGGCAGTCTGGAGTGTGTGTGCTTCCTTGCCCTTCTGCTCTAGGTAATGCTGTCTAGCGTGGGTTAGTCTGCCCAATGTGCAAGCAACTTCTCTATTGCTTTAATTGTCTATTGCCCAACTTAGATCTGGGAGGGACTGCTTTGAGTTCAGTCATTGCAGTGCCCCACTATTTTTGTGCATTCTTCAGGTGGGTAGCCCTGAATGCAGGCAAAATGTGTAGTGTATGTAGGAGTCCCCCACTATCTCCACACTTTCTCTGGAATGGTAGCCCTGCATACAGGTACCACAGCATTTTGTTGGTTCTACAGTCTCTCCAGGTTGGGGAGCCCCATGTACAGATGCAGCCCAGTGGATGCACTTAGCAGAGTCCCATTGCACTCACTTGATTAATTTCTAGGTGAAGGGACCCCATTTATGCATGCTATGGTGTATTCCAAGAGGGGTGGCTGGGGATGCACTACAGTAGCTCTGCAGGTTGGCAAGAGAACCTGGATAGCATGCAATAGGGATAATGTAAACAATGATACTCACTGGTTCCTCCAATCCTTTCTAGTTCCCTCAGCTCCCAGGAGTCCTCATCGTCCCCCAACATTCTCTACTCAGACTACTCAGTCTCTTTTTTGTTTGTTGTGCAGAAACTATTCAATTGTTTCTCAGAATAAGTTTCTCTAAATACAGCCATTCACTTGATTTTGGCATAGGGTGAACTCAGCATTCTCTCTTGCCATTTTTTAATGTTTAGAAAAATCTGTAATCTTTTTATTGATTTTTTTCTTTTTTCTTTTTTTTAGAGAGAGAGAAGAAGAAGAAGGGAGGGAGAGACAGAGGCATCAATTTGTTGGCCCACTTTATGCCTTTTTTGGTTGATTCTTGTGTGTGCCCTCATGGGTGGAATTGAACCCACAAACTTGGTGTAGCAGAACAACCTCTAACCAACTGAGCCAGGTCAATTATTTTTTCATTTAAAAAAAATTTATTCTATTATATTTATAACATCTCTATCAGTTTTACTTTTGTAATTCATATTTTCTTTTTGTTTTTTCTTGATTACATTTATAGAAAATGGTTTATTGTACTTTTTTTCAGAAAAAGTAAATCTCAATGATTTATTTACTAAATCTTCTAATAATTTGCTTTGTAACTCACAAATTTCTTAATCATCTTAATTTTATTCCTGCCAAAAGCGGTGTTGCTCAGTGGATAGAGCATCTGCCTGCAGACTGAAGGGTCCCGGGTTCGATTCCGGTCAAGGGCATGTACCTTGGTTGCAGGCGCATCCCCAGTGTGGGGCATGCAGGAGGCACTTGATCGATGTTTCTCTCTCATCAATGTTTCTGGCTCTCTATTCCTCTTTCTTCCTTTCTGTAGAAAATTAATAAAATATATTTTTTAAAAAAGATTGTCTCTTTATCTTTAACTCTTGAAATTTTAATTATGATGTGTCTTGATGTGGGCCTCTTTGGGTTCCTCTTGTTTGGGACTCTGTGTTTCCTGGACTATTTCTTTCACCAGATAGGGGAAGTTTTCTGGCATTATTTCTTCAAATAGTTTTTCAAAATCTTGCTCTCTCTCTTCCCCTTCTGGTACCCTTAGGATGTGAATGTTGGGACACTTGAAGTTGTCCCAGAGACCCCTTACACCATATTTTTTTTAAATTCTTTTTTCTTTTTGCGCTTCTGATTGGGTCTTTTTTGCTTCCTCATATTCCAAAACATTGATTTGATTCTCAGAATCCTCTACTCTACTGTGAAATCCCTGTAAATTGTTCTTTATTTCAGTTAGTGGATGCTTAATTTCTGACTGGTATTTTTTCATGTCTTTGACATTCTCACTAAAGCTCTCATGAGTATACTTGAGTATCCTAATAAGCATGGTTTTGAACTCTGTAGCCACTTCTTTGCTTGCTTCCATTTCTTTCATTTGTGGCATGTTTCTTTGTCTCTGCATTTTGGCTGCTTCCCTGTGTTTGTTTCTATCTATTAGGTAGAGTATTATGTTTCCTGGAATTGGTAGAGTGGCCTTGTGTAGTAGGTGTCCTGTAGGGTCCAATGGCTCATCCTCCCTAGTCACCTGAGTTGGGCACTCTAGGTGTGTCTCTGTGTGGGCTGTATGCTCACTTGTGTAGTTGAGCCTAGATTGTTGTTGGCATCTCTATAGGGATCAGCTGTGACTACAGTAGGAGATTTACTGTGCAGGAGGTGAGGTCCAGGTGTGAAGCAAGTTAGGATAGTGCTAGAGCCAGGTCTTGGGCCTTTTATTGATAGGTTTGGGGCATGCTATCACTAGCTGCAGCTTGTTTGAGAGATTTTAGCAAAGTCTAAAGTCTGAGCCAGGACAGGCCATACATATGGAATAACTTCTATAAGTGGGACTGCAAATTGTATTGGGTAGGATCTCAGGAAATCTCCAGGGTGGCCTAAATAGTGTGCTCTAGGGTGATTAAGACTCAGCTATGGCTGCCAGTCAGCCCTGCAACAGGGGAGGTACCAGCACAGGAATAATTACCTTTGTAAGCACCCCTGTACAGGAGAAAGCTGCCTTAGAATTCCAGTTTGTAGTCTTTTACAGCTGGCTTCTTTCACATTTATGACATAGTGTTTATGAGGTTCATCCATGTTGTAGCATGTGCCAGTACTTCATTTCTTTTAATTGCTGAATAGTATTCCAATGTATGAATATATCACATTTTATCTATGCATTCACCAGTTGATGGGCACTTGGATTGTCTCCATTTTATTTAATTTTAATTAATTTAAATTTAAATGTGGAAGCAGATAAAATATTTTTTCTTAAAGTACAACTTTATTGCATTGGTAGAACTACATTTCTCTTTAACCTTTGAGAAGGTTATATATTAGTATATGAATTGAGATGTGCTATAGTATAAAATACACACTGAATTCTAAAGATTTAGGATTATGAATATTCTTAAAGAAACAAAGTAGAAGATTGAGAGTATGAAGAAGGAACAGAGACTATCAAAATAAAAAAAGATTAACAAAATGACAAAATAGGGTTTTTAGAAATGGGGGGATGACATGAAAAATTCAGTTCTGAATACCTCCAGCAATGATAGTACCCACCCCTTGTATTTTGTAGCAGGCACTGCACTGTTTTGCATATATTATTCCTTTTCATTCTCACAATAATCAGTGAGGTAGGGACTATCATCTGTTACCTTTTTAAAATATATATATTTTACTGACTTTTTACAGAGAGGAAGGGAGAGGGATAGAGAGTTAGAAACATCAATGAGAGAGAAACATCAATCAGCCACCTTCTGCACATATCCTACCAGGGATGTGTCCACAACCAAGGTACATGCCCTTGATGGCAATCGAACCTGGGACCCTTCAGTCTGCTCCATCCACTGAGCCAAACTGGTTAGGGCTGTTATCATTTTGCCTAACTCAGTTTGTCAAGCTATCAAGTAGAAAAGCAGATTTGACCCCATTCTGACTTAAGTAGATTTTTAAAAATATGATTTTATTGATTTCAGAGAAGGAACGGAAAGGGAGAAAGAGATAGAAACATTGTTGAGAGAGAGAGAAACATCAATTGGCTGCCTCCCCCACACTCCCAATGGGGATCAAGCCCACAACCCAGACATGTACCCTGACTGGGTATCAAACTGGTGGCCTCCTGGTGCATGAGATGACACTCAAAACACTGAGCAATACTGGCTGGGTAACTCCATATGTTTATCCATTATAGATTAATGGAAACTTCACCAGGAATGCAAACAGGTATGGCTTTGGCTATAGCCTGATCTTTAGGTTTAAGGAATAGTTGGAGGGATGAGCAGAGCAGAAGGGGAAAGGGGATGATTTGGTAAAAATAAATGATCTCTTTTCTCAAAATGACAAGTTATTTCATAATCTACACCTGCTTACTAAGCAATTCACTCTTTCAGAAGGCTTTCCTGTGAAAATGTGGCCTAGACTCTGCCCCCACAAACTTCAGGACAAAATATCTCAGGATAAAACCCTTGGCCTTCAGAGGCAGCTTCCAGAAAGCTTGGCAGCACCCCTAGCCCAGCTACATGATAAGATAAGATACACCAAGGAACCTGGGGAAAGAAGCTAGCCTGGTCATGCCCCACTGTTCCCTCAGTGACATCTGTCCACAGCAGGCACCATCCTTCCAGAGACTCAAGGCTCAGTTAAGAGGCTTCTATTTTAGACCAGCTCTATGGAGCTCCAATAGCACTGCCCTTCCAGAGGCTTCTATTTTTTTTTTTTGTCAATCACATTTATTTTATTTTAATTTAATAAATCTTTATTGTTCAGATTATTACAATTGTTCCTCTTTTTTCCCCCATAGCTCCCCTCCACGCCGTTACCACCTTACCCTCTAAACTTACCTCCCCCCAACTACCCTCATCCATAGGTGTAAGATTTTTGTTCAATCTCTTCCCATACCCCTCTCACCCCCTTTCCACTGGGGAATTGTCAGTCTACTTCCTTTCTATGCCCCTGACACTATTATATTCACCAGTTTATTCTGTTCAGCAGATTTTTAATTCCCTTGATTTTTAGATTCACTTGTTGATAGATATGTATTTATTGTCATAATTTTTATCTTTACCTTTTAATTCTTCTTCCTCTTCTTAAAGAATACCTTTCAGCATTTCATATAATACTAGTTTGGTGGTGATGAACTCCTTTAGCTTTTTCTTATCTATGGAGCTCTTTATCTGTCCTTCAATTCTGAATGATAGCTTTGCTGGGTAGAGTAATTTTGGTTGTAGGTTCTTGCTATTCATCACTTTGAATAGTTCTTGCCACTCCCATCTGGCCTACATAGTTTCTGTTGAAAAATATGCTGACAGTCCTATGGGTGCTCCCTTGTAGGTAATTAACTGTTTTTCTCTTGATGCTTTTAAGATTCTCTCTGTCTTTTGCTCTTGGCATTTTAATTATGATGTGTCTTGGTGTGGTCCTCTTTTGATACCTTTTGTTTGGGGTTCTGTGGCTTCCTGGACTTGTAAGTTTATTTCTGTAAAGTGGGGGAAGTTTTTGGTCATCATTTCTTCAAATATGGTTTTCAGTATCTTGCTCTCTCTCTTCTTCTGGCACCTCCATAGTTCTGATGTTGGTACACTTGAAGTTGTCCCAGAGGCTCCTTACATTACCTTCACATTTTTGGATTCTTTTTGCTTTTTGTTTTTCCAGTTGAGTGTTTTTTGCTTCTTTGTATTTCAAATCTTTGACTTGATTCTTGTGGTCCTCTAGTCTGCTGTTAGGTCTCTGTATAATATTTTTTATTTCAGTCAGTGTACATTTAATTTCTAGTTGGTCCTTTTTCATATCCTTGAGGGTCTCGCTAAATTTATCCATCTTTTCTAGGAAATTCTTGAAAAAAACCTTATAACCGTGGTTTTAAACTCTATATCCAGTTATTTGCCTTCCTCTATTTCTTTCATTTGTGATCTGTTTCTTTGTCTCTGCATTTTTGCTGCTTCCTTGAGTTGGTAGAGTGGTTTTGTGTGCTAGCTGTCCTATAGGGCCCAGTGGCTCAGCCTCCCCAGTTACCTGAGGTGGACACTCTTGGTGCACTCCTTTGTGGACTGTGTGCACAGCTTTGATGTAAAGTCTTTTTTTTTTAAATACATTTCATTGATTTTTTTTACAGAGAGGAAGGGAGAGGGATAGTTAGAAACATTGATGAGAGGGAAACATTGATCAGCTGCCTCCTGCAACACCTCTCACTGAGGATGCACCTACAACCAAGGTACATGCCCCTGACTGGAACTGAACCTGGAACCCTTTAGTCCACAGGCCGGTATTCTATTCACTGAGCCAAACCAGTCAGGGCTGTAGTTAAGTTTTGATTGTTGTTGGTATCACTGAGAGGAATTAACCTTCAGGCCATTTGACTGTGAAGATCAGCTGTGTCTACACTGGGAGAACTTCTGTGCTGCAGACACCCTTATGAGACAAGACTTGCAAAAGCCTCTGTGCTCAGCTTGTTTGGGGTGGAGTCTCAGGGTGGAGCAGACAGCCTTGGCTTCCCATCAGCCCTGATCTATGAGGCCCCTGAGTCTTAGTGCCCCTCGGTAATTGCTGCAAGCACCTCTGAGAGAAAGCTGCCCTTGAGTTTCACCCACTGCCAGACAGTCCAGTTTCTTCCCAAATGAGTCTGGATTCCCAGATTCTTGCCTGGAACTGGAGTTCAATGCAGTGGGAAGCTTCAGTCTCCCTCCTGCTAGAGAAAGCCAGCCAGGCACTCAGCCATCAGTCTTCTCCGTGCACACGTCTCTGTACCTCAGCCTTTTGCAGCTCCTTTAAGTCTTCGTGTGCTTTTCTCTTTCCTTCTAGTTGTAGAATTTCCACTCAGCCAGCTTTCCTGTGGTTCTGGATAATGTCTGTTTTGTCTTTTAGTTGTAGTTTTGAAATTGTTGTGCCAAAACTGGATTGGCTCAGTGGATAGAGTGTCTGCCTGCGGCCTGAAAGGTCCCAGGTTCCATTCCAGTCAAGGGCAGGTACCTTGGTTGCAGGTACATACCCCAGTAGTGGGGTGCAGGAGGCGCCTGATCGATGTCTCTCTCTCATGGATGTTTCTATCCCTCTCCCTCCCTCTCTGTAAAAAATCAATAAATATATATATTTTAAAAAATTGTTGTGTGAGACAGCAGTTTAGGTGTTTACCTATGCCAACATCTTGGTTTCTCCTCCCTTCCAGAGGCTTCTGAAATCAGAACCGCCCCAGCACTCTTACCAAGGTAGCAGACACTCAGCATTCAGTCTTCCACAATGAACTCCTAACAGTGATAACTGAGAGAAAGAGAGGACCTTGTGTCAAGAGAGCCAGCAAGCCCAGTTTATTGACATGTGTGGAGCTGAGCACTGTGAGAGTGACAGCTATTTTTGCCCCAGCAGAGTGCTGTCGGCAAGTAGGAGGTGAGGAGTGATGCCACAGGCAGTGCCACTTGATTTTTGCTAAGGGTTGGGCTCCAACAGCCTAAGGGCTTAAAACTGCCTTCACTGTTATTTCCCTAAATGTGGGGAGCTGCCCCGGGCATACGGAGATACCAGAGACCTGAAAGCAGGCTCTGGACATAGCTCTCTGCTTTCTCACCCTTCAGTTTAATAAACAAGAATTCTGAATGCAAAGTCTAGACATAGCTCTCTGCTTTCTCACCCTTAAACAGAGATGTGAATGCAGAGTTTAGACATAACTAAACAGCTTGGCTGAAAAAATGTTGATGCCTATGTGCAAGATCTTGCAAGGTCTTGATTACTTAGAAGGTCAGTGACTGTGTTTGCAAATACGTACCTGATTTGTGCAACCCCCTCCTCTGCTTGTGCTTAAATACTATGCTGGAAATAAACTCGGGGCTGCAGACTCAAGTCTCAGACCTCCCAACCCCATCTTTTATTACTCCCAACGATTACACTCACTGCCCCCTGGTCCTACCTTAGTCCGGACGCGGCCTCTGTTCTCTGGGCAGTGTCCTCTACCTTTGTCCCATGTTTTCATGTCACTTGTTCGGGCGCCACCTGCCGGAACCTGCCGGCAATCGAACAGTACCTGATTGAGGGGGTGAGGACAAGAAAAAGACAGACAAGAAAAGATGGGGTTGGGAGGTCTGAGACTTAAGTCTGCAGCCCCGAGTTTATTTCCAGCATAGTATTTAAGCACAAGCAGAGGAGGGGGTTACACAAATCAGGTACGTATTTGCAAACACAGTCACTGACCTTCTAAGTAATCAAGACCTTGCAAGATCTTGCACATAGGCATCAACATTTTTTCAGCCAAGCTGTTTAGTTATGTCTAAACTCTGCATTCACATCTCTGTTTAAGGGTGAGAAAGCAGAGAGCTATGTCCAGAGCCTGCTTTCAGGTCTCTGGTATCCCCGTATGCCCGGGGCAGCTCCCCACAACTAAAACCATGAGAAGGTGAGGAGTGCTAAGGCCTCTGACATCCAGAGATAAGAGCCAGACAACATGGAGGTCCTCACTCCATTTTGAAAAGAGGCATGATATTTTCCCTCTCGCATCTCCCTGTAATTTGGTCATAATGCATTGTTCACCACCTGCTTAGAACTGATATTGTCACAGGTTATGCTCAGCAGTGAGCATCAGTCAGAGAGAACTTTTGCCCCTGACAGGCTTCCAAAGGCCCTGGTGCAATGGCCCCGGAAGACTGTTGTAACTAGCAAATAGGTATGTGCAGAAGATTGCCAAAGATACCCTCTTTACACAAGAGCTGAGTTCCTGGGAAGTTGTTCATTAACTGACTTCTACTGGGGCTGCAACTCTGAGAGCAAGATTCCAGGCTATGAGTGCACAGGGGTTGCCACCCAACCCAAAACACAGGGTGTCATCCTTTACCCTTCCCTTTTCCACACCCTCAACATCCAATCATTCACCAAGTCCAGACGTTTTACTTCCTTTACCTGTCTGCGAGCGGTCCCATTGCCATACCTACTGTCCCTGCTGTAGGTCACCCCGAGACTCCTAACTCTACAATCCATCTTTTCTGCTGCCTCTGTAACGATTCTTCTAAAATGGTGCTGTAAGGATGTCAGTCATTTACTGCTCCCACAAAGTCTAGGTGTCTTATCAGATCTTCTGGTCAGTCCCATCCACACACTTCTCCAACCTTGTACCTTCCATCCATATCCAGAAACTGCTTTGGTCCTGACTTAGAGCCCACTGCATTTCCCCTGAGATTGCTGATACTTTATCTGCTCATATTTCAAGATTCTGCCCCAAGGGCCCCAGGAAAACAGCCCAAAATACAGTTCTCTCCTAGCACCTTCCACACCTGATGGCCCCCACCAAATTAGCCATCTGTTTCTGCCATTAGAGAAGTTCCTTGAAGACAGAGCCCTGTATATCAGTCTTCATACCCTCAATATCTAGCATCAGTGCCTGGGACTCAGTAGGTACACCTTGTACATGCTTGCAGAATAAATGAATAAACAGGGGAGGGTGTTCACTCTTTATTTATTTATCACATATTTAATTTTATCCTTATTATGTTTTTTCCAGATTATAAAAAGATGGTGTTTTAGTTGTCAAAAATTCAAATTGGGAAAATATATAACTTAGAAAGGAAAAGTTCTTATTATGATATAAATTCCTTCAGTATTTTGCCCTATGCTTATAATAATGCATGACAATATAAAGTAGGCACTTGAATATTTTGTTTAATTTTTACCAATATAGGAACATAACATCTTTATAATGACTCCCTCCCCCCACTAAATACATGTCATATATCTTTTCCTTTCTATATCTTATGCATAGGGATTTACCACATTCTTTTTTAAAACATAGAGCATTTCATCATGTGGCTAAAATGCACCTTGTGAACATTTTCAGTGGGGGAAAACTCCCCAAAGTGGGCTTATTAGGTAAATAGCTAAGAATATCTTAAATTTTAATAGATAATTGCTATATTCTCCTTCAAAAAATACTGTAGAAATTTGGGTATTTGATAGAAATTTGTATTTACACTAGGGGCCCAGTGTATGAATTTATGCACCTTGAAAGCAATTGTGGGCCGTGAGGCTGAGGTAGGCACAGGTCTCATCCCATCCTCCACACCCTTGCCCGGTCCCTGCTGCTGCAGCCCCTGGTCTCCTATCTGCAGGCAGCCCCACTCCTACCACCACCACTCCCACCCACTACCGGTGCCAACTCAGCTCATACCAGCTGATGGCACAAAGCAATTAGGGCTGGCGCCAGCAGTGAGTGTGAGCAGGGCTGGCGCAGTCAGCAGGTCGGAGTGGTGACTGCTGCCCTGATTTCCCCTTAGGAGTAGGGGGAGGTGGAGAAGCCCTCAGAGGTGATCAGGGTCAGCAGCCACCACTTGCACTCAATGATGGTGCTGAGCGATCAGGACCAGTGCCAACTGTGGGTATGAGTGGGACTGGCACTGGCAACAGGTGTAAGCTCCAGCAGGACCGCAGAGCACGGGAGCAAAGAATTTTCAGTATCCACCAGAAGCTCACCCAATGGTAGCAACTGGTGCCCCACCTTGTTCTGGTGCCCCTACTCACCTGCTCTACCATCCTGGCACAGCCACCATGTTCCACACACACACCCTGGTGGTCAGCACATGTCATAGCAACTGGTTGTTCAGTTGTTCTGGTTGTTCTGTTGTTCAGTCTATTTGTATATTAGCCTTTTATTGTATAGGATTCCCACCAAGTGTGTGAAAATGCTTTTTATCTACATCCTCACCAACATTGACTATTATCAAACTATTAAATCTTTGCCAGTGTAATAGGAAACACACACACACACCCTATAGCCATTTGTGATGATTCTTCAGTGGCTTGTTTGTTCATATTCTCTATTTTTTTATTGGGCTCACTTTAAAGACCTCAGCATATATTAGAGAAATCAGTCCTTTGTCCTATGTGTTGCAATTTATTCCTCATTTGTTTTTGTCTTCTGACATTTTATGGTATGTGGCCACCTAACAAATGGCTAGAGCACAGTATCTGAAAGGAGGCTACTTGATAATCCTGGATTCATCTCTAATTCACTAGATGAATGACCATGGTTTAGTCAACCTCCAGTTCCCCACTTATACACTGAGGAATAAAAACAGCACTTGTCCCTGGCCAGTTTTCTCAGTAATTAGAGCATTGGCCTGTGGACCAAAGAGTCGCAGACTCAATTTCCAGGCAAGGAGATGTACCTTGGTTGCAGGTTCAATCCCAGGCCCTGGTCCAGGTGGGTATAGAAGGTGTGTCTCTCTCACATCAGTATTTCTCTCTCTCTCCCTCTTCCTCTCCTGCTTTCCTTCCACCCTCTCTCTCTAAAAATCAATGGAAAAAATATCCTCAGGTGAGTATCAAAAAAAGATAGCACTTAACTCATGGGATTATTATGAGAATGAAATGAGTTAGTGTATATAAAGTGTTTGGCATAGCATTTGGCATGAAATAAGTCTTATCAGGGTATATGCTATTATTATCATTATTATAAATTCAAATAGTGTTAATTTTCATGCAATCAAATTTATCAATCCTTTACAGCTTCTATATTTCATGTCATGCTTATAAAGTCTTTCTTTTAAGATTAGAAAAATATTCATCAAGTGTGCTATTTAAAGTAATCTGTAGGGAATTGATTTGCAATATGGATCTCCCTCCACTCACCCCCTTTTTACTGTCCTATAAATTAATTTGGCTGTTCACACACCAGGCTATTTTTAAAAGGGAGACCTATCTGTGTGTACATCATGAGCAGGAATGAGGTAAGGTAAGGTGTGGCTCACTGGTTTGGAAAATGGACTGTGTTAGCTGTAGTTTCATGTCTAAAGAATGGGCCTGCAACTGAAAAGCAGCTGCTACCATGACCGCCAGAGGAGCAATCGCAGATAGAGAAGCCACTGCCACCCAAGGAGCAGCCCCTGCACAGCTCGACATCTAGATTAGTTGGTGAGATTAAAAATGGGTAGACAAAGGTACCCCCAAGGAAAGAAAAGGAGGAATCGCCAGAAAAGTAGCTAAGTAAAACAGAGGCATGCAATATGTCAGAAAAAGAATTCAGAATAAAGGTCATAGAATTCATAAACCAAATGGAAGAACAAATCAACACCTTATATAAGAATCAAAAAGAAATGAAGAGTGAGAATATATAAAGATGGCGGCATAGGTAAACACCTACACTGCTGCCTCGCACAACAATTTCAAAACTACAACTAAAAGACAGAACGGACATCATCCAGAACCACAGGAAAGCTGGCGGAGTGGAAGTTCTACAGCTAGAAGGAAAGAGAGGGGCTCACGGAGACCCAGAGGAGCTGCAAAAAGCCGAGGTACTGAGACGCGCGCGCTGAGAGAGCGGGTGCCGGAGTACCTGGCTGGCTTTCTCTGGCGGGAGGGAAACGGAGACTCCCAATGGCATTGAACCCCTTATCTTACGACACTAAACCCCAGATCCAGCCAAAACTCATACGGGGGGGAGTTTGAACTGTGAAAAGGGAGAGGTGCATGGAAATTTAGGGGAGTCGCAGAAGATCAGGTCTGGTCTCGCACGCGGATGGTGCTGCGCGCAGGACAGATTGCTGATTGAGCCGCTGGCTTTTGTGAGTGGGCGGGAGACAGACCCTCCGAACTGTGCCACTTCTGAGTCCACTGGGCCCCTGTTTCGGGTGAAACCCTGGGGACCTACACTCGTGTGGTCCTGGTGCGCAGGGGAGCTGGAAAGGCAGCGGTTAGAGGCACTGCGAGTGCGCGCGCACACAAGGACCGCTCCAGGGATTACCCAGTCACATGAGACTCAGGGACTGTGGAGGGCGGGGCCGACTGGAAGGCAAGGCGGTCCCTTAAGCCCTGAGACTCCACTCCTCCCAAGCTCAACAGAGGCTTCTGAGGCTTTGCCTCTGGCATTATAAAGCTGAATCCAACACAGAAGTTTCCCCGGCATAGTGAAAATGCCGAAACAAGGGAAGGGATCACAAACAAAAGAAATGGAGAAAAAAAAAAACGACTGGATATAGAGTTCAAAACCACGCTTGTAAGGTTTTTCAAGAATATGCTAGAAAAATTCGATAAATTTAGTGAGACCCAAGAGGAGATGAAAAAGGACCAACTAGTGATACAAAAGAGCCAACTAGAGATGGAAAAGGTCCTACTAAAGATGATAAAGGACCAAATAGAAATTAAACATACACTGACTGAAATAAAAAATATTATACAGAGTCCTAACAGCAGACTAGAGAAAGGCAAGAATCAAGTAAAAAATTTGAAATATAAAGAAGCAGACAACATTCAACTGGAAAAGCAAGAAGAGAAAAGAATCCAAAAATGTGAACATAATGTAAGGAGACTCTGGGACAGCTTTCAGCGTACCAACATCAGAATTGTGGGGGTGCCAGAAGAAGAGAGAGAGCAAGATACTGAAAACCTATTTAAAGAAATAATGACTGAAAACTTCCCACATCTGGTAAAAGAAATAGACTTACAAGTCCAGGAAGCACACAGAATCCCATATAAAAGGAATCCAAAGAGGATTACACCAAGACACATCATAATTAAAATGCCAAGAGCAAAAGAGAAAGAGAGAATATTAAAAGCAGCAAGAGAAAAACAGTTTATTACCTACAGGGGAGCACCCATACGACTGTCAACTGATTTCTCAACAGAAACGATGCGGGCCAGATGGGAGTGGCAAGAAATATTCAACGTGATGAATAGCAAGAACCTACAACCAAGAATAATCTATCCAGCAAAGCTAACATTCATAATTGAAGGGCAGATAAAGAGCTTCACAGAGAAGAAAAAGCTAAAGGAGTTCATCAACTCCAAACCAGTATTATATGAAATGCTTAAAGGTACTCTTTTAGAAGAGGAAGAAGAAAAAGGTAAAAGCCAAAAAATTATGAACAACAAATACATATCTATTAACAAGTGAATCTAAAAATTAAGTGAATTAAAAATTTGATCAACAGAATAAACTGGTGAATATAATAGAATCAGGAGCACAGAAAGGGAGTGGACTGATAATTCTCAGGGGGGAAGGGGTGAGGGTTGTACAGGAGAGACTGGACAAAAATCATACACCTATGGATGAGATCAATGGGAGGGAGCTAAGGGCAGAGGGAGGGGTGGGAGCTGGGTGGAGGGGTGCTATGGAGGGGAAAAAAGAGAAACAAATGTAATAATCTGAATAATAAAGATTTAATTAAAAAAAAGAAAAAGAAATGAAGAGTGATATAGTTGCAATAAAAAACACCATGGAAAGTTTCAACAGTAGACTAGGAGAAGTGGAGGACCAAATTAGCAAATTAGAAGACAGGGAAGCAAAACACAGCCAAACTGAATTGTAGCTGGAGAAAAAAAAATTTAAAGACAGGAGGAGAGCCTAAAAGAGCTATGGGACAACATGAAATGAAGCAACATACGAATAATGGGGGTGACAGAACAACAGGAAGAGGAACAAGGGTTAGAAGACCTACTTGAAGAAATTATGTCAGAAAACTTCCCTCATGTGGCGAAGAAAAAAGTCACAAAAGCACAGAGAGTCCCAAACAGGATGAACCCAAAAAGACCCACACCAAGACATATCATAATTATGATGGCAAATATTCAGGACAAAGAGAGAATCTTAAAGGCTGCAAGAGTTACATACAAGGAAACTACCATTAGATTATCAAATGATTTCTCAACTGAAACACATCAGGCCAGAAAAGAATGGAAGGAAATTTACAAAGTGATGCAAACCAAGTGACTGAATCCAAGAATACTCTATCTACAAGGTTATCATTCAAAACTGAAGGGGAAATAAGGAGCTGCACAGAAAAAAAAAAAATGCTAAGTGAGTTTATCACTTCCAAGCCAGCAATGAAAGAAATGCTAAAGGGACTGTGTGTAAACAGAAAAAATAAAAAGATAAGAAGGAACATAGACACAAAAAATAAAAATGGCTATAAATAAGTACCTTACAATAATAACTTTAAACATAAATGGACTAAATGCTCCAATCAAAAGACATCGAGTAGCTAAATGGGTAAAAAAGGACAACCCATATATATATATGCTATCTACAAGAGACCCACCTCAGAAAAAAGGGACTCATACAGACTGAAAGTGAAGATATGGGAAAACATCTTTTAGGCAAATAGAAAAAAAAAA
Source organism: Lasiurus cinereus (assembly GCA_011751065.1). Lineage (NCBI taxonomy): Eukaryota > Metazoa > Chordata > Mammalia > Chiroptera > Vespertilionidae > Lasiurus > Lasiurus cinereus. Next base: position 1,349,538 of record JAAGEH010000011.1, on the reverse strand, counting down.
AGCTGGGGTAGCAGTACTTATATCTGCCATTACAAGAGATAAGAAAGGCCACTTCATAATAATAAAAGGATCAATACAACAAGAGGACATAACTCTGATAAACATATATGCACCCAATGCAGGAGCACCCAAATACATAAAAAACTGGAAGATATCAAGGGAGAGATCAACAACAATATAATCATAGTAGAGGACATTATTACACCTCTGACATCACTAGATAAATCCTCTAGACAAAAAATCAGCAAAGAAACAGCAATTCTAAATGACTCATTAGATCAGATAGACCTAATTGACATCTTCAGAGCATTTCACCCCAAAGCCATGGAATATACATTCTTCTCAAGTGCACATGGGACATTTTCAAAAATAGACCACATATTGGGTCACAAGCAAAATCTCCCCAAATTCAAAAAGATTGAAATAATATCAAGCATTTTTTTCAGACCACAATGACATAATATTAGAAATAAACTATAATAAAAACATTCCAAAAAATTTAAACACTTGGAAGCTGAATAACATGCTATTAAACAATGATTGGGTTATCAATGAGATCAAAGAAGAAATTAAAAACATCCTGGAGATTAATGAAAATAAAAACACAACAATGCAAATGCTATGGGACACAATGAAAGCAGCCCTGAGAGGGAAGTTCATAGTTCTACAGACCTACCTCAAAACACAAGAAAAAAATGGTAATAAATCATCTAACTCAAGAACTCAAAGAATTAGAGAGCAACAATAAAAGCCCACAGTGAGCAGAAGGAAGGAAATAATAAAGATTAGAGCAGAAATGAATGACATAGAGACCAAAAAAACAATACAAAAGATCAATGAAACCAAGAGCTGGTTCTTTGAAAGGATAAACAAGATTGATGAACCTCTAGCCAGGCTCACCAAGAAGCAAAGAGACAGGACCCAAATAAACAAAATCAGAAATGAAAGAGGAGAAATAACAATAGACCCCACTGAAATGCAAAGGATTATTTAAAAATACTATGAACAACTCTATTCTAACAAACTGGACAACCTGGAGGAAATGGACACATTTCTAGAAAAATACAACCTTCCAAAACTTACTCAGGAAGATTCTAAAAATCTCAATAAGCTGATAACTATGGAAGAAATTGAAGCACTCATCAAAAAGCTTCCAGCAAACAAAAGCCTGGGGTCAGATGGCTTCATAGGGAAGTTTCACCAAACATTCAAGGAAGAACTAAAACCTATCCTTCTCAGACTATTCCAAAAAATTCAAGAGGACGGAATACTTCCAAGCTCATTCTATGAATCCAGCATCACCCTAATACCAAAACCAGATAAAGATAACACAATGAAAGATAATTACAGGCCAATATCCCTCATGAACATAGATGCCAAAATCCTCAACAAAATTCTAGCAAATCAGATCTAGCAGTACATCAGAAATATCATTCACTATGACCAAGGAGGATTTATCCCGGGATGCTAGATAGTACAATATTCACAAATCAATAAATGTGATACATCACATAAACAAATTGAGAGATAAAAATCACATAGTCATATCAATTAATGCAGAAAAAGCATTTGACAAAATCCAACACCCCTTTTTGACAAAAACTCTCAGTAAGGTGGGAATAGAAGGATCATACCTCAACATAATAAAAGCCACCTATAACAAACGGACAGCTAACATCATACTCAATGGGCAAAAATTAAAACCATTTCCCCTAAGAACAGGAACAAGACAGAGATGCCCACTCTTTCAACTCCTGTTCAACATAGTGCTGGAAGTACTAGCCATTGCGATCAGATAAGAAGAAATAAAAGGCATTCAAATTGGAAAAGAAGAAGTAAAACTGTCCTTATTTGCAGATGACATGATACTGTACATAGAAAACCCTAAAGACTCCATCAAAAAATTATTAGACTTAATAAATAAATTCAGCAAGACAGCAGGATACAAAATTAATGCCAAGAAATCTATGGCATTTCTATACACCAATAATGAACTTACAGAAAGAGAGACTAAAAAAGCAATTCCATTTACCATTGCACCAAAAAAATTAAGATACCTAGGACTAAACTTAACTAAGGAGGTAAAAAAAACTACACACAGAAAACTACACAACACTGAAAAAAAAGAGATAGAGAAAGATATAAACAGATGGAAGAACATGGATTGGTAGAATCAACATCATCAAAATGTCCATTCTACCCAAAGCAATCTATAAATTCAATACACTTCCCATTAAAATACCAATGGCATATTTCACAGACCTAAAACGAACTTTCCAAAAATTCATCTGGAATTAAAAAAGACCCCACATAGCTACAGAAATCCTGAGAAAGAAGAACAAAGTAGGTGGGATCTCAATACCAGATTTCAAGCTGTATTATAAAGCCACTGTTCTCAAAACTGCCTGGCACTGGCACAAGAACAGACATATAGATCAATGGACTAGAATAAAGAACCCAGAAATCGACCCAAATTACTATGCTCAATTGATATTTGACAAAGGAGGCATGACCATACAATGGAGTCAAGACAGTCTCTTCAATAAATGGTGTTAGAAAAATTGGACAGATACATGCAAAAAAATGAAACTAGACCACCAACTTACACCATACACAAAAATAAGCTCAAAATGGATCAAGGACTTAAACATATGATGAGAAACCATAAAAATACTAGAGGAATCCACAGGCAGAAAAATCTCTGACATACGCTGAAGCAATTTCTTTACTGATAGTGCTCATAGGGCAATAGAAACTAAAGAGAAAATAAACAAATGGGACTACATCAAAATAAAAAGATTTTACACAGTGAAGGAGACTATAAATAAAACAATAAGAAAGCCCACTGCAGAGGAGAACATATTTGCCAATGATATCAACAATAAGGGTTTAATCTCCAACATTTACAGGGAACTCATGCAGCTTAACAAAAAGAAAAACAACCCAATTAAAAAATGGGCAACTGATCTAAATAGACATATTTTGAAAGAAGACAGAAGGAAGACCAAGACATATGAAAACCTGCTCAAAGTCACTAGTCATCAGAGAGATGCAAATCAAAACAACAATGCAGTACCATCTCACACCTGTCAGAATGGCTATTATCAACAAATCAATAAATGACGAATATTGGCGAGGATGCAGACAAAAAGGAACCCGGGTGCACTGCTGGTGGGAATGCAGACTGGTGCAGCCACTTTGGAGAACAGTATGGAGTATCCTCAAAAAACTAAAAATGGAACTCCCATTTAACTCAGTGATTCCACTTCTAGGAATATATCCCAAGAAACTAGAAACACGAATCAAAAAGGATATATGCACCCCTATGTTCATAGCAGCACAATTCAACATAGCTAAGATTTGAAAACAGCCTAAATGCCCATCAGCAGATGAGTGGGTTAAAAAATGTGGTACATATGTACAAAGGGACACTACGCTGCAGTAAAAAAGAAGGAATTCTTACCGTTTGCAAAAACATGGATGGAAATGGAAAGCATTATGCTAAGTGAAATAAGCCAGGCAGATAAAGATAAATATCACATGATCTCACTCATTTGTGGAATAAAATGAACAACATAAACTGACGAACAAAAATAGATCCAGAGACAGTGAAACATCAATCAGAACATCAAACCTCAGGGAATACAGAGGATGATAGGGGTAAAGGGGAGAAATCAGCCAAAGGACTTATATGCATACATATGAGCCTAATCAATGGAAACAGATAACATGGGGTGGGGGCATGAATGGAAGGTAAAGGGTAATGGGGGAATAAGGACACATAATACCTGAATCAATAAAGAAATTTAAAAAAATAAAAAAGAAAGAAAGGAGGAGAATCCAAGATGGCAGTATAGGTAAACACCTACACTGCTGCCTCGCACAACAATTTCAAAACTACAACTAAAAGACAGAACAGACATCATCCAGAACCACAAGAAAGCTGGCTGAGTGTAAGTTCTACAGCTAGAAGGAAAGAGAGGGGCTCACAGAAACCCAGAGGAGCTGCAAAAAAGCTGAGGTATGGAGACGCGCACGCTGAGAGAGCGGGTGCCGGAGTACCTGGCTGGCTTTCTCTGGCAGGAGGGAAATGGAGACTCCCAACAGCATTGAACCCCTTATCTTACGACACTAAACCCCAGATCCAGCCAAAACTCATACGGGGGGGAGTTTGGACTGTGAAAAGGAAGAGGTGCATGGAAATTTAGGGGAGTCGCAAAAGATCAGAGGTCTGGTAGCGCGCACGGCACTGCGCAGAGGACAGATTGCTGATTGTGCCACTGGCTTTCGCGAGTGGGAGGGTGACAGATCCTCCCAACTGTGCCACTTCTGACTCCACTAAGCCCCTGTTTCAGGCGAAACCCTGGAGACCTAGACTTGTGTGGTCCTGGAGCGTAGGGGAGCTGGAAAGGCAGCGGTCTAGAGGCACTGTGGGCGCGCACGCACAAGAACCGCTCCAGCGATTACCCAGTCACATGAGACTCAGGAACCGTGGAGGGCGGGGCTGACTGGAAGGCAAGGTGGTCCCTTAAGCCCTGAGACTCCACCCATCCCAAGCTCAACAGAGGCTTCTTCGGTTTTGCAAGTCTGGTATCATAAGGCTGAATTCAACACAGAAGTTTCCCCGGCATAGTGAAAATTCTGAGACAAGGGAAGGGATCACAAACAAAAGAAATGGAGGGGAAAAAAAATGACTGGCTAGAGAGTTCAAAACCACGCTTATAAGGTTTTTCAAGAATATGCTAGAAAAGATGGATAAATTTATCAAGTCCCAAGAGGAGATGCAAAAGGACCAACTAGAGATGCTAGAGATGATGGATAAATTTAGTGAGTCCCAAGAGGAGATGAAAAAGGACCAACTAGAGACACTGACTGAAATAAAAAATATTATACAGAGTCCTAACAGCAGACTAGAGGAAGGCAAGAATCAAGTCAAAAATTTGAAATATAAAGAAGCAGAAAACACTCAACTGGAAAAGCAAGAAGAAAAAATAATCCAAAAATGTGAAGATAATGTAAGGAGCCTCTGGGACAGCTTCAAGCGTACCAACATCAGAATTGTGGGGGTGCCAGAAGAAGAGAGAGAGCAAGATACTGAAAACCTATTTAAAGAAATAATGACTGAAAACTTCCCACATCTGGTAAAAAATAGACTTATAAGTCCAGGAAGCACACAGAACCCCATATAAAAGGAATCCAAAGAGGACCACACCAAGGCACATCATAATTAAAATACCAAGAGCAAAAGAGAAAGAGAGAATATTAAAAGCAGCAAGAGAAAAACAGTTCATTACCTACAAGGGAGCACCCATACGACTGTCAGCTGATTTCTCAACAGAAACGATGCAGGCCAGACGGGAGTGGCAAGAAATATTCAACGTGATGAATAGCAAGAACCTACAACCAAGAATAATCTATCCAGCAAAGCTATCATTCAGAATTGAAGGGCAGATAAAGAGCTTCACAGAGAAGAAAAAGCTAAAGGAGTTCATCAACTCCAAACCAGTATTATATGAAATGCTGAAAGGTACTCTTTTAGAAGAGGAAGAAGAAAAAGGTAAAAGCCAAAAAATTATGAACAACAAATACATATCTATCAACAAGTGAATCTAAAAATTAAGTGAATTAAAAATTTGATCAACAGAATAAACTGGTGAATATAATAGAATCAGGAGCACAGAAAGGGAGTGGACTGATAATTCTCAGGGGGAAAGGGGTGAGGGGTGTACAGGGAGAGACTGGACAAAAATCATACACCTATGGATGAGATCAATGGGAGGGAGGTAAGGGCAGAGGGAAGGGTGGGAGCTGGGTGGAGGGGTGCTCTGGAGGGGAAAAAAGAGAAACAAATGTAATAATCTGAATAATAAAGATTTAATTTATAAAAAAAAAAAAAGAAAGAAAGAAAGAAAGAAAGGGTCTGGCCCAGCAGGTGTAGCTCAGTGGTTGAGCATCAACCCATGAACCAGGAGGTCTCAGCTTGATCCCCAGTAGGGGGCATGCAGGAGGCAGCTGATCAATGATTCTCTCTCATCACTGATGTCTCTCTCTCCGTTTTTATCTGAAATCAATAAAAATATATATCTTTAGAAATAAAGAATGGGCCTGGACAGGTCATTCCCTCCCTTCCTAGACTAAACAACTACTGGTCAGTAAGTGCCAACCTCACGCCAGCAATCCTGCACTGGAGGAGTTCACAGTCCAATGAGACAACAGACTAGTCATCTGAGGGAAATCGTCATCGAAGGCCTCATGGTGAAAATAACATCCTTGATGGAAGGAAGAGCTTACTGGGCAGATGGCAAGGAAGGCCATAGACAACATTCCAAACAGTGGGGAGAGGATGTTCAGTCACTACTCTACAAATATGTACCTGCCTACAATGCATCAGACACTCTTGCTCCCTCTGCACAAAGGCACAGAGGCGGGGAGGACAGGCTGTAGTACTGGAAAGAGGTGGTGAGATGAAGAGTAATCAGAAGCCAGATCATAGACCATCAGACTAAGACTTCTCATTCATTTCTAGAATTTAGAGACCTATAAGCCCCTCGAGGGCTCAAGTTGCTCATCCTTAATATGCAGCCTCAGCTTCTGCCCTTAGGCAGCTGTGCAAATTCTAGTAGAGTACACACACACACAAACATTCTTTCTTGTACAACTGAAAGATCTGTCACCCTCGGGACAATTTTGCAGTTAATGTATCACTGAAGTGGTTCCTGCCCAGGGTTTCACTGTGGGTTCAGCCTGAACTCATTCCCCAGCTCCTCCTGAACCAGCTTCTTGCAAAGGGTGCAACTTCCTGTCGGATCCCAGCTTCATGTTTGCAGTAGGCTCTACTCTTTTTGTTGACTCAGGTCAGGACTCTACTTCAATACTCTTTCACCCTGACAAAGATACTCCATAGGAAGGGCTGAGCCTCCTACCCTGACAAGTTGTTAGTAGCAGAATTAGAAATTGCCCCCTGGTACCTACTGCATCTCTTTGGCCTTGTTTTTCCCAGATATTGGCAAAACCTGTCTTCATTCCTGACAACTCTAACATCTATTCACAAGTAAGAGTTAAAGGTTTAGAGGTGGGGAGGGTATATCACTCCTCTCTACACAACCAGAGCCCAGTGAATAGCATTCTCTAAGCGAGCAGGGTCCTGGAGGCAGAACATTCTACTGGCCGCAAAAGGGAATAGTTAAGTCCAGAATCTGCAGAGGGAAGGCAGGGGAGAGTGGGTGGGTGAGAAGAGATCAACCAAAGAACTTGTATGCATATATGCATAATCCATGGACACAGACAATAGGGTGGTGAAGGACTAGGGCCTAGGGTGGGGTGGGCTAGAAGAAGACAATGGCAGTGGGGGGCAAACATATGCAATACTTTCAACAATAAAGATTAAAACAAATAAATAAAAACGTAAAGTACAGCATCTGGCCAGGTTACCTCACCTTCTGGAAGTCAACCTTAACCCAAGATGAAAATAGTGATGCAGCCACTGAGTTTCCCAAGGCCTGAGGGCCTCTTGGCAACAAGAAAACCTAACTTTCCGGTGGTGACAACCTCCCCATGCCAATATTCCTCTCGCTAAGGTTCTTCTGCGACCCTCTCCAGAAGAAGAGAAGAGGAAACACTGGGAGAAGCGCCTGGTGCAGAGCCCAATTCCTACTTCACGGCTGTGAAATGCCCAGGATGCTAGAAAGTCACCTCCGTCGTTAGCCATGCACTAAGAGTAGCTTTTTGTGCTGGTTGCTCCACTGGTCTCTGTCCACCAACAGGAGGAAAAGCAGAACTAACAGAAGAATGCTCCTTCAGAAGGAAGCAGCACTAAAAGCACATTTTGGATTTTAAAAAAAGAGAGAAAAATTTTTTTAATACTTTCCTCCTGCACTTCCTGGTTGCTCGAGCTGCCTTCCCAGGGCCTGTTCCGACAGGCCCAGCACTGAGAAGGGTTCCTGCTTAGTTTAATGCTCTGATGTGGCCATCTGAAATTCTTAATAATTTTGAACTTGGGGCGCCACGTGTTCACTTTGTACTGGGCCCTGCAAATCACTGTGGGTTACATTAGTACCCATTTAGAAACTTTTTGCCAGTCTCTCTCACTAGAGTATTGGTTCTCAAGGCAGGGACTCTGTGATTCTGAAGAAATCTTCTTGTCCTTCAAGATCCAGCTGAGATGTCATTGATGCCCATGAGGTCTCACTAAGCTTCCCAGATGGTATCCTGCTTTCCTACTTCATTTGTATATCTCACATGGCACCCGTCCCTTCCTGCAGTTCATCACAACCTCCCTGTCTAAATCATCACCTCTGTGCCATGCCCTCTGTAATCTGACTTGCCTAAAGTAGATAGTTGCTCATTAAGTATTTGTTGACTGACTGAAAAGCAAACAGAGCTATCTTTCAGAACACAGTCCAGGGCACTGCACACAGTGGGTATTCAATCAGTGCTGCTGAGTCATCCACAGAGCAGGCCAGGTTGTTACACCACACGGCCATGCCCTTGCCTCAGCCGATCACATGGACAATCATGCTCTCCTCTTCCTGCACAGTGAGGATGGAACTGGCGAAGTCCAGGGTGGTGCTTCTGAACTACAGGGTTTCCTGGTGTGGAGTGGGAAGGAGACTGTTGCTAGCTGTCCCTGTGGTTCCAAAATGCCTTCAGGGAAAGTTATATTAAGAATTTCTGACACTTGCCTTGCAAAGCACTTTAACTAAATACATTAATAAAGTTTGCAAGCCACTTTCATAAACATTATTCTCGAACTGTCCTGTAAGTCAAGACAAATATTAAATAACAATTATGTGGCTGTTGTCTTGAACATTTTTCTTTTCCTTCTTTTTTTTTAATCCTCACCCAAGAATATGTTTTTTATTTTATTTTATTTTATTATTTTATTTTTAAGAGAGAGAAAAAAAAAGAGAGAGAGAGAGTGAGCAACATCGACATAAGAGAAAAACATCCATCAGTTACCTCCCCTATGTCTCTGACCAGGAATCCAATCGGCCACCTTTAGGTATATAGGATGACACTCTAACCAACTGAGCCACACCAGCCAGGGCCAACATCATATTTTTTTTTACTGCACACAATCATTGAGGAAAAATTAGAAAATACAGATAAAGCAAAAAGGAAAAAAATACTTCAGGTCCTAATGCCTAGAGATGACAATACTTTAGTTCATATCAGATTTATCTATGTACATAAATATATGTATTTAAAAGTAGGATAATACTATCACTGCTTTTGTAATATTATTCCCATTTGACTGGGTGGCTATTAGGGGTCCCAGGTCACATAGCTACTGGGGGTAGTGTTGGAACTTGGTGTCCATACACCTGAGCCAGGCTGCTCCCCAAACTCCAAAGAGCTGGAAAGATGGAGTCCTGCACTTTATGGCCCTACAAGTGAAGTTCAGCAAAAAAGTGTCTGCTCTGATTGGGCTTAGGGGGTCCCATAGTTTGCCATGGGTGAGGCTGGGCTGGGTGGACCGGCTGCTCAGGAGTTCCCACCTCTGCAGAACGGGACTTTGCCTTGTAATAAATAGTCACAGGGACAACAGGGGTCAGCTGTCAGGCAAGGGGCCCAGAGGGAGCCGTTGCCAGGTGGCAGGACCTGGCTGACCCCAGAGAGCAACTGGATATCTGTTTGGAGGCCTTGGAGGGCTCATGCTCTTTGTATTTTTAGAAAGGGAGTAAGGACACAGCAGTGACTAGCAAGTGCTTTGTTGTACGGGGCATTACCCCGGCTGTAAAAAAGATGCATCCAGTCTGGTTTGGGGCCAGCGGCCGAGGCAGGACTAGTCTGTCTGCCTTTCTGGTCAGGTATTGCGTTAGGCAAGAGGAAGGATTTCCTCACGGCTCTGACCTTCCAGGAAGAGGTTAAAAAACAAGAGCTAAACAGACTTGCAAAACAGCACAGTGGTTAAGAGTTTGTACGCTGGCCTCAGACAGACCTGGGTTCAAATATTAAGACCCCTGTCACTAGCTATATGCCCTCAGGCAAGTTATTTCATCTCTCTGAACTGTACATGGTGCTGGCACATGGTAAATACTGTAAATTTGGAAGAATTCTGAGTGTGGGCTGTCGGACATGTTCAGCAGCAATTCACTGTGGATTGCTTTCTTGAGAGTTTGGCATCCCTTTGTGTGTATGGACCAGACCATACATTAGCTTCTGGCAGTGAGCAGGGAGAGGTGGTTTCCTCCCATTTTTCAAAAGAGGAAGCTGAGAAGCACAGAGGCTGCATTACCAGAGGCCCTGAGAATAGAAATAGGAGCCAGATTCAGTTCAGTCCCTGTCACTCCAAGTGCAATGCCAGCCTTCACTCAACCTTTATTTCCCCAGACCCTGGCCCACAATATCAGAGCTGTTACTCAGAGAGCAGGCATTGGGGCTGGGAGAACGTGAGATTCTGCACTTCACTTCAGCTTTTAAGTCGTGAGGAAGGGAGGGAGAGTGGATGTGAGAACCAGGTGGGATCTGCTGGGCCAGGACAGGGAGAATGGGGGACTCCCGGGGCTGGGGCTGTGTGCAATCCTGGCTGCTTCTGAGCCCAGGCCTTACTGGACTGGCCAAAGTCAGCAGGGGACATCTGCCAACCCCTGGGGGCTGTTTCTCCCCTGGCTTTGATCTGGAGACTCCTCTCTATCTTGATTTCACCTGCCCCTGGAGCTGCAGCTGGGCTTCTAATGAGAGTAGCAGTTTCTCTTCCTCATCTACAGCCTGTGGCGTCTATGCCAGGACCTAGACACTACCAACCACAAGGAAGTACACACACACACACACACACACACACACACACACACTAATGCTGTGCTGAAGTACTGAGGGGAGTTGTGAGTCCATATGCCCATGTAAGGCAGCCATTACTGGCACCCCCAGAAGGTTCCATATAAGAGGATCACAGAGCACAGCTCACCATGGTCCTGCCTCTTAAGCCCTTTCTGAATAAATACAGGGGGTGACAAATACATCATTCACTCATTCATTCATTCAGCATGCCAGACTAGGTGCCAGGCTCTGGGATTTGGCAGTGAACAAGACAGATAAAGTCTTTGTTCCTGTGAAGTTTATCTACCAGGGTAGGATTGAAAAGGCCTTTTTATCTCCTGGTTTCCTCCTCTATATACTTCGTTCTCTGCTAAGCCTGTCATTTTAGGGGGTTAGGGGATCAGAGATATAGGGAAGGCAGGGATCTTTGTTGTACCTTAAATGTAGTAAATAGGAACTAAAAACATATTTGTTGAACTGAACTGAATAGGAATCTTGGCATGCTCTCCACAGGGCTGGGTGGAGTGGGAAATTCACCACCTTCCCTTTTTCCCATCTCTGTGATAGGAACTAATTGAGGTCTCCTCACCTGGACTGTAGCCAGAGATTATAGAAACAGTTCTTATTGCTTATTCTTTTTTAAATTAAATTTAATTTAATTTAATTGTTTAAGGTATTATAAATAGTAGTAATATGTCTCCTTTTTTTCCCACCCCCCCCCCCCCCAAGGACCTCCCCCCGGCCCCCCCCAACCCCCCCAGCACTTGCCCTCGGCTTCTTATTCTAATTGTCTGAAATTCCAAGGAAATAATTCTTGCCTTTTGGAGACGTATAATCTAGTGGGGACATATGAAACTCATACACACCATTATGTAGAATGTTGAAATTTTGTGTTATGATTATTTATTCTGAAAGTCATTTTTACTTCCCTGTGTGTTTAGGCCTCCTATCTGGATTTGGGTTTCACCACAAAATCAAAGGTTCTATAAAATAAAAAAAGACTCAGTAAATGTTTCTGAGTAAAGGCATGAGGAAGATCTAAGATAAATGTATCAAACCCTTATAAACAGGCCCATGATCAGCAGCTGGGCAGCCATAGGCACTGGGGAGACGAGCTGCTGGACCAGGTTGGCGGCTGGTGCAAAACTGTTCAGCAGAAAGCTCTAGTTTGGTTAATAAAACATACTTCTGACTGGTATCCACCTATGTATTTACACAGCCTGTGCTTCCAGGGACTGAATGGTGGTGTGGTTAAGGACACAGGCTCCAGAGCCTGCCTGGGTTCAAACCACAGCTCTCATACTTAACAGCTAGATGATCCTGGACAAAACTACTGAGTTTTTCTTTGCCTCGATTTTCTCATCTGAAAAGTAGGTGTTGTTAAAAGAACTCAATGACAAAATCCATATGAATGTGTCTAGCACTGAGCTTAGAAGATATTAAGCAGTTTGACAGGTTGGTGTAGACCAGTGGTCAGCAAACCGTGGCTCGAGAGCCACATGCAGCTCTTTGGCCCTTTGAGTATTCTAATACCACTTCTTCAAAACAGACTCACTCAGGCGGAAAACTGACTTCTGCGCATGGGCCATGAAGTTTCAATCACACTGTATGTGCATGCCCACACATGGTATTTTGTGGAAGAGCCACACTCAAGGGGCCAAAGAGCCGCATGTGGCTTGTGAGTCGTGGTTTGCCCGACCACTGGTGTAGACCAATGGCTCTCAAACTTGAGCTAGCATCAGAACCACATGGAGGGCTCGTTAAAACACGGATGGCTGTGTTCCACCCATTTCTAAATCAATAGGTCTAGGATAGAATCTGAGAATTTGCATTTCTACTAAGTTCCCTGGTAATGCTGTTGCTGCTGCTGCTTCTGGGACCACAATTTAAGAACTATTGGTATACAGAAGAAAGATATAGGGTAAGGATTTTGACACTGGGACCATCTCTTGGTATCTGATGACTTTGGGTAGATAATCTCTTTGAAACTCAGTGTCTTCACTGAGACAGGGAGCTGGCATACAGCATTATCTTTATGTATTGTTTTTTAAATTTTAGCTCAATTTTCAATTCCCTTGAAAGATGAATCAGATTAAAATGAGCAGAGATGGTCTGAATGGGCTTGGGGAATGCACTGGGAATCCCAAAGTGGGGCTTAGAGCAAAAACACCCAGGAGCAAGGTGCTAATTCTGAAAGTATTCTTGTTTAAGGTGTATGTATATTGGGAGAGAGCAGAAAATTCTTTGGAAATTTCTATGTAACAAACCCATGATTAACTTTGGACCCTAACAAATGAGTGTTTCCTGAAAGCCACTGGCCTGATGACCTCTTGCAGGGGAGGTGGAAAATGCTTCCTAAGGAAGAGCAAGCAGGTTCCATGTGTTTCCTATCTCAATCCCTAAAGCTTCCCATCTTTTCTGCACACCCTGTTTCCATTTATATGTAGCCCCCTTATGTTAGAGAGAAACCCTGGTCAACCTCATGTATTCATAAATGGATCCAAGCACTTGGGATCCTGTCTCCTGGCAGGTTGAGCTCACCCAGGGCCCTCAGAGCTGTTTCTTCAAGGAGGGGGGAGGGGAGGTTAGAGAGGGGAAAAAGAGGGAGAGGAGGGGGGGTCCCCTAGTGGACAACAGAGGCACTGCAGACTTTCCCAGTGGGAGGCTGCTCCCATGTACCCTGTCAGTACTGCAGCTGTGAAGCCTGGGTTTGCAGCCTGGGGCAAGGGCTGGAGCCTCACAGCAAGACTGTGCCCAGGGCTCGGAGGACATTTCCGGGCCTAGTTGGTGTTATAATCAGAATAGCACGCAAAAGACACCCCACCCAAGGTGGATTAGAGACTGCTGATGTTTAAGGGCAAGATTCACTGTCTTGGCACTGGAAGGATGCAGTCAGAGCACTTGCTCCAGATCCAGGCCTCAAGTTTTGCAGGTTTTGGCCTGAAGACCAGGGACAGCTTCCAGCCTGAGTCATTCATTCCCAGAGGCAGGATACCAGGGAGAAAGGGCTATCTCTGGGCCACAGGCTTTTATTTTAAAGGCAAAGATTCACTGTACAAATCCAACTCCCCTCACCCAGAAGCCAATGTGGCTGAAATCCCATCCTTAAAGATACTTAAGATTTTTGAAAAATCTCTTTGAAGTAACTCAAATTAAAAAGGCAATCACTTATCATGTATTTAATGTGGCAAGTCACTGAGCAAAGCACTGTGGGACCTGGGAATATGGCAGATGGAGTTCCTGCAATAATGTAGGCAATGATGGGCCATCTAGAGAGGTCTAAACAAGGTCCAGGCCAGCACAAAGAGGGCAGCCTTTGCACAGGGTCTAGGTAGAGAGTAATGGGGACAGGGTCTAGAAGGGAGGGAGGCTTCCTGGGCATGGAGAAGAGAGGCCTTAAGTCCTGAAGAAAAGGGTGGGGTGTATTAGGGAACAGTGAGTAATCTGGTGTGACCCGTACTGCTGAGCATCAGGGAGCCTGGCACAAGCAGAGCCCTGAGGAGGGTTAGCCTTCTGCCTCATCTCCCGGGGGAGGAGGAGCAGGATCCAAGCTAGAGAGGTGGGTGGAGGCCACTGGGAGAATCTGCAATGCCCAGTCATGGCAGAGAGCGTGGAGACTCAGGGTAGGTGAGCTTGTCTGAGAATTTCCTTTCTGAGACATAAGCCTGGTACAGCTTCATGTGGAGACTCACAGAGATAAGAAGAGAGGATGCCTAATGGAGTAGAGAAGACATTTCAAAGACCATTGGGGTTGCTGAGAAGACAAAAGGTGCCTTCGAAATTTGGGCTGGGAAAAGCCCTGAATCAGAACCTGTTATTTAAAATGCCTCTAGGCCTACAGGTGGGAGTATAATCCCAAGTGGGAGAGATTTTTCTTTCATATTTGTTTAAATACTTTCACCCACATTATCTCATTGATCTCTTTAACAGCACTTTGTGCTAAACAGAGCAGATAGTATTCCCAGTTCACAGATAGAGAAGGTAAGGCCCGGGTAAGATGAAGTTATAGCTTCTGCTTTACTTTAACCATTGGTCTTTTGGGAGTGCACACTTTTTGTTTTAAATTTATATTTTTTTAGATAGTTCAAACAGTCACATGGTTCAGAATTCAAAAGATAGGGTAAAAGTCTTTCTTGTCTCAATTCTGTTCTCCCAGGTTATTCCTACCAGTTTGAACCTCGGCCTTTGACTCTGGGTATAGTGCCCTTTCTGCCACAGAGATGCCGGGGCTCAGGAACATAACCCCACTGCAAACTCAGGAAAACCTAATGCAAGCCCCACTCAGGGATCTCGGGCACCTAATTAAAAACAAATTGGCAGAATAGGTTACCAAAACCAATACTCTTCCTGGGTTGGGACCTAACCTCCCTTTATGGAAAACCAGCTAGCCAAAGCTCTGGCTCATCACCATCTCTTTTTCAGGTGAGACTTGGCTTTTCTGGATTGTCAGTCATTCTGAGACCAACAGAAAGGGCAAGAGGCCACTACCCCGAGCCTATTTTGTTCATAGCCTTGAGTTTGAATTTAAACACAGGGAGACTGCCATATGGCTTTTCTTGGGGCTGACAAGAATGACACATTAGTGGGTCACCAATGTCCTGGAGCAAAGTGACTCACTGGATCTGCCCCTCTGGCTCTATAGCTGTCTGACCTTTGCCCCTTTCAGAGAAATACTCTCAGGCCCTACTCCGAGGAGGGGCTTCCCCATCCCTACATCACTCTTTGTTAGAATGACCCAAGAAATGACTTACCCCGCCCTGCTGCCTCACCCACCACTCACCCTGTCTCATAGATAAGGAGCCCAGTGATGGGACCAGGCTTGCTCATGCATCTACTTTGTAGCAGAACCAGGATTTGAACCTGGGCCCAGAGTGCCTTCTGTGTCTGCCACAAACTCCCACCTCCTGGCAGCTCCTTTCCCATTGGGCACACTCACTGCGGCCACAGGCTCCTGGTCCTAAGCACTTTGAGCAGTGGTTCCCACGACCTTCTGGTGGGACAGTTACCCCTTTGAAATCTTGTTTCCAAGAAATGCAGAATATCTCAGAGCTTGTGGTCCCCATAATGTCAATAAACAATGAAAAATTTGTTTACTTTTCTGTTAAAAGGGACATTCCTTTCCTAGCCAACAAGTTTTGTAAAGAAACAAAAATAATATAGGCCATCAAGAATTAAGAGATAAAGAATGAGCAATGGAGCAATCCATGACTTCAAGAGCTGGAATCCACACCAACCTGGGGAACTGGGACTTGGCAGGAGAGCTGTTACCCAGGGAAGTCTGAGCTGGAACCAGAAGGAGGGAAAAGGTGGTGCTGGGGAGTAAGGCAGACTGGGAACTGGGTAGAGGGTGTCTGTCATGTCCCCAACCCCCTTGTATCACCCTACGCCCCTCACCAAACCCAAGGCCTCTTGTTGCCCAGAACTTCCGTGTGCTCCAGAAAGGAACTCTGAATCTACTCCCACCTCCCCACACCCGTCCCTGCTCCAAGTTCAAATCAACCAAAATCCCCCTTCAGTGTTTAGATGTCATTCATTGGTTGGCAGGATTTTAATAGGTTGCTTTCTGGAATAGGGACTCTGGAGTCTCTGATGTGGCCACCTGCTGTCCTCCACTACAAGGGTTGGATGCAGTGGAATGGAATAAGTTGCATCGAGAGATAGATCTTAGACTGGAAAATATTAGAAGAGCTTGCAGTTCTCATCAAAGTCTCATCAGTTTTTCTACAGCCTCCACCCCTCCAGAGATGGGGTTTTTCCTCCAGTTTTATAGATGTGGAAACGGGGGCCCAAAGTGCCAAGCCCAGAGGCAGATCTGGGTCCAGAAGCCAGTAAGAAGTCCTTGTCCCTCCAGCCCCTACTCTGAGGAAGCAGAAGAAAGGGGCTGGAAGCTAGGGCAGAGCAAGTGGGTTTGAAGAGAGGGGAGGTCCCAGCAAGCTCTGTCAGATCAGCCCTGCAGGCTGCTTCAGGCTGCCTTGGGCACCTCCAGAGCTGCCCCTCAGTCCTGGGAGAGGGAAGGGGCCAGGGGAGGGAGCATAGTCCCATGAAATACCAATGACTCAGGCTGGGTGGCTCCACTAGATGGCCCAGCCCACATTCCCTGGCCTTTGTTCCAGGCTGCCTGGGCCTAAGCCTTAAAGGGCCAGCTCCTAGAAGCAGGAGAGGGGGCCACCCTGCCCATCACCAGGCCTACCATCCTTACCGTTCTCTCCTGAATCCTTGTTGGGTTGCTCCTAATTTCTGGGAAGTGGGTAAAAAGGGTGCCACCTTGTGGGATTTGGGGGTTCATCAAATCGAATTCTCAGGCTATAAAAGAGGACCCTCAAGTCATTTCAGTAAGCCCTCTGCCTCAGGGCAGGATTGCACCTAAACTGACCAAGAAGGATTAAGAAAACTGTTTCCCTCCCTTTCAAAGCAATTTTTTCCAGGGTCTCACAGTCCTAAGGCAGGTAGTGCTGGTTCCCCACCCAGTCCTGGCCCCATCGCAGTACTGGTTTATCCTTGAACTCATTGGACACCTGTTTAATGGGCTTTAGGTTGGCCTATCCAGACTTGTGAACCAGGCTCCCTGTCTTGGGCCTCCAGGAAGTCTAGGTTTCACAGGAGCCTGGCTATCAGTGGAATACTCGGGAGGAGAAACACCACAGCCACCAGGGCAGCCTGGGTGCCCAAGCCACCTCTTTGGAGGCAGGGTGACACCATGTGGACACTGTGGAGAACTGGTGCCTTCAGGAGCTTGGAGGATTGGGGCTAGGGGGGTACCCTGCAGAGCCTCCCACCACCATAGCTGCAGCAATCCTGAACTGGCACAAATAAAAATAAAAGCAGGCCCTAAATTGGAGCAGAAAGAATGAGGCTCTAAGATCAACTTAATAACAAAAGCCTAGATGTTCTCATAAAACTTACAAATGGCAATATTTTTTGTTGAGGCTTGGGAACATCTCTGTGTCCCCAAGTACCCATTCCCTCACACACTATTTGAATTTAAGATTTTATCCACTTTAATATACAACACTTCAGAGAAAGTGTTTTCTCCCTTGAAGCTTTCACAGTAATTTCAGAGTTTATCAGATCTTGAACCAAGAGCTGAGTTCGGAAAAAGGAAAAAGTGCAAAGCTTGTAGCTATTGGGCAAACTGAATGGTGGGACAGGGGGAGTATTGGGCATAGCCAAGTGGGGAAGCCGGCTCTCAGGCAGAAGCACTTTGAATTGTGGAGAGAGCTGGGCTGCTCCCCAGATTTTCACTTAACATGTCCTTTGAACCCAGAATGAACCATTGCCAAATGCACTAGGACCACAGGTTTTAGCAGTGATGTTATTGTGGGCTATTGGCCTTGGCACCCCTGACACTAACCGAACAAGCGTAGCATCCAGGAGCATCCAGAACTCTTGGATACCCATTCCATCCACCCACCCACTCAACATCGATCCAGCTGCGATCACCTGCTGAGGTACCTCCTTGTCCCAGGCTGTACCATTTCTCAAAGTCCTTCCTTTCTCTCCTCACCACCACTTGGGTTCAGTTCCTTTTCACCCTGACCCTAAATCAATATCATACTTTCAACAGGTCTCCTGTTTCTGGACCCTACTGGGCTAATCATCCCAAGCACCACTCCTAAATAAATCTCCCAAGTGACGGAAGAGTGCCTACAGCACTCAGTCTGGATTTCCTGGCTCAGCACAGACATCCAACCCATGTGCCTGCATTGTAATTCCATCTTTTGGCGTTTGTGACTTCTTGAGAATAAGAGCTTTATTTTATATTTCAAAATCAAGTCAAATGTGAATTATA
Organism: Lasiurus cinereus; assembly: GCA_011751065.1. Lineage (NCBI taxonomy): Eukaryota > Metazoa > Chordata > Mammalia > Chiroptera > Vespertilionidae > Lasiurus > Lasiurus cinereus. The sequence continues at coordinate 1,330,991 of JAAGEH010000011.1, read as the reverse complement.
TGTCAATGAATTTTAGCCAGAACATTAAAAAACAAAGAGCTTCTAGCATTCGTGCATGCACACATACAGATGTGTTTTGATTTGGGCCTGTGTTTGACAGCCAGCGAGAGTGCCTGAGCACAGCTGTGGCCCAGTGCCAAGGGCCGAGTGGGATCGGAACTCAGCTCAGGATTCTTTTGCTAAGCTGTGCAGCCCGCCTTGGGGCCACAGCACCCTGAGAGAAGAGGTGCCTTTCCTATTGCACCCAAGCCTCTTGCTATTGTCTTCTGAGAGGCGTTGCTCCCAGAGGAAAACAGAGAGGCCCTAGGCCAGGCCTGGCCTAGGTAAAAAAGCACTAAATGAGTAAGGTACATTTTCGGAGCAGCTAAGACTCCTCCTGGCTTTGTTCAGATGAATGTGTGAAGGTATGGTAGAAGGGCGACTCTACACACTGTGAAATATAAATTACAACCTAACATAACATAAACTCAGGAGGGTGTTACCTGCCCTCACCTGATTAGGAGAGTTTTAATAACTCTCTCTTCTTCCACTTCTAGAGCCTCCCAGGTAAGCCTGTGCTTTCTCCCTTACAGCCTGGGAACCCCAACCCTGGGAGGAGCCAGCCCATCAACCTGAACCATTATGCCACCAAGAAGAGTGTGGCAGAGAGCATGCTGGATGTGGCTCTCTTCATGTCCAATGCCATGCGGCTGAAAACAGTGATGGAGCAGGGGCCATCCTCTCAATACTATGCTACCCTCATCACTCTCATCAGCATCTCCCTGCTCCTGCAGGTCGTCATCGGAATCCTCCTTGTGGTCATTGGTGAGTCCAGGCCTGCAGTTGGCCCCAGTGCCCCCAGTGGGAAGATGAGCCCCAAGTATCTCCCTGTACCACCCTGCTTTGTACATGCTTACTTCTCAGCCATACATGAACCTGGTGTAAGCCCTCTGCACCTACAAATGCCCAAGTGACACCTATAGAGTGGTGAGAGTCACCCTGCCCTATCTCTTGGTGTTCCATACAGTGACCACTCCACAATATCCCTGAATGACGCACTCACTAACTTGTAGCAGAGTCCCATATCACCTGTGTGAGCATGCACACCACTCAGCGTCAGTTCCCAAACCCCAATTCTATGAAGCACCACATGGATACCCACACACTGGTCAGGGAGGGAAGAGGTGGCTAGTACAATGAAACTACCTCCCTTGGCTTCTGCCACAGGGATCTCTGAGCTGCCAGACTGTCTCTGAACTCTAGTGGGTTTTGTGAGGGAAGATTCAGACTGTAGACCCTATCCTGACTTTTGCCTCTCACTCTCCACTTCTCCACAGCACGGCTGAACCTGAATGAGGTAGAAAAGCAGGGGCAATTAAACCAGCTTAACAATGCTGCCACCATCTTGGTCTTCATCACTGTTGTCATCAATATCTTCATTACAGCTTTCGGGGCACATAAGACAGGATTCCTGGCTGCCAGGACCTCAAGGAATCCTCTCTGAATTTAGCTTGGAATCCAGGTGAGGGAAGCTGAGAGGTCCTCAGGCCCAATGGCTCCCCAGGCAGCCCTTTTCTCACCTCTGGGGATTTAGGGTAAGGGAAATCCTTGCCAAGCAAAAGGAGAAGGTAAATCTGGGACAAGGAGGGAATCCTGGAGAAGAGTTGGATGGGGACTCAGAAAGGCCCCCAGTGCTGTTAATGATTCTTCTTCTCTAGTTTAGGCTCGGGTTTTTCCATCGCCTGAGATGGGTGGGAGGCAGTGTGGGTAGTGGTTGGCTCTGCTCCTCCGGCAAGAGGCAAGATGGAGATGTGGGATTTCCCCCTTGGCATTGTCCAGCACTCCTTGCTACTCAAGCTGTGGTCCATGAACCAACAGCAACAAAAGCACTGGAAGTTTGCTGGAAATGTAGAATCTCAGGCCCACTCTAGCTCTACTGAGTTAGCATCTGCATCTTTGAAGGCTGCAGGGGAATCGAGGGAACTCTGCCTCACCGCCTCTTCTCGGCTTCCCCACAGGTACTGGGTCCAGAGCTGCTTCTGCCTCTTTTCTCCCTGATCTGCCAGGCTGATGAGAACTTTCCACAGCCCCTGGGAGCTCCTGAAAGAGCAATGTAGATGCCTGCTTCCTACCACAGCACCTGACTGAAGATGGGATAGTTTACTGGTCCAAGTGAATTTCATCTTAGTCCACAGGCCCTGAGCACAGAGTGGGATAGTGCCAACTTTTCCTCCTGGTGGCACCTGCACCTGAGGCATGTCGCCCCAAGGCTGAGTTCACCAGCTTAAGGACTCTGGTTCTGACTTACTCCATTCCTTCCCTCTGTCCCATCCATTTCCAGGCCTATTTTCCCAGGTAAAATGGAATGATTTCTATCTATAAAAGTTTCTGCAAAGCCACTGAAGTCAATCTTTATGCTTTTAGCTGCATATGAGCTGCCATCTCCATCTGTGTCCTGGAAAGGGCTCAAAGGATCACACTCCAAGCCTGCAATGAGAAGAGGCTTTTAAATCACTCCCTCTCCTCTGGATTGTGCTCAGAGTCAACTTTCCAGGCCCCACATGCCTTGGGCCAATTATCTTCAGCCACAGCAATGGTCGAATTGTCAGTTCTAGATTTACACATGTATGCACACTCCTTTTTAAACCTCCTTTAAACCTTTTCTAGCTTTCATGTTAGCACCTTGTCTTAGGCATGTGTTGGAGAAATATTAAACTTTGATTTACGCCTATGCCAAATATAACTAGGGAGGTCAGTCTGCACCTGCAAAGCATCAACAGGACATCCCCAGCTCAAGCAGAAAATATTTTTAAATTGTTTGCTATTTAAATTGTCTATTAAATTGTCTCAGCTCCTCTCCACTATTCACCAAAACCATTCTGGCCCTCTTTCTAGCCTTATTCACCTGGGGTGTTCACCAGCCTCGATCCTCTGAAACCACCAAGCTCCATTAACCTGCCAAACAGAAATACCTAGTCTATCAGATTGTGAGCGCCTCACACAGGACCAATGTTGTTCCCTCCAGGAGTAAACCACGGCACAGAGAAGGCGGTCTGCCACATAGCAGGCATCAAACTAATGGTAATGGGTGGAGAGTAGTGTAAAAGGGTCTTTGGTATGTCCTTTAGGGCCCTGATGACTGAAGGACAGAGACATGAACCAAGGGGCCCTCAGTCCAACCCTCTCCCACCAGGATGAGCAACAGGAAAATGCAAGAGCCATTCTATTTTCTAAGAAGATGCAGTATTTAATGCTTCCCCCCCACCATCCCAGTCCCTCTCCCACCCTAGACATTTCCCTACAGAGTAGGAGCCCTTGCCAGGTCCTCCCCCTTAAGGCAGATGGTGTGGAGGTAACAAACATCAACACAAGGCACTGGCCAGGAGCACAGGGGGTGGTGGGCAGGGCAGGGGAGGCCGGGCTGGCCCTGTTACCAGAAAAAGAAAAGCAGGAGAGGCTGTTTGGGCTGGCTCAGGCCCAATGAATGCCCAATGATGAGTGGCCCCAGAAAGAAACCTAGCACCACAGCTGGCCACCTGTGGCTCTGCCTACTCATTACAGAGCTTGCCCACAGGCAGTGAGTTGCAGCAGGGACCCTAAAGAGCCATAGCCCAAAGGCAGGTCTGGGAATCCAAAAGCCACCGAGTCACCAAAAAGCCCTGTGCTTCCTGATTTCTTAAGATGGAGGCAAAGATTCTCTTCAAGCCTGAAGCTTCTCAACAGGCTCCAGTCTCCCCTATACCAAGTTTATGCTCTTGGTGAATATAGGGCCCACTAAATAGGCCCTCCAAATGCTGTGCCTGGGACTGACTGTCACAGCAGGGGGCTTGGGCCAGCTGCCTGGGCCTGCCTTACGTCATCAGTCCTTGCTCATAGCAGGGAGCCCTTTGCTGGCCTCCCAGACAGGCAGGGCTCAGGGTCCAGTGTCCAATGCACTAGCGGTGAATTCAGCAGCAGTGGCAGAGGCAGCAGCAGCAGAGAAATCCCCACCACAAAGGCACCTGGGGATCATTAGTGCAAGGTAAGTGCGTGATCATTGGGTGACAGAAAGGGTGGCCTCGACTATAAAGGCCAAGGGCTGTTTTCCCTGAACTTGCTTCACTTTTCAGTTCCTCCTGGCCCTACTCCCTTCCACTTGGGGAAGAGAACTCAGAACCACATCCTCACCTTCCCAAACCTGCCACCCTGCTGCCTCCTACCCTGGTCCATTTTATGGTTCCCTTCCACCCACACCCCTTCCTCTTTTTCCACTCAAGGCCACGGCTGGGGCTCTCGCTGCAGGACGGCAATGCCAGGGAGCTGGGCTATGAGAACTCAAAGCTTTCCACTTCCCTTTCATCCCTTCCTGTTGACTCCGGCCCATTATCTCATCTACGTCATGGTTTACTTAGTACATCTACATCCTCTTTCCCCTCTGCCTCCTCCACTTTGCCTGTCCTGCTTGGCCTACATGCCCAACACCAGGATGAGCCCACTGCCCACCACTTCCTCGTCTCCCAACCCCTGTGGCACCAGGAAGAGGATGCCAGTTCTGTGCTTCTGATGGACCTGAAGTGAGCGCTGCCTAGAGGGTAAGGTTAATGCCCTAATTGGTGGCCAGCAGTTCGGTGACCACCTGGGAGAGATGTGCGTGTCTCTACAAGGCACGGCCCTGGGGTAGAGCAGAGGAAGTGCTCCTCGTGGGGCCAGTTCCTCTGGTTATAAATCAGCTGCCAATCTGAGGGATACAGCTCTACACTACACAGGAGTGGGTCTGAGGTATGCAAATGGGGACACTTCCTAAAGGCACCACTCCATCCCTCTCTTGTAGTCAATGCTGGGTCTTAGACAGTTAAGGTTTGTTTTTCTGATTAAAAAAAAAATGAAACCCCAATAAAATATGTCCAGTAGAAGAGCTTCCAGTTCCTGGTCACTTCTTCTGTGAGGAGCGCAGGGTGGATGCTGGCACGCACCTCAAGGATTTAGGATGGTGTCACTCAAGCAGGTCTTCCCCTCCCTGACCTAACTGCACAGCCTCTGTGACTGTGAGCGAGCAGCCCTGCAAGCTGCCCTTCACAAAGTCTTCCGTCTTCCATCTGCAGGCCCAGAGGATGGAGAGGGGCCTTGATAGCTGTCTGCAAGGGGACAGCTCCCAGTGCAGTGGGGGTGTTATGCTGAGGCCTCAGGGGCCCAGCCATGGCTTCTGCTCCCCACCTCACTTCCCCCAGCAGTCCACAGGGTGCTGGGGAACAGCCTCGAGTCAAGGGGCAGGAAGTGGTTGATCCAGTGGGCCACCCCTTGGGATTACGGCATCTTCATCTGGCGGCGGTTCCACATGCCTCGCTTGGAATGGAAGTGATGGAAGAAGTTCCTGAGGGAGAGACGGTCTACTTCCAGGCCTGCTTGGAGGATCCTGAGTGGGAGAGGGGCAGGATGAGCCACAGAGCACAGGAGGCAACCAGGCTCCACATCTACAACAGCCCCATCCCAGTCTGCCTGTTCGCCGCCCCACAGGCAGGAGCAGGGTGTGGTGCAGTGTGGGCTTTGGAGCCAGACAGCCTGAGTTTGAAACCCAGCTCCACACCATATAAGTCATATCATCTCTCAGAGCCTCACTTTATTAACCTAGAAAGAGGATAATTATATACAGGCACTCGAGAGTGGTAGTAAAGATGAGAGATGGTAGATGGAGGTGCTCAGCACAGTGTCTGGCACACACCGAGTACCCAGTGCCTGGCCCTCAGCTGGCAGGGGACACGTCATAGTGTTTGACAGAGGCAGAGGCTGGAGCAGACCTCATCTTAGCCCTCCCCTATCCTTTTCCTACATGCACAGTCCATGGAGAGTCCCTCTCACAGAGAGACCTGTACTTTGGGCATGAGTGCAAGTTACTAGAATCTGAAGCAGTTTCTTTCTCCTTGGGCTTCAGTAGAGTAAGACGGGTTGAGAACTGAACCGGGGTTTGCATCTTCCCGGCCACGCAAGAAGATCACAGGTGGAAGTGGCCACCAGCCCAGGCTTTGGGATCTACTTGGATCTGGCTTTATGAGACCAGGGCTATCTTATAGAAGCTCCCTCAACCTTCCTCCTTTGCACTTTAAACTCTCTTAGTATTGTTATCTTCCTTTCCTTTCTTCCCTCTAGGGAACAGGTGCAAACATATCCAGTGTTTATGCCTCTGACACTTACTAGTTTCAAGATTTGGGGCAAGTTATTAAGACTCAGTTTTCTCATTTGGAAAAATGGAGATAATTACACCCATTTCACAGAGGTTTGAAAAGGACTGAATAAAGAAATGGATGTGAACCACCTACCAGTATAGACAGACGCCCACTGACTGGTGGCTGCATTTTGCCCTCAGGAAGCAGTATATCTCTTCCTTGTCAAGGTCCCACTGCCCAGTGCCCCTGACCTTGCCCTGTCCCCATCCCCTGGACACTGCTCCTACAATGACACCCTTTCTTTCTTAGATTTTTACCCCCTCTCTCCTTTGCCCCCACCCTTTAAGCTCAACTCTCCAAGTATCATCCTCTTTTTTGCTTCTGTTGGAAGCAAATTTCCCGAAAGAGGAATCTCATCCTAACACAGCCTCCACTTCCTCATCACCCACAAGTTCTGTAATCCCCGTGACCTGGGGTCCCACCCCAGCCAGCTCCTGGCTGTGTCCTTCTCTGAGGTTTTTCATACCCATGACTGTTTCCTCCTCCCTGAAACTCCCTTCTTCCCAGGTTTCCAGGGATGCAGACCTCATGGATAGCTTGTTGACCTTTAATGGTGCACACGACCTCTTTTGCCAGCTCAGAAGTATTTCCTGACCCTCTGACCTGTCTCTCTTATCCATCCCACAACTTCCTCCTCCTCACCCGGCAGCTATGAGGGGGAGGTGCGCCAACCTAGAGATACAGCCATGTGCTCCTACTGTGACTTGCTTGCTGCTCAGGTCATTATCACTTACATTTGTACAGATCAGTTTTTGCTTATCTCATGACAGCTTATCAATCACTTTCCATGCCAGCCCTGTGACAGAGACAAAGGCAGTATCCTCCCCTTTAATAGCCAGAGAAACTGAGTCTCCGCAAGAGAAGTAACTGGAGCCCAGTAAGTGGTAGAACTTCATCCAAGTCTGATGCCTTCACCTGCTTGTAAGGAACCTGCAGCCTAGGTGGCTGGGTCGAGGATGGTCTAGCTCCACTCTCTCCCCAGAGCAGAGCCCTCAGATGCCCCTCTTTCCCAGTCACCTGTCCAGCAGCTCCCAGTCTTCCCCACCCCAGCGGTCTCGGAACTCCTTGGTGTTCATGCCTCCGATCCTGTCTAGGTCTGACTTGTAGATGCCAAGCAGTCCAAATCCATTCACTTCCCAGTAGCCTATGGACAGACAAGAAGCTCCAGGTGAGGTGAGCCAGGGGTCAGGAGGAAGCAGTAAAGAAGGCCTCCATGTGGCATCCCTAGAGCCTCTTCTGCAAGATGGACAATGGCGTGCCTGCGGCTGAAAACTGCCTTAGCTGGGCAATCCCTTGACTGTTTTTTTGGGAAGCCCCCTGAACTAGGTTCAGAGTCCAGTGAAAGCAGCAGTCCTACCAGGGAGCGACCGAGGTCTGGTGACAGTCCTAAAATAGGGTCTTACAACAGTAGCTACTAACAGTAGGGCGTGTCAGTTTCCTCGGCCATTTCCCTTTGCAGAGGCAGGGGCCTGTCTTCCCACCTTTGTATCCTCACATGGCAGAGTCCGGCATAATAAATGCGCAATAAACATGTGATGAATGAGTAAAGGTAAGTGGGGGGGCCACGCTCATCATTGTTGCTGCTGCTGTGGCTGGCAGCACAGCCCTTGGGGCACATCTCTGGACCGTCCAGGTGGGACAGAGCAGCAGGAGGGCAGGTAGGGAGGGTGCTGCTGCTGAGTTAGACAGGACTGTTTCCAGCTCTAGGGTTAAAAACCAAGGCCAGGAGGTCTTTCCTACCGTCCCTAGACCAGGGCAGGGCTCACCCTCAGGCCACTGGGGAGTGGCCCCACAATGAAGCCTCATCACCATGGGCGCGAAGGCCATCTTGCCCTCCACACAGTGCTTCCGGATGGTATCAATGATGCCAGCTGGGAAGTGGATGTGGAGATCACAGAGGAATATGATGCTGTGCGGGTCCTGGGGATAGATATGGAAGGGTCAGCAGACCCTCTGACGAGGGCTACAAGGCCAAGCCACTCTCTAGGACGATCCTCTGGCTCTTCCCATTTGCATGATTGACAAACCTCCACTAAACAAACAATTGGGCAGATTTCCATGGTACTGGGCAACAGAGCACAGTTCTCACAATCAGAGAGTAAATTCTGACTTCTCCCCCACTCTTTATGGACTCAAGGACTCTGGAAAAATGCTCTGCCCTGGCAGCACAACAGAGAGGACCCCATGCCCTCATTCCTTCCTCCCAGAGGAACTGACCACCTTACACATCCCAAATGTCTCTCTACCTCTTAACCAACCCTTAATCTCATCTCCCAAGCCCCTCCCAGTCCATTTACCTTCACCAGGTCTATGCCAGCCTGAAGTCCAGCTGAGCGCTCGAAGTTTCCACTTAGTTTCATGTACTGGTAGCTGCAGGGGAAGAGAGAAGAGAGGGGCTGAGCATGAGGACTAGGCTGTGGCAGTCCCCTGAAGGAAGTTAGCAGGCACAAAGGAGAGACGATGTGCTCTTGGAATGGGATTATGGCAGAGACTGGGGTCAGCAAAGCTGGATGAGACCTGTGGCTCTGCCCCAGGCCCAGAAGTGCTGACTTTAGGAAGAGGGTTCAGGTGGCACTCCAGCCAGGAAACCTCCTCACCTCCGCAGCTTAGACCTTCTCAGGGCCATCTCGACATCCATGTCCTCACTGCTATAGTCAGTGATGATGATGTTGAAGTGTGAGTCACCGGTGACCTGGAACAGCTTTTCCATGTCTCTGATGAATTGCTGCACCCAGCGGGCCTGGTTCTTCACTACCCAGGTGGAGCAGGCAGAGAGAAAGAAGCAGAGGTAACACAAAGAAGGCATGCCCACTCCTGGGTCCTGCATGACAGAGTCTCATCAGACCTCTGATGCAGCTGGGAAACCAGGAGCAATGCCATACAGACACAGAGGCAAGCTCACTATGAAGGGGCCTCTCCACCCTGCACAGCCTCCCCGGCAGGGCCTCTGAGAAGGCCTTCGGCCAGGACTTGCCATCAGTCTCTCATAGTAATCCCTCATGCTCTAACACTTAAAACCTATAATCTGTCTGTCTTATTTATCATCCTTATTTCCTGTCCTACCCCACTGTTATACTCCTATCTGTTAGATAGTCCCCTTTCTCATGATCAGCTAACCCATTCTATTATGTACCCTCTCTGCCCTCACTCCCTAGATCAGCTGTAAACCCCAGTACAACCTCAGTTGATTATCACACCCAACCTTGAAACCGGTACCATAGAAAGAGTGATGGCCTCAAGTCAGTATGTACTCTCAGCTCGAGCTTTCTAGATATGTACACTTAGACTAGTAACTTTTCTCTTGTGAGCTTCAGTTCCGCGACTGTAAAGTGGCCATTTTCACAAGCTCCTGTGAGATGGAGTCAGTGAGCAGGTGCTCATGATTACTATTAGTGTCCCTGCTCCGCTGACAGTGCCCAGGCTCGGCTGCAGGCTCACCAGGCACGATGAAGTGGACCACTGCTCGGTGATTCCAGGAGAAGCCCTGGGGCCAGCACAGCTTGGGCTCTGGGGCCCGGACATTCAAGACACGTCTCTGGCGGTTGTGTGGGCCCCACACCAGGCCCTGCAGGTTCCGGGCCTCGGCCTCTTCCCCACCAGCTGGATCGATGCCCTGCCAGCCTCGCGCAGACACATACTCAGAGAGCCGCACCAGGCGCTGGCCTTGCTCCAGCAGCTCAAGCTCCAGGAGGTAGCGACCCCCACGCAGCTGATCTTGCCGCTTCTCCACATTCACAATGCGCCGCAGCTGGTATCTCCTATGGCAAAAAGGGTGGGGGGCTTGAGTAATTCTTTCCCCCACTCTGGGGCAGCATGGTGTGGTAGAAGCCTGCAAGGCCAATTGTCAAGAGACTCTGGTATTTGTCCTCGTTTTGCCATTGGCTAAGTTGCTTATGCAAGATGCTTTAAACCTCTCTAGTATTCCCTGCTTCCATTTTTATCTTTTATTTGTTTTTGGTTGTTTTGTGTGTCTGTTGTGCCTCCATCTTTAAAAATGCACCTATGAAGTTGTGATAATCTCTAAACTCTTTTATAGCTCTGAGATGTATATAAGGTGAATGAGTTTCCTTCTGAAGTTGACTCTAATTAATAAAATAGTCTTTTCAAACAACAGTACATAATACATAATTAGGCAAATGGTCACTGGTTGGCTCAGCATCATTAGTCACTAGGGAAATGTAAATCAAAACCACAATGTGATACCATTTCATACTCATTAGGATGGTTATTTAAAAAAAGAAAATAACAAGTGTTGGCAAGGGTATAGAGAAACTGGAATCTTCATACACTGCTGATGGGAATGTAAAATGGTGCAGTTGATTTGGAAAAGAGATCAGTAGGTCCTTAAAATATTAAACATAGAGTTACCATATGACCCAGCAATTCTACTCCTAGGTGTATACCCAAGAGAACTGAAAACGTTATCACGCAAAAACTTAGTACATGAATGTTCCGAGTAGCCTAGTATTCATTAATAGTCAAAAAGTGGAAACAACCTAAATGTCAATTAAGTGATGAATGGATACACATTATGTGGTATATTCATATAAAGGAATATTATACAGCAATATAAAGGACGGAAATAGGCAACACATTTTACATGGATGAGCCTTGAAAGCATTTTGCTAAGTGTAAGAAGACAGACACAAAAGGCCACATTCTATCTAATAAAAGAGCAATATGCAAATTAACTGTCACTCTGCTACACCCTCAAGCCACACCCACAGGCCAATCAGGAGCGAGTAAGCAAATTAACTCCAACCGAGATGGCTGAGGCCATGGAGCAAGCAGGAGGGAAGCTTGGGTTTCCCCAGTAATGGAGGAAGCCAAGCTTTCCACACACCCTGGAGGGCCCAGGCCTCCACTCAAAGCTACAAAGTTTCAATTATAGGAGATAAATAAATCCCAACAAAAAATGACAGCAGCCACAGAGCTGGAAAGAGCAGGAGGCTAGGGTTGCCACCGGTGATGGAGGAAGCCAAGCTTCTGTAGCCTTGGCCTGTCTTGGCCTCCACTTAAGGCTACAAAGTTTCAATTATAGAAGATAAATGAATCCCAACAGAAATGGCTGCCGCCAGGGAACGAGCAGGAGGTTAGGCTCCACACCAGGCTACAAAGTTTCAATTGTAGAAGATAAATAAATCCCAGATACCAGGGCCTCTGCTTGGGCTGCCAGAGGGCATGGCTGGCCTGCAAACTACAACAGGGCCCTCACCCAGGCTGCCCCACACCCCAAGAGAACCCCCACCCTGATCCCGGACACCCTTCAGGGCAAAAAAGCTGGCCCCCATCGGTTCATCAGGCCTCTATCCTATCTAATAAAAGGGTAATATGCAGATTGACCATCACGCCAACACACAAGATGGCTGTCCCCATGTGGTCAAAGATCCTAACCCCCATGTGGACACAAGATGGCCACGACAAGATGGCCAGCAAGGGAGGGCAGTTGGGAGGGTCCAGGCCTGTAAGGGAGGACAATTGTGGGCAATCAGGCCAGCAGGGAGAGCAGATGGGAGGGACCAGGCCTGCAAAGGAGGGCAGTTATGGGCGATCAGGCCAGGAAGGGAGGGCAGTTGGGAGGGACCAGGCCTGTAAGGGAGGGCAGTTGTGGGCAATCAAGCCTGTAGGAGAGGGCAGTTAGGGATGGCCAGGTTGGCAAAGGAGGGAAGTTGGGGATGACCAGGCCAGCAGGGAACGACAGTTGGGGCAGACTCAGGCCTGAAGGGGAGAGCAGTTGGGGGAGATTAGGCCTGCAGGGGAGGGCAGTTAGGGGGAACCAGGCCCACAGGGGAGGGCATTTAGGGGCAAACAGGCTGGCAGGGGAGCAGTTAGGCATCAATCAGGTTGGCAGGGGAGTGGTTAGGGGGTGATCAGGCTGGCTGGCAGAAGTTAGGGGCAATCAGGAAGGCAGGCAGGTGAGCAGTTGGGAGCCAGCAGTCCTGGATTGTGAGAGGGATCCCAGATTGGAAAGGGTGCAGGCTAGGCTGAAGGACACCCTCCCTGCTCCCCTAGTGCACAAATTTCATACACCGGGCCTCTAGTATTATATAATGGCTAGAATAGGTAAATCTATAGTGATAGAAAGTAGAAACTGGGAGGAGGGAGAAATGGGAATTAACCACTATTAGCTACAGGGTTCCTTTAAAAAGTAGTAGAAATGGCCCAACTGGTGTGGCTCAGTGGTTAAGCAGGGACCCAAGAAGTTACCAGTAAAATTCCCAGTCAGGGCACATGCCAGGATTGCAGGCTCAACCATGTCTTCTGCCTTAGCCCTTCTAGCCCACATCTGGACTTTGTTCCTATTAGTCTCTTTTAGCCTCCGTTTTGCCTGATCGGTCTTTTTACTAGCTCCTTCCCTGAGAGAGGGGACCACATTTGCCAGGTCTTCCCAGTGCTTTTAGACTGGGAACCAAGGCATTTCAGAACCTTGCTTGATGGTGGGACAAAGACCTAACTGGTCCAGGTCAACTTCAGAGGCAGGGGCTCCAGGCACTTGTCCTTCCCAGGAGTCTGCAACAAGGGAACCCACTACAGCCCCCAGGTCCCTGCCCCTTGGGCCAGCATGCCTGAGCCCAGGTCCCAGGAGAGCCCTTTACCTTACCCCCGGCTCCTCTGGTTGAGCTTCTTTATGAAAACCCGTGTGATCTCAAGAGCCTCCTGCTCTTGAAGCAGCAGGTTGCCAGACGTGTTACAGCTCAGATCAATCCAGTCAGTCCGCAGGGCTTGGAAGTCAAGGTTCTGTGCACTGAAAGTCTGGTCCCAGTTTATCACTGGGTCAAACATGGGCACGTATTCAAACACCTCACTCACATCCTCTTCCTCTTCCTCCTCTTCACCCTCTTCCTCTCCCTCCACTTGCCCGTCCTGGCCTGCAGCTGCTACCACCTTCTCCTCCCCTGGCCAACCCCTCCTCGGGGCCAGAGGCTCCATCCTGTCACCCCTCCTCTGCTCTGCAATGTATGACTCGACTTGATTAAGCCACTGGGACTGTCCTAGAGTCTTCCTTGGGCTGTCAACAGTGGGCCTGGGCCTTTTGACTTGAGGTAGGTTCCCCACCAGGTGCCCAGGCCACTTGTCAGAATGAGGTGGATTTTGGCTGGGCTCAGGTCTAGGTTTTCTCTCCCTCTTCTCTGCTTGCTGGCCTGGGATATTGCTGGTCTTCACTGTGAAGGAAGTTATAGAGTTCTGCTTGGAAAAGGGGGCAGGCAGCCCCTCCCGGGGCCGGGCCAGGAGTTTCCGCAGGCTTCGGAGGTGGTAGTCAGTGACATCCTGCTCAGGGGTAGATGTAGACACTTGTTTTCTCTCTCGCTCAGTGGAAGCAGGGGTCCCCTCTGCTGCCTCTCCATACTGGGACTCTTCTAGAAGGCCTTCCTCAAAACCTGTCATTAATAACAACCATTTCTCACATCAATTTGCAAGCTCTTCCCAAGACATACAAATACCTGATAATTATGTGTGATACTGCAAGGGGTTTCAGACAGGGATGGCATCTGGGCTCTGTCACTTATTGTGTGACCTGGGACAAGTTACTCACCATTAGTAACCCCAGTCTCTCTATTTGCATAAAAGGAATAATGATCCATCTTCCATGGGGTTTTTGTGAAGACAGAGTGATATAAAGTACACAAAGTGCCTAGCAGGTGCCTGGCACATGGAGGATCCCAACAAACAAACTAGGATCCTAACCAGGCCCTAGTGCCTCAAGAAGAAAGGCCACAGGAAGACACTGCTTCTCTGTATAACTTCTCAAATGACGTGCTAGGAACAGCATACTCGGGGGCAGCCCAAGTAACCTCCAGAGCTTGGAACCTCCAGCTGACCCAGCCTCCTGTCACCAACAGTCATGTTCTTCTAGAACATGTGCCTTGAGATAGAAAAGCTGCGTGTACTGCTCTGCACCCTTGGGTGTGGGAGGAGTGGCCATGTGGTTTGGATTTTTTAAAAATATTTTTTTATTGATTTTAGAGAGGAAGGGAAAGGGGGATAAATAGAAACATCAATGATGAAAGAGAATCACTGATCAGCTACCTCCCACATGCCCCTACTGGCATCAAGCCCACAAGCTGGGCATGTGTTCTGACTGGGAATTGAACCGTGAACTCCTGGTTCATAGGTCAATGCTAACCAATGAGCCATGCTGACTGGACTGCTTTGAATCTTAAGCTCCTCAGGTGCAGGGCTAACAGTCTGAACTTCTCTTAGAAATAGACCATGGTCACCCCTCCCAGCCTGAACTGGAAGCCCCAGCTCTCACTCTGTACCTGGCTGCTCTGGCCCCTGCTTCTCGGGCTGGTCAATCTTGATGTACTCCTGAAAGCTGAACCTGTAGGAGGAAGGGAAAAGCAGGCTGCACTGGTGCCCTGCAGGCAGAGCATGAGGCTCTGCTGGAAGCCCCAGCAGCAGACTGAAGTCGTGTTCTGGACCAGAGCAGAGGAGGGAGGCTGGGTGAGCATGTGTGGGACGGGGTCTGTGAGTATGAGAAGTGCCTAGGAAGGGCCAAGGTTCCTTGGGCTGGAAGGGCAATTGACTCCCTCTGGTCCAGACAGCTCCCCTGACTTCTGCAGAGTGCCATCTTCTTGCCTCATTCAGTGTTGCTCACCTGTCCTGGTAGAATGTGCTTTCTTGGTAGAAGCATTTGTTATAGGTTTCCATGTGGCTCAGGCGGGTGTAATCATTGGGGTAAACAAAGGACAGATGAACCTGGAGGTAGAGAAAGCAGCAGCAGAAGAAAGAAGATGGGATCTTGGTAAGAAATCAGCCAACCAGAGTTGAGCCTACACCCTCCTCCCCGTCTCCTAGTAACCTGCCCTGGTGGAAAGGGAAGGGCTGCTCTGAGCTCTGAATGCAACATCTGTTCATGCAGACCAGGATTTTACTCCACTATCTCTCTTTTTTAATCCTCACCTGAGAATATGCTTATTGTTTAGAGAGAGAGAGAGAGAGAGAGAGAGAGAGAGAGAGAGAGAGAGAGAAAGAGAGAGAGAGAGTTGTGATGGGGAGAGGAGGGGGTTCTTACTGAGAGATCAATGTGAGAGAAAACATCAACTGGTTGTCTTCTGTACATGCCTGACCACGGATGGAACTTGCAACCCCTTGATGTATGGGAAAACACTCCAACCAACCGAGTCGTACTGGCCAGGGCCCACTCCACTCTATGCCTTCTCTCTGGATTCTCTAGACCTAATGTAACCCCTACTAGCTAGTTCTCCAGTGCACACATCCCTCATCTCCTGACCCAGCTCATTCTCTCAGCTGCAGACCCTCCCTCCTCCTCCTGCCATCTTATCCTCTCCTGCAACCTCTACACCTTTTCCTGCAACCTCCCACCACCCTGAACTTCTCTTAGAAATAGACCATGGTCACCCCTCCCAGCCTGAACCCCTTCTGTTATTTACTTCATTGCTTTTTGCCCCCCTTAAACATAGCTCAAGGCAATCAGTGCCACCCCAGCCATCCTCTGAGTACTGGTCACTCTCTGTTGCTCCAGCATTCTCTTTGTTCTTCTGCCTCTCCAGTTTCCACACAGCCTGGAAATTCTCTCGTTTCCTTCCATAGCTCATTTCTCCAGGGCCTTATCTATGAGTTTAATAGGTATTGTTAGCCGACTGGCTAGTAGGACTGACCCAGACAGGAGAGGATTGTGTAGCCCATGAAGCAGAAAGTGTAAGAAGCCTCATGCCAGCCCATCTCACATCATCACTGTGGCAGAACTGGTGTAGGGTTGCCTAAGGCAGAACTCCACTCTCAGGCTTTGCAGAGCAGTCCACCTGGGTCAGAAGCAATTTGGAATGCTAGTTCTCCCAGCTCAGGGACCTGAGAGGCCATCCTGAAAACTGGTATGCGATGTGGGAAGGAAACGGAAGTCAGCTTCAGCAATCCCCACCTCAGCCATAGGCAGCAAGCCCTCTCTCACTCCTGCCCGCCACTGTCCCTGCCCTGCACTGTCCCAGCCCCAGACTTACAAACCGGAGGCCCTGGTAGCGCTGCAGGGGGAGCCCATCCACCAGATAGCTGGGTTTGTAGGGACAATCAGGCAGGACGTGGCGGAGATGAGACTTGGAGATCAGAGGCACTGGGGACAGTAAGGGACAGAGATGAGGATGGGGAGTGGGAGCCTGAAATAGGGGCTGGCTTAGAGCCACAAAGGCTCCTGGATGAGGGCTGAAGTCCTCTGCCCTGAGCAGCACCTTTGTATTCACTGGAGGAAGGTGTGGTCAGAGTCCTTGGCCATTGGCTGAAGTTGCCAGACCAGGGCTGGCACTACTTCTCTGGGGCAGGGGTATTCACAGAGCACTTTGGCGGCAGAGGACTCAGACTGACAGGTATATGGCCAGGTCTTCTGGATTTGGGGACACTGATAGAACTGACAGGTCCTCTGAGTCTCCATCCACACCA
>JAAGEH010000011.1:1194501-1314407 GCA_011751065.1 Lasiurus cinereus | reverse complement strand
GACACTGATAGAACTGACAGGTCCTCTGAGTCTCCATCCACACCATGGACCTGGCCATATACCAGGTAACAAGTATGCAGCCGAGGCCTCACCTCGATAGAGGGTGTCCCGGGGGTCAGGCCGAAGCATGTCGGCGGGGGGCTGCTCATCTGTGGGAAGAGAGTCTGGGGAGCTTGCATGGCTGGCTACCGTCTGTGGGATGTGGCCCACCTCATCCATTCTTAGGAACGTCTCATCTGGGCCAGGGAAGAAAGAAAAAAGGGAATCTGTGAGCTTTGGAGCAAACCCAGCACAGAACCCAGGCCCTGTCTCTTTGAAGGGCTGGGAAGAGGCTCATTCAAGGCTCCTGTACACCCTCAGAGGCGTACAGGATGTGATCGACCCTCTTCCCTCTAGCCCTGCCCCCATAACATGAAGTTTCAGCTCTTTATCTCCCTTTAACTCCCTCCACTGCCCCCATGACTAGCGCACACCACAATTTTTGTGTGAATTGGAAAAGAATACATCTCCCTCAAAATGTTTTACTGCTACGTGCTAGGAACTTGTCATTTTATAAGTATGTTTAATTTATTGAACAAACACATATTCAGTACTTTCTAAATAATAAGTCAGGCATGTTCTAAGCATCTTACAAATAACCCATTTAGCCTGGCCTGCATGGCTCAGTGACTGAGCGTCAAACTATGAACCAGGAGTAACAGTTTGATTCCGGATTGGGGCACATGCCTGGATTTCGGGCTTGATCCCCAGTGTGGGGCATGCAGGAGGCAGCCGATCAATGATTCTCTCCCATCATTGGTGTTTCTCTCTCTCTCTCTCTCTCCCTCCCTCTCCTTTTCTCTCTGAAATCAATAAAAATATATTCAATAACCCATTTAATCTTCATAATACTACATGACATGTATTATTATTATTATTATTCCTATTTTACAGAAAAGTAACTGTGGCAGAGACTCAAGTCATTTGCCTAAGATCACACAACTGATAAGTGGCATTTTGAATCTAGGCAGTCTACTCTCAGCCTGCAGGCTATACTGCTGCTTCAACAGATCAGCAATGCCTACCATGAGCAGGGTGCCCCCTAGCGTTTCCAGCAGCCCTGCTTCTCATCTGAGGGCTGGATGCCTGTCTCTGTTCTCTGCCCCTTGGGCTCATTTATCTTCAGCCCCAACTAGAGCTCTCCTACACCCAAGGCTAATTACAACTGTTCCATCTTACTAGTTTCTTAGCTCAACTTTGCTAGGGTCTCTTCTTGATTCACATCAAATCTATGGATTCCAATTATCTCCTCTTCCTCTCGCAGCAATCCAGCAACTCACAACCTGTCCCTCTGCTTTGACTTTGTGGCCTCTTGCTTTGGTCACCGGCCATCTCCTCCCACTCACCATTCCACAGTGCCACCCTCTCCAGGGAACCCAGACCTTCCCTTTTCTCTCCATCCTGCCCCCTTCTCACATGCACGCCTCCCCCTCCTCCTAGTCCCCTTCCAGCACCTGCCTTCCTTCCTGCTTTAGGGTTCGAGCCCTGTCTGCTCTTCCTACACCCACGGCCCACACAGCTCCACCTGCCAGGTGGCAATTTCCCAGTGGGATTCCAGATTAGAGTCTTGCAAAGAAAATCATAAGCAATGAAGAGTACGATGGAAGAGTTCATTTACTGAGAATTTTAAAGCAGTGAGAACAATTTCCTCTGCTCTGCCATGGCTTGGAAAAAACTATGGTTGCCCCATTTTTGACACTCACTCAACTTTTTCATGTGAAGTGAGCCTCGTGGTCTCTAGATCCCTTTGGAATTACACACAAAAATTGTTTGTGGGTGCACAAAGACTTCAAGCTTCCATCAAGTTCTCAAAAGGGTCCCTGACCTCTGAGAGTTATGGACATCTGATCTTAGGTTCCAAGCACCTTGAGCTTTAGCCTCCACACCCCACCTTGGCTCAGTTCCCCAGGTGGGCTGAGCTTCCCGTGGGGTATCCCTGACCTCCATCTCAGGCTAGGGGCAGAGCCTACTCACTTGTGAAGAGGGACAGGGAAGAGGAGTCAATGATGGTGAACTTGGCTCCAGGGTCATTCCGTCGCCACTAGAAGAGAAGAGAAGATGGATGTGGAAGGCTGGCGGATGCTAGATTTCGAATCGGGTTCACGGGACGAGGAAAGAGGAGTGGCTAAGAGCTGAGCTAGGAGAGGCAGGAACACTCACTGCGACTTCCACGTGATCGGTGCCCTCGTCATTCTGCTTGTGTAGCACCTCAAAGTAGTACCTGCGGGATGCTGCCAGGCTGCCAGAGGAGAGAGCAGAGAAAGGGAAGACTGTTTCTAGCCCCCTCTGCCCCACTCTTCCACTGCACTCACCTACAAACTCCCTTGTCATTTAACCACCTGGGTTAAAGTCCCTACTCCACCACTTCCAGTGTAACTTTAGTTTTCTCTTCTGGAAGATGGCAATGATAATAGTACTTATTTCACAGGACAATAGGGGGAATAAAAACTATATAATAATTAACCCTTATAGAGTTGTTACTGTGGGCTAGGCACTGTTCTAAAAGCTTTGTATAAATTGAGCTGCTTAATTCTTCTCGTAGATGAGAACACTGAGGCACAGAAATCTTGGGCAGTTTTCCAAAGCCCCAAGGTAATGTGGTGGAGTGGGATTTGGACCGGCAGCGTTGTTTCAGACCCCATCTCGTTAGCTGTTATACTGAATTACACCACAGAGGCTGGCACAGATCAGTGCTCTTTGTAAGCTGAACTGTCATTATTACCATCAAGCTAATGCATGTTCTTCCTTGTGTGTGTCCCAGCCACCAGGTGGCGCTCTGACGTTGGGCCAAGTCCCCCTTCCAGCAGGTTAAAGTGACTCCAGCCATTATCAGCAGGGAAGGTCCTTTGTTTCCCTCCAGTCTAGCAGGGCCACTGCAACTAGGACCTTTACATTGCACCGGCGGAGCAGCAGGTGCCCGGGCTGCATGGCCGTGGACATCTTTGGGTACAGA
This sequence comes from Lasiurus cinereus, assembly GCA_011751065.1. Taxonomy (NCBI): domain Eukaryota; kingdom Metazoa; phylum Chordata; class Mammalia; order Chiroptera; family Vespertilionidae; genus Lasiurus; species Lasiurus cinereus. The sequence continues at coordinate 1,311,415 of JAAGEH010000011.1, read as the reverse complement.
GAATATGTGAAAGGCAAGGACTGGGAGAAGGGAGACCTATTCTAGTTTCCCAGTCCTGAGTGTCACCAAATAGCTGGGAGACCTTCATTAAGTCATAGCCCTCTCTGGGCCTCAGTTTCTTCATCTGTAAAATAAGGGATGATGAGCCAGATGGTTTCTAAATCAAAGACTTCATTTACCAAAATGCATGGGTACCCAGAACACTGAGCCCTGTGAATAAGGACAGCTGGAGAGTGGAGGGGGCAGGCTGAAGGATGGCTGAGTTCTATGACTTGGATTTGGCCTCAGCACTTGGGGAGGTTGGAGTTTCTTTGGCACGCTTGTGCATGTCCTGACACTTCACACTCACCTCACTGGCTTGGAAATTTGACTCCGAAATTTCCCAAACTCTCCAGGGGCAGTCCACTCCTTGCCAGTCTGCAAGTGTGAGGAGAGAGAATGAAAGGAGGAGAAAAGGAGAAAATGTGAAGGATAAGAGGTGGTGAGTGAAGAAAAAGGAAGGAATGAGGAGGAGAAAAGTTGAGAGAGAGAGAGAAAGAGAGACAGAGAGAGAGAGAGAGAGAGAAAGAGAGAGAGAGAGAGAGAATACACACAGAGGCAGGAAGATGAGTGAGGATGGGAGAGAAAACAGAAGGGAGTTAAGGGAGTGACCAAGTGACCCCCACAAAAAGCATCTTCACCCTTCCCAGAGGGCCACAGCACTCCATCCTCTTGGGTGAGTTCTTAGCACTGAGCTAAGGAGTCTTGAACAAATGATGTATGTGGTCCAGGCCCAGCCCAAAGATTAATCTTCCTGGGGTCTTTTCCCAGCCTCAGACTGACTCCTTCCTCCTCCCCCACGGCCCGTTTAGCATGGGGTAAAATGGGATGGGGTAAAAGGATGCTTCTTGTTCCCACCTTTTCCCCTGGCAATCACACCAGAGACACTAGTGGTAATGAGAATCTACTGATGGAGGCTGGGGCCCCATTCAATGCCTGGCACCTGGACCCAAGGGAGATGGCTGAGCTGACCCTACCTTGCCCACACTGGCCAGTAGCTGAAGACCTGAAACCTGTTCGTCCTGGCTCAGCCAGAATTCCGCATTGTCCTCTGCAGCAATGGCAAACTGGATTGGCCCTAGGCAGTGGGAGAGAGTCCAGGTGAGAGCAAGAACATTAGTGTCAGGGCTTAAGGCTTGTGTTACATGTAGTAATTAAATTCTCTTGGGGGCTTGGTGTAGAGTGGGTTTCTCCATCCTGGGAGCCATTGTGTAGGTGGGAAGACTAGACAGAGAGGTGAGCTAGCAGAGAGGTGAGCTAGTTCCAGACTCGCAGGTCAAAGAGTGAAAACAGCCTGCGGGTGGGGGTGGACTGGATGAGACAGCACCTGGACTCAGTTTCTCCTCAGAGATGTACTAACAGGTTCCCAGAGCAGATTTATTTTGCAGCCATAGGCTTATGTTCTCTGGACTCCTTAAAAAACTCCAGAGCAGGAAGTGGAAGGGTGGGACGTTGGAGCTGGCCTCACCATCGGTGAAGGGGTGCAGGTAGCCAAAGATGCGGAGGCCATAGTTGGTCCATTTGGGAGATACAGCCAGCTTCCTCAGAGTTGTGCGGATCTATGCCAAGAAAGGGGAGGGAAACTGTTACCCTGAAGAGGGAAGCAGAAGTAGAGACTAGTCCAGTCAGGCCTAGTGGAAAGACTAGGAGAGAGGGAGATAACGGGGCAGGGCATGGCTTGGTATGAAATATGGGCAAGATTTCCACTCCCACTGGGCCACTTTGTCCAGGTGATCTGGCAGGGTACCCCACTAGTACAACTGTATGCAGTGGCCCTGGGCAAACTAGATCATGAGTCAAAATGAGAGTCTAAAGCGGAAATGACAAGGATGACACAGACACTGAAGGGCTCTCTAGGACGGAAACAAGGCAGACACTGTGCAGAGAGGAAAGAAGAGTCCACAAAATGAAGGAAAGAAAGCAAACCAGAAAAAAAAAAAGATGAGGAAGACAGAAGATGGTGGGGGAGGATAAGAGACAGAAGTAGGCAGAGGAAGAGGAGATAGTGTGGAGAGCGAAAGGAGAGGGGGCCCACAGCACTCACATGGGGGTACAGAGGGAAGTGGAGATTTCTCCTGAGCTGATGGATGGAGCTGCCACACCAGTCTTCAAACACATGCAGGTTGACGCGGCCCCGGAACTGTACAGGCGGGGAAGCGAGTAAGAGTGAGCACACCCAAATCTGCCCCTGCAACCCATGACTTGAAGAGGCACGGGCCACCGCAGCCCCAGCACGACTGTTCTTCTCACTGTTGAAGGTCATGGTCCACTTTAGTCCCATTCCCATCCTTAGTACCTTTGGCTTCTTTCAGGAACTTCATCCTCATGGCCTGGCCCTGAGGTGTGGGTCTGTTTTTCTTGTCGTGCATGTGTGCAAATGTATATGTGTACCCACATACATACACACACACACACACACACACACACACACACACACACTCACATATACACTCCCAGCTCTTTCCATGCAGGAAGGGGGCTGGTTTGCATTCCCCAGGTGTGGGGGAGTAACAGCCACAACAGAATGGTAGAAATGACAGAGGGAACTGGAAGGAAGTGCCAAGCTGGGGTTTCAGCTGAAGACTTGGCTCCCTCCTCTCCCCTTCCCCTAATGCCCAGTGAGAGGAAAGCTCCACAGCTATCTGCGGGTGAAATCTTATCTACCCAGTGGTCTCCATGCTTGGGGCTCTCCTTGCGGGGAAGCAGCTGGGAAAGTGCTGCAGGAGGTTTCTGAGGTCTCAACCGCAGACCAGGCTTCCCACCATTCTCAGGAGCTCAAAGCCTCTTTCCACCCAGGCCTTACCTGAACAATGAACCAGGTGCCTGGTCTTCCAGGCAATCCTGGGAAGGTTCTTGGGAAGACAGGAGCAGAGGACGCATATACTCTCTCTCCTCCTCTGGACAGGGCCTGGAGGCCTGGAGTAGGGGCCCCTTCAAATGAAAGGACTAAGGCAGCATCAAGTACTCAGAGTGGGTGGAGGCCTGGAGCTTGGGAGGTGGGGGTGGGGTGAGGGCAGAGAAGGGGAGCATGGGGATACTGTCCCAATTTATCCTGACAAAGAGTTTCATATTACCTCAACTCAGCTCTTTTCTCCTCCCCTCCCCCAGAGCTTAATCTCCAGGTTGTGGGAGGTGGGACCTCAATTACTCTACACAAACAGACCCTGACCTGTCCTCCCCATTGTGGCCCATCAGTTATCAAAATCTAAGCTGCCTTTAGGAAAACACGAGGAAGGGCCCCCCGGATTGGAAGCCCAGATAGAAGGAAGTGACATAAGGTCTCCAGCAAGAGATCTGGAGGGGAGAGAAAATGGGGGTGGAAGGAATGTGGCTGGTGGGGTGGGCACAGGCACCAGCTCACTAGCTCACAGCTGGATCCAGAAATGACCAAGAGGAGCCCGTCATTCCCCATCCCTTCAGCAGCTTGACACCTCTTGGGTGTGCTGGCCTGGTCAGCGCTAGGAATGTGGGATCTTGGGAAACAGCCATCTCTCCAGGGAATATGAGTGGGGGAGAGGGAGGACTGGGATGGGTGGTAGAGAGAATGTGGGCTGGGTAGATGGGGGAAGGGCACATTCAGACTTCTTGGAAGTAAAGAATGGGTACATTGTGCTCCTTCTGAAGAAATTCTTTAAGTACTATTTACAAGACTCAATGTCTTCTGCCAATGGCCCTCTCACTGCCCCTTCCTAGGACTTTCAGGGCAGTGTGCTCAGATCCACAACAAGATGCGGAGGCAGGGCATGCCGCTGGAGAAGTCTCTGTGTTCAGCCAGGAGGCCAGAGGCCACAGTGGGTCTGGGAAGCCTTCTCAAGGCCTCGCCTGAGGTGCTGCAGGAAACCACAGGCAGGGCAGGAGTGAGTGCAGAAAGAGGACCTCCATCTCCTTGGAGGTCTAGGCCTCACTCAGCATTAACCTAGCCCTCAAACCATGCTTCACCCACTCTCAGGCTATCGGTGCATAGTCTCTTAGGAACCTGCAGGCATCACCTTCTTCCCCAGGCTCAGCATTACAACCTCACCAGGATTTGTGTCCCTCCAAGCTTTGTGGACTTTGTATCTGGCAGGGAGGTGGGACTCTAGCTCATCAGCACTGCCATTTGACCACTTTCCACTGTTTATGGTAGCAGTGGCTGAGACCCAGGGAAAGGCCCTCGGTACTCCCATTGCCAGAGCACATCCACAGCCAATGAAGGAATTGGAACTTCCCAGTTACAAGTGGTGGAGAAAGACCTGTTGGAACCCTCTCATTTTAGAGGTGAGAATATTGATGCCCACGGAGGTAAACTGACTCCCTAAGGACATACAGCAATTATCCTGTGGAAGTGGGGAGGGTGTCTTGGAGTGTGGGAGGAAAAGGGTGAGGCCAGCCTGATGGGTCCTTCCACAGGAAAGTCCACTGTCTTCCACCCCCACGATGCTGCCTCTACCAGGCCTCACTAGGCTTGCCAGACCTGCAGCAGAGCCTCCAACTGATCGAAGCTCTTCCCCTCCATAATTCTTCCCCCTGCCTGCAGCATTGCTGCTCTGGATGTTTCCAGAAGGCTTCAGAACAAACCTCACCCTAGCACGACTGACCTATTTTCCCAGCCTCACCTCACACCACTCCCTGTCACACATCTACACTCCACCCACAGCCAACTCCTTTACCTCTCTGTGACTTGCAAATACTATTTCCTGGTTAGAAGGCCCTTTCCTTTCCTCCTGACCTGTGAAATCCAGCTCATCCTTCAAGGCTCTTCTCAAATCCTTCTCCCTGAGGCCTTTTCCCTGCTCTGTGTTCCCTGCATATCTCAATTATTTTGGAGTAGTTAAGCCCAGAACCACAGGTTTCCTCATTTATTCTGTAAGCACTGAGTGACTGCTTTCTACCAGTTAAAGATAAAAAGGTGTGATATACAGAGGGCAGGAAGGCAGGAATGTCAGCTCTACCTCCAGGAGAGGTTGGAAGCTCAACCTTACTCACTGGCTGCATTGCTGCTCATCAGATTCACACTTGCATAACCAGCTGGCTCACCTCATGGGGCAATGAGGCCTCGCCCAGGAGAAGCACAGAGGTTGGACCACATGACCCCAATACAGCAGGACAATGAGGTCACTGGTTCCTACATACATACCAGACTCCTGTTCCAAGTTTCTACTCAAGCTACTCTTGATTCCCTGTTTACACCTGTCCTTTGAGGGAACTCTGTCTTGAAATTAAAAGCTCCAAAATCCATGAAGGTAAGAGGTAGCTCTGGCTTTTGAGGAAAGGACCAAAGGCCCATTTGGTGAAATCCTAATAGGTAAGATTTCCCATCTGAATGGCTGATTCATAAACAAAAGGAGATGCCACTTGTGTCACTTAGTACGATGATGGTGTTTCTGGGTACTGAAAACAGGAAAGTCTGATCCACACAAAAGCCAGTATGCAAACATTCACAGCAGCATTAGTCAGGATAACCAAAAAACAGAAACAACCCAAATATCTATGTTTTAAGGAATGGATTCATAAAATGTGATACATCCACACATAGAATATTATTCAGCAATAAGAAGAAATGGAAGTACTGATACATGCTACATGATGAGCCTTGAAAACATGATGCTCAATGAAAGAAGTCAGGTACAAATAGCCACCTATTATATGATTCCATTTACATGAAATGTCCAGAATAGGCAACTCTAGAGAGACAGAAAGTAGATTAGTGTTTTTAAATCAGTGAATTATCCTATATAATAAAAAACTAATATACAAATTGTCCCTTCAACCAGGAGTTCAACCAGGTGTTCAACCAGGAGTTCGACCAGGGGCTGGCCCACCAACCGCCCACGGTCCCTCCACCTGGCCACATGGCTGGATTGCTCTAATGAGGGCAGGCCAACCAGATCTCACCCGTACATGAAATTGTGCACTGGGCCTCTAGTATGGTATATAAATTGTATTTCAATAAAACTATAAACCACTACCACCACCCCAAAAAAGGAGAGCCTGAGACGGAATCTATATCCCAACCCTCCTCTAAGAGATGATGCCTCACCAAAGCATACAAGATATGACCCATGAAAATTCAGACTTGCTTTGATCTGATTTTTTGTTCACCAAATTTCTTTCTTATAACTCTCTTGGTTTTCCAGAGGGAGTATCTTGAATACAGACAGTGCTTCAGTCAAAGGACCCATATATTGACTGATAAATGAATAAACTGGCATTTAGATTTAATTAGTGGGTTTTCTAATTAGTATTTATGATTTGGGTTGACAGGAATAAATTTTTGAGGGCATTTACCCCATGAAGACCAGCCTCCCTAGCCATCCATTCTGATGGCCTCTCTCTGACACACCAAGTAGAATGTCCAAGACTGTTATGCGTTCAAGAGTGACTCCTGGCCTCAGAGAGTGAATGGCCAATGTCTGGGGCAGGGAGATAGTCAAAGAGACTGTCAGCTTTCTTATATTCTTCCTTGCTCCCACCAGAGCAGGGCTATGTACTAGCTAAGCCACCTTGAGTGAGTGAGTTAACCCCTCTCATTACCTAACAGCTCCTGGCAGCTAGTACTTGTTCAATAAATGACATATCATTAACCTGAACACTCCTTGCTGAAACTGTATGTCAAGACAGGAGACAGGTAAGCAGATGGGAAGAAAGAGGTCTCTTTGATGGGCTGGAAAAGAATTGGAACATATATAACCTTCATATGTTAGTAATTTAACCTTTCAGGCCCTTATTTTCCTTGTTAGTAAAATAAGAAGATTGGATCATTAATTCCCCAAAGATCACTGAAGACTGTAATGGGGATTTTGTAAGCTACTTTCCATATTATAAATAAAAAAAACAACAACACAAAGTCAGCCATGGCTCAGTTGGTTGGAGCACTGTTCTATAGATCAAAAGATCATAGGTTTGATTTCTGGTCAGAACACATACCTAGAGGTTGTGGATTCAATCCCTAATCGGGAGGCAATCAATCTCTATTTCTCTCTCACTAACTTCTCTCTCTCTCTCTCTCTCTAACTTCCACTCTCTCTAAAATCAATAAAAACATACCTTTGAGTATTTAAAAAAAAAAAAAAAAGGAAATCAGGTATTTACCACCAAAAGGCCATATACTCTTACTAAAAGATCAACTATTCTTTAAAAAGTTAATTTTATATTAATCACTATTTATTATTGTTCACTATTGTCATTTTATATGTAAGGTGTCTCAAAAAATGTATACACACACTTTGAATAATTATAAAGGCAGTGTTTATTAAAATACCTTTCATTTTCAAAATTAAGCTATCAGTTGTTTAAGCATTTTTGGGGAACACCCTGTATATATCTATTCTTGATGGGCAAAAATAAAAAAAAGTAGAAACATTAATGATTACTAAATGCAGAATGTTATGTAGTTATAATCTTTCTTTTTTAAAAAATATATGTGTAAATTTCAGAAAGGAAGAAAGAGGGAGAGAGAGATAGAAACATCAGTAAGAAAGAATCACTGATTGGCTGCCTCTTGCACACCTCCCACTGGGGATCTGAGCCCACAACTCTGGCATGTGCCCTGACCGAGAATCGGATCAGTGACCTCCTGGTTCACAGGTTGACCCTCAACCCCTGAGCCATACCAGCTGGTGAGTAATTATAATTCTTCAAAATAATTAGTTCATCAAGAAAAATTTTCTAGCCTGGCCCATGTGGCTCAATGGTTGATCATCAACCCATGAACCAAGAAGTCACGTGTTCAATCATGTCTGGGTTGTGATTAAATCCCCAGTAGGGGGTGTGAAGGTAGCTGATTGATGTTTCTTTCTGTCATCGATCTGTTTATCACCCTAACCCTCTCCCTTCCTCTCTTTAAAATAAGTAAAGAAAAAGAATAGATTGCAAACAAAATATCTGACATTATAAGTAAAATTGTTTTTAAGAAAAGAAAAAAATGATCCAAAAAGAAAAGAAAAATATTCTGGTCACTATAAATAAATTGCCAAAACATTTATAGCACGGGACAAGTAGTTTATATCACTAATTGGTAAACTAATTTATAAATACTTTATGTAATTTATGACTTATATTGCTAATTTATGGACAGAAAATCACCCAGTGAAAAATGGGCAAGAGCTACAAATATGCAATCCAAAGAGAAGAAATACAGTAGTCAATAAACATCTGAAAAGAATAAAATATTTTTAAAAATCTAGCCTGGCCACGGTGGCTCAATGGTTGAGCATCGACCTATGAACCAGGAGGTCATGGTTTGATTCCCAGTTAGGGCACATGCCCGGGTTGTGGGCTCAATGATCCTCTCTCATCATTTATTTTTCTATCTCTCTCTCCCGCTTCCTTCCTCTCTGAAATAAAATATATATATAAAGATCCAATCTGTGCTCAAAGGAGACAAGGCTGGATCACTGGACCAACAGTGTCTAAGTCACCTTCTTTTCAAAAATACTATCTGTAGTTGGGGTGGGGCATAATTACCTGATGATGTCACCTAGTATAAGTGTACCAGTGTTGTAATCCATCCTCTCTCAGGGCTTTAAACGGGATGAATAACCTACTCCTAATGTCACATCTAGCATGATACTGCCTCCTTCACTTCTGCCCCACAGCAAATGGATAGATTGGAAATAAAATCACTCAGGCTGAAGAGATCAATTTGTGATGATTATGGATGTAGACAATGTGCTAGCCAGTACCACCCAGCCCAGAAAAGTAATCTATTTGGACAAGTTGTAAAATATGAGACCCAAATTTACAACATTCACCCCAAAGCATCATGGTACTATGGACTCTTGGCATAAGTATTTACTCAAGGTAATCTTAAGCATGTAAATTAATCTCTCTGAGCTTCAGTTTCTTGATCAAAGGACTCAAATCCTATATAAATAAAAGGTATCATGATGGTTATAATAATTTTTTTTATTCACACTCTTAACTGCTTACTGTAAAAATTTCCTGAAACAACATATATTCCTTAAAACACTGTTTTCATAGTGTATGTTCCTTTAAAAACTGGTTTCATAGATTACTAATAACTGTTCTGTGGGAAAGAGCAATTCAGGAGGCAAGTGAGTTTGGTACATGCTGAGCTAAACCAAGTTAAACAGATTATTGCAGCACTTCTCAGAAACTTTCATATGCTAATGTGTATTTCCAAGAAGTGGATGCAATATATAGCTTTTAAACCTTATTTAACAATGAACTCCTTTCTTCCTGAAATATCTTATGGGGCTTAATGGTTCAAGAAAGACAGTTTGGAAAGCCTATCTTTTTTTTTTTTTTCAATTTGCTAGGGATTTTATTTATATAGTGGTGGATACAAAGATCCCAAATAATTAAACACATGCTTACACAAATGGTTGAAGACAAAATATTAAAACCCAAAAACAAGTCTAGATTAGTTGGTAAGGGCTTCACATTTCATTGAGTCTTATTTGTATTTGAGAGTAAAAATGAATCATCATGTCCCTGTGGAGTTGTTCTTTGCCCATACAAACTAGGAGTGTGGTGCACTCACTCCCTTGATCCAAGCATTGCCATCACAGATGGCCAGGTGGAATGGGGCACAGGTATTGGCCTGGAGAAGAACTTTGAATTTGGGTAAAAAGGAGCCCAAATTATGATAATTCATTCCATCTTAGCATTTCTGAGTTTTAACTGTACTAAGACTTTTTCCCCCTACACACTTATTATCATATTTGCGTATTTCACTTTCTTTTCTATCTCTTAAATCACTGAGGTTTTGGCTTCATTTTTCTATACATGGGCTTCTTGGGCAATTTCATCTACTACAGGACATTAATCACTCTAAGCTAATGTTGCCCAATCTTTGTTTCCCAGCAAAATCTCTGTCTTCTGAGTTTCAGATCCAAAAATCCAAATGCTTCATGGCCATCCCTGAACATTTCACAGGCCCTCACATTTATCACATCCAATCCTGAATGCTTTCCACAAAACTGGTCCTCATCTCTGATCCCCACCATCACTGTAAACACCTGAGCCAGGTATCTTGGCATCACAGTAACTCCTTCCCTTTTCCCACTGACCACATCTTTTAGCCACATCTTTTAGACAGTTTGGAAAGCCTATCTTTAATATGAGGAGTTGGCAGGGACATGGAAATAGTGGCTTCCCTGAGCCTTGTTTTCCTTGCCAATAAAATCAGGATAGTGATACTATTTTACAGGGTATTAAAGCTGAAACGAGATGATACACAAAGCCTGGTACATGGTAGGCTCATAGCAAATGTTAGTACTTCTCTAAAGCAAGAAAATTGAGTAAGCCTAGGAACCGCCCCTCCCACCTCCCACTTTCTTTCCCCAAAATTAGGTAAAAATTTTTACCAATAACCACTGGAAAAATTTTTTCTGTCGTCTCTGGAATTATCTGTAAAAGCTATAACCCTCTCAAAAAACAGGGACAGCCCTTACCTCTGAGAGCCAGGGGACAGCTTTATTCCACTGCAGGTAGCTGCTGTTACTGCTCCCACCTTGCTCAAAGTCTTGGTCCTGGCAGAAGAGTGAAGAATGAACGTGGTGGGAATATTAGGGTGAGAACAGAATTTGGGGCCTCTTGATAGTGCCCCTAGGGAAGTAGAGGTCAGGAGAAACAGCCCTGGCCCCAGGAAGGTTATCCACTTACCATTAATATTATATCCCTCAAGAATATACCTCCTTCCAGTTTCATCAATGTATCTCCTGAGGTTCTTTTATTTTCCTGCATTATGTTAGTCTTCCCATAAGAAAAGAAACTTTTTCTAATTAGATCAGGCTCTCCAAAGGGCAAGACCTTGCACTCAACCACTGGACCCTAGGCTAAATTGAATCTCAATTTCCCTAATCTCCCTTTCTCCTTTACTCCCAAAACCAATGCTGTTCTTTCCTCACTAGGGACTGTTGGTCCAAGAAACATTACAGGAAAAGTGTTCCATTACAAATCTGTCCCCCAGCTATTTTCAGGGGAGGGTGTCTGTCTATCGCATCATCTCTGACTCTTAGAAGATCTGGAATTATAACTAAAGTACCAGCCCAGTCTTCAGCCTGGCAGACATGCTGGTTCTGCCTCAAGTCCTCTGTTGCTGCTAGAGATGGCGACCACATACCTGGAGGGTGAGACATGGGCATCTTGAACTATATGATGAAGGCTTTGAGGGGTACAGGACACACATCTCTACCCACCCAGCTAGGAAATCCTCTGAGGTCAGGCTCCCATCTCAGGGACTCTTTCTCCTCTGCCTCTCTTACCCCAGAAAAGCAGGTTTTCCTTAAGGCTATAAGACAGGGACAGCCGAGGTCCCATGTTAATTCACTGGCAGGGAAAATGGGCTGGCCCTGCCACATACCTGGAGGCCTCGCCTCTGGGGATGGTAGAACTGAAGATTTGGATCCACAGCTGGAATGTTCCTGCTGGCTAGAGCCTTGGCCAATTCTCTCCAGCTGCCATACCCTGTGGAAGGGAAAGAAGACAGGAACAAGGTCAACATCACTTGAAGACCTCATAAGTCTGTAAGACTTGGGGGAAGACCTCATAAATCTATAAGATTTGGTAGGTATGAAGTGTGAATGGTGGTGTTGGAGAAAATTACAATGTTGGCCAAGGTAAGCTGGTCAGAGAGAGAGGAAATGAGCTGGTAGCCCATTTGGATTTGTTGTCTTCCACAAATCAAGTGGAAATGGAGTATTGTCCTCCCACTGGTAACTGGTACAGGCTGATTCTTCCCCAGTTTCCATTGGATGCAGATTTCTCCCAAGGTTGCTGTGGAGAAATGTTTGTGAAAGGCAGAACTAAGCTTTTTCCTGCACGAGTTCCCTTTCCAGCTCAGTCTTTTTCCTTTAAGCCCAGGGAAATAGCATGGTATCCGGTTAGGTAGCCCCAACCCTCAACTGCACAGCATTAATCATTGGGTTGCTGGATGGATCCAGAGCTGGGGGAGGCAGGAAAGAGTGGGCCTGGGACTTGGTGTGTGTCAAACAAATTTGTAAGATTTGAGGCCTAGATATTCCTGGATTGATCTGGGGGGCTGTGTGACTACTGAGGCCTGCACCCTGACAGCTCTAGAACTGGTTGGTTTACACACATCTGGGAAGGCTAAAAGCCAAACTATGATGAAAGTAAGAAGGTACAGGAACCACTTGCATTCATAATCAAGCAAAGAGGCAAGGATCTGCACTGAGGGTGAGGGTGGGGAGAATTCAAAATTCAGGTCACACTGCTATTCACTGGGGGTCAGAGCCTACTTCGTGTCAAGGAGATGGCTCGGGCATGGATATTAGACTTTGAATATGTGGAACCAAACCATTGTTAGTTATAATCAGAATCACAGACAATCAAGGGCTGGAGGGTCTTTCAGGATCATGTAGTCATTTCCAAGTGAGGAAAATGGGACCCTGGCTGGTCAAATGGCTTATCTAGGCTCACTTAGTGTATAGTGACAAAGCTAAGACTAGAACCCAAGTGTTTAGATGGATTTTGAATGAGATGCTGCTTTCCCTCCTACAACTTCATCAAGATGCTACCATGGCCAAAACCAGTTTGGCTCAGTGGAGAGAGCGTTGGCCTGCAGACTGAAAGGTCCCAGGTTTGATTCCGGTCAAGGGCATGTATCCTGGTTGCGGGCACATCCCCTATAGGGGGCATGCAGGAGGCGACTGATCGATGTCTCTCTCTCATTGATGTTTCTAACTCTGTCCCTCTCCCTTCCTCTCTGTAAAAAATCAATAAAATATATTTTTTTAAAAAAAGATGCTACCATGATACTACAGTGGATACAGCACACAGGAGTTAGACCAACATCTCTGATCCCTGGAAGCCAATAGCAGGGCGAAAGCAGAAGTGTCCCAGGAACCGCTTTGTGGCACCAGGAGAGAGATGGACAGTCAACCAGACAGAGGAAAGAGCACAACCCACAAATATGGGTCCACAGAAGGTAGACATCAGTGTTTTGTATGAGTGTTTCTGTAGCTGACTCTAGGAGAAGATAGACTATGAGGGTGTGGGGGTGCTTTTCTTAGTTTTGTGTGGCCCTTTAGTGTTTACTAAGCACCTCAAAGGCATGATCTCACTCAAATCTTATGAGAATCTATGAAATAGACCAGGTCTGAATATTCCCATTTTACAGATGGGGAAAGAAAAACTCAGAGTTTAAAGTCACAAAGTTAGTTGTTTCAAAGCCAGAATCAGAACAGAGAGCCTCTCTGTCTCATAAGCCAGAATTTTCTCATTCCACCTACATTTGCTCCTGTGGGACTTTTTGGCACAGATTTTGAGGAGTTCTGAGGAAAAAGGCCTCAGCTGAGGATCTGTGCCATTGGGTTTCTACACAGACATCAAACCTCTGCGCGTGTTATGTTTATAGGAACTTCTACAGATTTATCCCTCTGCCTGTTATCAAGGACTCTCCTGTTTCCATGGCTGGCCAGCTGGCAGTCAGAAACAGCAGGTCAGATTAGTTCATGCAGGGGATATTCTGGAGAAGCAGTATTCTGGGGCCACTGAAGTGAGGTGAGGATATGGGAGTGAGGCAGAAAGATAACAAATGTGCCTAGATTTATACCCTGCATTTCTGGATGAGCTCAGGAGAAAGCTGTTTGTTCATCTGCTCATCGCAACTCAGCCACAGTTCATGTAAGAGCCCATGCCTTCCCAAGCCCTGGGAACTGCTGGCTAGTGGCTAGAGACTCAGGTAGCTGGGTGAAAAAGTCACCCTTGGGAGGCTTGGGAGGGAGAAGGCAGGATCTGCTTGCTTCTGAACAACTGGGTCATTTCTTCCTTGACTTTGCACTTAGGACTAAAAACCATCTACTTCAGATAAACTTGTGAGGAAATAACAATAAAAATGCTTTTTGCCCTGTCAGTGGGAGTTATAGGTATCAGATGCACATTCTTTCTCATAATTAGTTTTAAACTCCAGTCAAATTCTTTTGACTCTTAAAACTCACACCAAAAGTGAAACAACTTACCCTAAGGCCAAGGAACTACCACTTGGTCTTCAGCATGTCTTCTCCTGGCATTCACTGGGCATTAACAAAGATTCTCTCCTTGGCCATATCTTAGACAGGCTCCTCTGGGCCCTCTTGTAGACAAGGCCTCATCTTTGGGCCCTGTACTTGGCCTGCCTAACCCAGTTTTTAGGAAGAATCCTGTTAAATGTTTTTAGCAAGAATTCCCATACCCTTAATGTCTCTTTTTAGTAATTTTTCATGCACTGACCCACTCAGTCTGTTTCTTGACTATTAATCCCCAGTCTTCACCATATTGAGAATTGAGCTCAGTTTTACACTGAAGTCTCTCTCTCATATTATGATAGTAATGAACAAAATCTGTCTTTATCACCTTTAACTACTGTCCAGCTCTATTTCTCTTTAAAAGAAGGTAAGCAGTGGCTCTCTCAGTGAAGAAAGAAAATCCTCAGTGGGAAATGGAGGTGATCCTAACTATGTCCTGCCCCTGGATCACAGGTGAGTCTGAATGGCTTTGAAATACATGCAAAGTCCACAGGCCAGCCTTCAGCAATTGAAGGAGTAGAAAACTCCCTTTACAAACTTCACAATACAGGACAAAGACAAGCAAGGCTTTGGAGTCAGAAAGGTCAAATTGCACACCCACCACTTAGAAACAGTGACTACTTGAACAAATAATTTAACTACTTTGGCCTTAATTTCTTCATCTGGATGGCAGGATAAAAACACCTGCTTCATAGCACCAATGTGAGGGCTAAATTATGCATGTCAGACCCAGTGTGGTGTCTGACACACACAGTTAAGTACTCAGTAAGCATTCCTTCCCCCTGACAATTTCTGACTTTGGGGTTTTGGACTTGGGAGTCAGAAAATGTGAGTTCTAGCCCATTTAAAATTCTATAAACTTCAGTTCTAGACAGTGTGGCTCAGTTGTTTGGGCATTGTCCTGTACACCAAAAGGTTGCCTGTTTGATTCTGGTTAGGCAGATTCCAGGGTTGTGGGCTTGATCCCTGGCTGGAGTGTGTACAGGAAGCAGCCAATTGATGTTTCACTCTCACATCGATGTTTCTCTCCCTCTCCCTTATTCTCTCTCTCAAAATCAGTAAAAAGATCTAAAAAAAAAATGCTATAAACTGCAAATGGCCAGTAACTCTCTCACTCTTTTCTCTCTGTACTTATTGACCAGAGAAGAAGTGGACTGTGAGCCAGCAGTGACTCAGTGGTAGAGCAAGATAACTCTTCCTGTGTTTCATGGGTATTGCTTTCTGTTCTCCCATCCCACATCCCTCTGTCCCCCTGACATACACTTAATACTCACCAAGTGATTATTAAGTGTGAGGCACTGAGCTGGGCTTTTCGTAGGTCCTTTCGCCCTGCCTTTTCCTCTGTATTAACAGAGCTAGTGGACACCCGGCATTGCTTAGTCCCCTTGGGGAACATGGAGCTAAAGAATGTGCTGATTTAACTACTGACGCTCGTTACTTGCCTTCTAGTAAGTGAACTCCTCCTGCTCCTGGCCAGACCTCTCCTCCCAGAGTGCCAGCTGCCAAGGCCTATTTCTCCTACAACAGGTGTCACATTTGTGCCAGAAGACAGACACCCCGATCTCAGGTGACAGATAAAGCAGCACCATGGGCCTCACATTCTGCCTTCACAAAACTGGGCTATCAAATTCACCATCAGCCGGAACTTTGCCATCATTCTTCCTCTGTGTAATATGGACTCTTCAAAGGCCTGAAGATGATATTTCTTGGTACTTTTTTTCAAACACTCTCACATACATTATTTCACTACAGCTTCACATTGTCATCTCCATTTTAGAGATAAAGAAACAGAGAGGTAAAGTCATCAGCCCACAGCACAGAGTAAGATAACCCAGGTAAAGGACTTAGTGCCTGGAACATAAAAGGCACTGCAAGTTATCATTTTATTATTAGTCCCAGTGTTGCAGATCTGAAACTTACATTCATTTCTCTTCACCTCTGGTTTGATTCTCTGGTTGATATGTCATGTACTCAAGCAGGACATTCATACCAGGAAGAAAGTAAGCCTCTTGCTGCTAGGGCAGATTTTTGGATTTTGAAAGTATAGCTGACAGGCTTTCTGACGCATTGGATATGGGGAGAGGAACTGAGAATGATTCAAAGATTTCTGACCTCAGCAGTTTGGAAGGCTGGAGTTGCCATTTACTAAGTCAGGGAACCTAGGATGGGGTGTAAAGAGTAATGCCTGAAAGAGAAGTGGAAGCATTAGAGGTGGTGGTGGGAACATCCAGAAGGTGTGTGTGGGGGGCAGGAGGGGGGTGATAGGGGGTAACATCCAGGAGGTAGAGCCCATGGAAATTGTATTTCTGGAGCTCTATCTCCAGATGTGGGGCAGGGCTCCTTCCTCTCTTGCAAAGAGGCCACGGGAACATGGGAACATGGAGTTGAAGGAGGAGCCTCATAGAGCTGGCCCCACAGGTGTAAAGGACACAAAGATCCAGGTGAATGTAGACAATGTGCTAAGAGGCCCAGCATCTGTACAGAGAAAAGGTGATGAAATCCAGAGGAGCTGAGCAGAGTTGGAGCCCTTGTCCCTCGAGAGAACAGGAGGTTGTCCAGGAAACAGGAGGCTGTGACACCCAGACCACAGTTCCACAAATGCCAGGAACCAACACTGAGACCTAGGACAAGAAAAGGAGGGACTACGAGGGCTAGTTACACATTCTCAGCAGAACAAAGATGCTATGGCAAGAAAACTCCAGGGCCTGGACCTCATCACAAACCTGAGGTGGCACAGATAGCCAGGGAGGAAGCCAGGACTGGAAGGGAGTCTCTAAGGCAAACCCAAAATTCCAATGTCTGTGTGGCTTCACCTTTCCTTTCCAGCCCATAACACCCCAGGGAACTTGATGCAAGAGAAATTATTACTGATGTACCCTTAATAGTTAACATTTATGTGTCAGGCATATGTACACTTATATTGAAACTAGAGGCCTGGTGCATGAAAATTATTACACTGGAGCAGGGGGTGTGTGTTCCCTCAGCCCAGTCTGCCCCCTCTCACAGCCCTCAGGGGCAGGAGGCAACTGGCGATCAGGGGAAGGCAACATCCCCATCACATCTCTGCTGCTGCCACTGCCGGCAGCGCAAGCCTCGGCCAGTCCTTGTTACCTGAGCCTTGGGCAGCCTGGGGCAGCTGGACAGCCTCCATCCAAAGCTTGCCTGTGCCTTGGGCTGGCCCTGGATGGCTGGGAGGCTGAGGGCAGGTCCGCTGCACTGTGCACCTGCCACTCTCCCACCCTCCCCTGGCTGGGTTGAAAGGACTGGAGGATTCTGGCAGCATTGAGGGGACTGGATGCTGCCATCTTGTGGCTATGTGCCCCACCATCTTTGTGACAGTGTGATGGTCAATTTGCATATCCTCTCTTTATTAGATAGGATTAAATGAAAAATAGATTATTTTATGTAATACAACAACCTTTCATGAAAACAAGGCTTAGAGGTTAAAATCTTGCTGAAAGTCACGAAGGTACTAAGTGAGAGAGGCCAGTACATGTGAACTCAAGACGAGCCTGTGACCTTAATTCCTTTACCTTCTATTGAATATACTTGAGGATTGTTGTCCACCTGTACCATCATTTTCATTAGTATTTGTGTCAGGTACTCATTTAGTCACCAGTCTAGCCCTTTCTCAACCCTTTGCAATTACCTCCCACTCACCCACTCATATCTGCCACACACACACTCCAGATTATTCCAATTTGGCCATTAACAAACACTCTCTGAAAACCCAAAGAAAAACTAAAGGGAGTATGGACACCTAATTACGCCAGAACAGCTAGAAAACTGGACATGAAACATCTGAGCACAGGCCTGCTCCCTTCTTCCTTCTCAACCTTAGGCAATCCAGCTGTGTGTCTGTGGGCAGTGGTTGGCCCAAAGGATTCTAAATGGTTTGGTCAGCTCCATCTCACTTTGCCTCATAGCACAAGTGTTGAGGGGAGGAGGGGTGAGGAACAGGAGAGAGATGGAATTCTGAGTCCTCCTAACTCCTCTTCGTATGAGTAGACAGAGATGGGTAGGCCCCTGATAAACCTCTTCCCCATAGCTTCCCCCTTCCCCAAGCTGATGCTGCTCCCCATCTTCCTGCCAAGCCAGCATCTGAGCTGCTGAAATGGTTGTGGCTGCCAGCAGGTCAAGGCTTGTCAGCAAGACGCCAGGGACTATACTTGTTGCCCTGATGGATGCTGCTTAAAGGGGGCCCAGAGGACATAAGAGCTATGCCAGGTATATGCTCGTGTTTCGGCCCTGCTGGCAGTGTTTCCCAGTTTCCAAACTTCTAGATTCATGTATAAAACTTTAAGGTGGTAAATAAGGAGAGGAGATAGAAGGCATATGCCCATTCTAGTCTGTTGTAGCTGCTCTGGGAAAGAGGGTCTGTACACAACCCAGCTAGGAACTTTCCATGCCCTAAGCCATAGATATGATCAGTAGAGACCCCAGAAGGTTTGGCCAGGCCCTGAGGCACCTCCAGGATATGTCATCATCACCATCATCCATTCCAAAAAAACAGACAAATAAAACCCCACAACATCTAAAGCCCCGTTTACTATGGTTAAGAACTACAGACCATTGGCAACACTGCCAGCGGTCCTCAACCTGTGGGTCGTGACTCACAGGTTAAGAACTGCTGCTGTAGAGCCTAAGACCATCGGAAAACACAGATATTTACATTACGATTCATAACAGTAGTAAAATTAGTTATGAAGTAGCAACGAAAATAATTTTAAGAGGGAATCCAAGATGGCGGCATAGGTAAACACCTACACTGCTGCCTCGCACAACAATTTCAAAACTACAACTAAAAGACAGAACAGACATCATCCAAAACCACAGGAAAGCTGGCCGAGTGTAAGTTCTACAGCTAGAAGGAGAGAGAGGGGCTCACAGAAACCCAGAGGAGCTACAAAAAGCTGAGGTACGGAGACAAGCGCACGGAGAGAGCGGGTGCCGGAGTACCTGGCTGGCTTTCTCTGGTGGGAGGGAAACGGAGACTCCCAAAGGCATTGAACCCCTTATCCTACGACACTAAACCCCAGATCCAGCCGAAACTCATACGGGGGAGTTTGGACTGTGAAAAGGGAGAGGTGCACGGAAACTTAGGAGAGTCGCAAAAGATCAAGCCTGGTCAAGCACGCGCACGGTGCTATGCGGAGGACAGATTGCTGATTGTGCCACTGGCTTTCGCGAGTGGGCGGGAGACAGACCCTCCCAACTGTGCCACTTCTGAGTCCACTGAGCCCCTGTTTCGGGCGAAACCCTGGGACCTAGACTCGTGTGGTCCTGGTGCGCAGGGAAGCCAGAAAGGCAGCGGTTAGAGGCACTGCAGGCGCACAGGACCGCTCCAGCCATTACCCAGTCACGTGAGACTCAGAGGCCGTGGAGGGCGGGGCCGACTGGAAGGCAAGGCGGTCCCTGAAGCCCTGAGACTCCACCCCTCCCAAGCTCAACAGAGGCTTCTGCGGCTTTGCGTCTGGTATCATAAGGCTGAATTCAACACAGAAGTTTCCCCGGCATAGTGAAAATGCCGAGACAAGGGAAGGGATCACAAACAAAAGAAATGGAGGAAAAAAAACGACTGGATATAGAGTTCAAAACCACGCTTATAAGGTTTTTTCAAGAATATGCTAGAAAAGATGGATAAATTTAGCGAGAGCCAAGAGGAGATGAAAAAGGACCAACTAGAGATGCAAAAGAGCCAACTAGAGATGGAAAAGGTCCTACTAAAGATGATAAAGGACTAAATAGAAATTAAACATACACTGACTGAAATAAAAAATATTATACGGAGTCCTAACAGCAGACTAGAGAAAGGCAAGAATCAAGTAAAAAATTTGAAATATAAAGAAGCAGACAACATTCAATTGGAAAAGCAAGAAGAGAAAAGAATCCAAAAATGTGAACATAATGTAAGCAGACTCTGGGACAGTTTCAAGCGTACCAACATCAGAATTGTGGGGGTGCCAGAAGAAGAGAGAGAGCAAGATACTGAAAAGCTATTTAAAGAAATAATGACTGAAAACTTCCCACATCTGGTAAAAGAAATAGACTTACAAGTCCAGGAAGCACACAAAACCCCATATAAAAGGAATCCAAAGAGGACCACACCAAGACACATCATAATTAAAATACCAAGAGCAAAAGAGAGAGAATATTAAAAGCAGCAAGAGAAAAACAGTTTATTACCTACAAGGGAGCACCCATACGACTGTCAGCTGATTTATCAACAGAAACGATGCAGGCCAGACGGGAGTGGCAAGAAATATTCAACGTGATGAATAGCAAGAACCTACAACCAAGAATAATCTATCCAGCAAAGCTAACATTCAGAATTGAAGGGCAGATAAAGAGCTTCACAGAGAAGAAAAAGCTAAAGGAGTTCATCAACTCCAAACCAGTATTATATGAAATGCTGAAAGGTACTCTTTTAAAGAGGAAGAAGAAAAAGGTAAAAGCCAAAAAATTATGAACAACAAATACATATCTACCAACAAGTGAATCTAAAAATTAAGTGAATTAAAAATTTGATCAACAGAATAAACTGGTGAATATAATAGAATCAGGACCACAGAAAGGGAGTGGACTGATAATTCTCAGGGGGAAAGGGGTGAGGTTGTGTACAGGGAGAGACTGGACAAAAATCATACACCTATGGATGAGATCAATGGGAGGGAGGTAAGGGCAGAGGAAAGGGTGGGAGCTGGGTGGAGGGGTGCTATGGAGGGGAAAAAAGAGAAACAAATGTAATAATCTGAATTATAAAGATTTAACTAAAAAAAAAAAGCAACAACAACCAAAAAAAAAAATAATAATAACAATTTTATGGTTGTGGATCACCACAACATGAGGAACTGTATTAAAGGGTCATGGCATTAGAAAGATTGAAAACCACTGTGGTTGGAACCATAGTAGGACAACAGCCTAGCAGCTAGTCAAAAGCCAATACTTTCTCCTACTGCTTTCTAAGTGGAAGGAAGGAGCAGTGGAGGCCCAAGATCCCAGGAACTCTCCTTCCGAACTAGTGAAGGTGGTTCCATCACAACTTGAGGGAAAGGTGTGGTTCCCATAATTATATTTCTTGGAGAACATTTAAGGACAAAGGTGAATAGGAACTAGAAGGTGGAAAAAAATGAAGACAGGAAAAAAGACCAAAAGGGGAAAAGGACAAAGTTTGAAAAAATGTGGCTTTGAAAAAGAGAAAAGAGAGCAGTGCTTAGCCAGCTACTGAGACGGGAGGAAAGAAGTGGGAAATATTTGATAATAATTATGTTAATTATGAAAATTGTGGGTGACTACAGCAAAATGCCAAAGGGTCTTGGACAGAGAACACCACTTTACAAAGCTCTCCTCCTACATTAACTACTTAACCCACTCACAGGTTAGTACCATGTGCATTAAGCCCAGGCCAGCAGTATGCTAAGCACCTCACATGCATTATCACATTTAATCTTCATTAACAATCCTTAGATAGGTATTATATTACTCCCATTTCACAGATCAGAAAACTAAGGCCAGACAGTTAGGAGGGTATGTATCTGCCCAAGACATCACTACCTCTAGATAGTAGAGCTGATTTTTTTTTCAAATCCAGTTTACTTGACTCATTTTTTAAAAATTTATTAACAAGTATCTTACATACCCATTTGTTTGTTTGGAGAACCAACAACAAAGAAATCGGGAAGAACTAGGAATCCTGAGGCCAAGCAAGTTTTCCTGGGCACAACAGGGCCAGGTTTGGGACCAAAAACCAGAAGCTACAGTTTCGAAGTTCTCTTGCCCCAAGATATCTCCTCTTAGAACAATGCACTCTTTTAAGCACCTTCTTGAGTCCCTTCTCTTTTCTGCATCAGACTTGAAAACAAATTAGAACCATAGTCTAGGGGCTGCTAGCTTTAGATTTGTGAAGTATGATAAAGGTGACATGCCAAAGCCAAGTTGAGATTGTTGTAACCTAGTCTCAAGAAGGAGAGTTGATGAATGGGACAAGAAAGGCATGGAATTTGGGAACTCTGCTTTTTCCCTCCCCACAAAATACCATTTTAATGGAACCTCAGGGTTAGACCACACCAAGAGCAGAGGCCTAAGTTGTATGTTAGTCCCCATTCCTAAGTCAAACACCCCACTCCAATCCATCCACCTAATGTTTTTATATCAGAGCTCTTTCATATCTTGGTCTCATTTTTATTTATTTTTATTGATTTGAGAGAGAGAGAGAGAGAGAGAGAGAGAGAGAGAGAGAGAGAGAGAGCATCAATCTATTGTTCCACTTATTTATGCATTCATTGGTCTATTCCTGTATGTGCCCTAACCAGGGATCAAACCTGCAACCTTGGCATATCAGACAATGTTCAACCAACTGAACTAGACTCAGGAAAGCCAATTCATTCTTACTTTTATCCCAATACCATGAGTTATTTTCATTCTGCTGATAGGGACTCAGAGACCCACAGATCAGTTAATAGATCCGTCCAATATCCAAGGAAGCCAGTGATAAGACCAGGCTAGAGCCTAGGCCTTTAGTTCTCAGCTCAAGGCTCAGTGCATCATAACAGAGTGTTCATCTGTGTTTACTAGAGTTAAGTGGGCTGTAGGACGGGCGTGTCTGGGGAGAACTCTGACTCCAAACTAGGAAGAAGTTGAGAATTATCACTGTGCTAGCATGAACTAGGTATGTATATTGAAATGAGCAGTTTCAACATATTCCAGCTTCAGAAAGGGTTTAAATTACTTGGCCTGATTTTATATTCCCATTGTATAAATCAGGCACTTGATGCATGTAGAATAAACAAATGAGTAAATGACAAGGAGGGTCCCAGAAGGGGCCTGACATATCTATCATAGAACTGATTAGGTGTCTTCTGGCCAGAGACTGAATGAATGACAAACACTGGCCCTAATATTCTGAAAAGCTGACCAGCTAAAGGCTGTCTTCAGCACCTTATGGTTACTCACAATGGCACAGATGTCAAAGTCGCAACCCAAAGGAACCTCTAAGGAAGCTCTTACTTTAGAAGACTATTATTCTCTTTTTTTTAAATTTAATTTCTAGCCCTGCCTGGGTAGCTCAGTTGGTTAGAGCATATGCCAAGGTTGTGGATTTGATTCCTGGTCAGGGCACATACAAGAATCAACCAATGAATGTATATATAAGGGGAACAAGAAATCAATGTTTCTCTTTCTCTTCCTCTACCTTCCTCTCTCTCTCTCTAAAATCAATTTAAATTTTTTAAATTTCTAGATGTGTGTATATGTGTATGTATTAAAATGTAATAAACAAAGTTTGCCATCTTTACCTTTTTTTAATTAATAAATATCGTTCAGATTACAATTGTTCCCCACCCCCCCCCAATAGTTCCCCTTCACCGGGTTCCTACCCCACCCTCTCCCCTTACCTCCCTCCACTATCCTCATCCATAGATGTACTATTTTTGTCCAGTCTCTTCCCACACCCTCACACCCCTTTCCTCCAGAGAATTGTCAGTCCATTTCTTTTCTATGCCCTTGATTCTATTATATTCACCAGTTTATTCTGTTCAGCAGATTTTTAATTCACTTGATTTTTAGATTCACTTGTTGATAGATATGTATTTGTTGTTCATAATTTTTACCCTCTTCCTCCTCCTTCTCCTCCTCTTCCTCCTCCTCCTCCTTTTCCTCCTCCTCCTTCTTGAGTACCTTTCAGCATTTCATATAATACTGGTTTGGTGCTGATGAACTCCTTTAGCTTTTTCTTATCTGTGAAGCTCTTTATCTGCCCTTCAATTCTGAATGATAGCTTTGCTGGGTAGAGTAATCTTGATTGTAGATTCTTGTTATTCATCATTTTGAACATTTCTTGCCACTCCCCTCTGGCCTGCATAGTTTCTGTGGAGAAATCAGCTGACAATCATATGGGTGCTCCCTTGTAGGTAATTAACTGTTTTTCTCTTGCTGCTTTTGAGATTCTCTTTGTCTTTTGCTCTTGGTATTTTAATTATGATGTGTCTTGGTGTGGTCCTCTTTGGATTCCTTTTGTTTAGGGTTCTGTGCGCTTCCTGGACTTGTAAGTCTATTTCTTTCACCAGGTGGGGGAAGTTTTCAGTCAGTATTTCTTCAAATAGGTTTTTAGTATCTTGCTCTCTCTCTTCTTCTGGCACTCCCAAAACTCAGATGTTGGTATGCTTAAGGTTGTCCCAGAGGCTCCTTACACTACCTTCACATTTTTAGATTCTTTTTTCTTTTCCAGTTGAATGTTTTTTGCTTCTTTGTATTTCAAATCTTTGACTTGATTCTTGCGGTCCTCCCATCTGCTGTTAGGTCTCTGTATAATATGTTTTATTTCAGTCAGTGTATGTTTAATTTCTAGTTGGTCCTTTTTTATATCCTCAAGGGTCTCATTAAATTTATCAGCCTTTTCTAGGAAATTCTTAAAAAACCTTATAACCGTGGTTTTGAACTCTATATCCAATAGTTTGATTTCCTCCATTTCTTTCATTTGTGATCTGTATCTTTGTCTCTGCATTTTCCCTGCTTCCTCCTGAGTTGGTAGAGTAGCTTTTTGTGGTAGGTATCCTATAGGGCTCAGTGGCTTAGCCTCCCCCAGTTACCTGAGGTGGACACTTTTGGTGCACCCCTTTGTGGATTGGGTGTACAGCCTTGTTGTAGTTAAGTCTTGAATGTTGTTGGTATCATTGGGAAGAATTGACCTCCAGGCCATTTGGCTGTGAGAATTAGCTGTGTCTACGCTGGGAGAACTTCTGTGCTGCAGACACCCTTATGAATACTTGCAAAACTGCAAAAGCCTCTGTGCTCAGCTAAAATGGGGCAGAGTCTCAGGGTGCAGCAGACATCCTTGGCTTCCTGTCAACCCTGGCCTATGAGGCCCCTGGGTCTCAGTGTCCCTTGGTAATTGCTGCAAGCACCTCTGAAAGAAAGCTGCCCTTGAGTTTCGCCCGCTGCCAGACAGTCCAGTTTCTCCCCGAATGAGTCTGGGTTCTCAGAAACTTGCCCAAAACTGAAGTTCAGTGCAGTCAGGAGCTTCCGTCTCCTTCCCTCCTGCTTTAGAAAGCCAGCTGCACATTCAGCTGCCGGTGAACTCAGCAGTCAGTCCTCTCTGCATGCACATGTCTCCAGACCTCTGCTTTCTACAGCTCCCCTGAGTCTCAGTTTGCTTTCCCTTTTCCTGACAGTTCAGATTCCACCCAAATGGGTATGAGTTCCCAGAGTCTCGCCCAGAAGTGGAGTTCAGCACAGTCGGGAGCTTCCTTCTCCCCCTTGCTTGAGGAAGTCAGCCACGCACTCAGCCACCTGTGCACTCAACTGTCCAACCTCTCTCCACGCACACACCTCCATACCTCAGCCTTTTGCAGCTCCTCTGAGTCTCAATGTGCTTTCCTCTTTCCTTCTAGTTGTAGAATTTCCATTCAGCCAGCTTTTCTGTGGTTCTGGATGGTGTCTGTTTTGTCTTTTAGTTGTAGTTTTGATATTGTTGTGTGAGGCAGCAGTTTAGGTGTTTACCTATGCTGCCATCTTGGTTTCCACTGCCATCTTTACCATTTTTAAGTGTTCAGCTCATTGGTATAAGTATATTTACATTGTTGTGCAACCATCACCACAATCCATCTCCAGAACAAACTAAAACTATACTCAGTAAATACTAATTCCCCTTTCCTCTTCCGATACTGTGGCAACTACCATTCTACATTATCTCTACGCATTGGACTCTGCTAGGTATCTCAGATAAGTACAGCAATATTTGGCCTCGTGTATCTGGCTTATGTCACAGTATAATGTCCTCAAGTTTCATCCATGTGGTAGCATCTGTCAAAATTTCAAGGCTGAACCATATGTGACTATATAGATATACCATATTTGGTTTACCCATTTGCCCAACAATAGGCACTTGGGTAGTTTTCACCTTTTGGCTATTGTAAATAATGCAGCTATCAACATGGGTGTGTGCAAGTATCTGTTCCAGTCCCTGCTTTCTCTTCTTTTGGTAGGGCACTCTCCTTTAAACTGCTAACCTCGATCCATTCTTCCAAAGATAAAAGCAGGAGCTGAAGGTCAAGGAGGGCCAGGCCAGACTGCTATCCTCACAGAGACAAGGTGGCAAACCACATGTTTGACTGAGAATGCAGGGAGTCTGCGGGACAGTGGGTGGAAGGAGGAGTGCTGAGTGGGTTGGATCGGCTGGAGCAATCCCAGCCCATAAGTATCGAGGAAAAACAGATCTTCTGAGTGAGCCCAGAATAGGGCTTTCACTAAGGACAGTGATGTCCTAGTCAAAGTTTCCACATATCCCAGCTTCAGAGAGAGGTTTAAGTTACCTGGGTCCCTAGAAACTACTGCTCAGTGCTGACAGTGGTCCATGAACTGTTGGTTACCTCTCCTCAGTGAGATAAGCTTTTAGAATCTTTTAGTGGTACATCAACATGGAGCAGTGGAATCATCTCATCGAATGTAATCATCTCACTGAACCTTTTGAACTCCCATGGTCAGTGGCATGTGTAGAATAATTGCCTGTCTGTCAGTGACAAGCTGGGAACTAAAAACCAAAACTAGAAAAGCAGGTCCTTCACTACAGTTTGTTGCACTTAGCACCATGGTCCTGCTTCCTCTCTTTTTTCCTCCCTTCTTCCCTTCCCTCCTCTCTTCCTTCCTAACTTAGGCAAAAGGTAAATTTTGAGAAAGACTATGGAGTAGCTTACAGAATAAAAGAGAGAACCTCAAAACCAGGCTTCAGAAAGGCCAAGAACCAGATTAGTGACGAGTCTCAGCAGCCAGTCAATGACTCTGTGTATATTACATATGTCCCTCTTTTGCCAAACACCTCTGTGTGTCTTTGCTCAGAATCAAAATTCCCAGGAAAGAAGTCTGGGCAGCCTTAGCTTGGGTGAGGTGTCTCTTTGGTGGTGAAAGGGTGGAGCCTGTTTTGGGTGAGGTATGAGCAGCTTCACTAGAAGAACAGGTGGAGGGAGGGGCGATTTTACTGTGGGAAGTTTCTGATGCTTCTATGACAAAATAGCTCTATTCTGAGTAACTATTATTCCTAAAACAAAAGTGGGGCTTATCTGAAGAGCCATTATATTTTTTAAAGCAGGATCACATAAAATGCAGATATAGCTGAGTATTAAAGACACAGACACATGGAGTTAGTTCTATAATACTTAAGAGAATTTACAAAATATGAGGAAGGCAGGAGAGCTGATTATTTAGAATATCCTTAGGAAAAGTGAGTTCCAGGCAATGATCAAAACACATCTTGAAAAGATGAAGTGAAGCAATCATGTATCAGAGCTTCTGAAAGCATGCTCCATCAATTCAATTAACCTTGGTTAAAAAAAAAAAAAACACAAAACATAAAAGGTAAGAACTGATGTAGTTTGGGAGAGCTCAGAAACCATGGGTGCATGCTCCCACATGGTACATATCAGAAAGCTGAAGGCTTAAACACTGAAGTCACTGCCTGAGGTCCCAGAGTAAGTCAGAGGCAGAAGTAGGACTGGATCCCAGGTCTCCTCTCATCTGGTTCGGGCTTCAATTGAGACCACATAAATAACCTGCTGAAACGGGGTGGTGAAGAGAGGAGGGTGAGGGTGGTTCCAGGTTATCAGGAGTGGTAAAGTAGCATTCTGTAGTTTGGAAAATGGACTGAACACAGCCCCTCTTATAGAAACAAGGTTGTGGTCTAAAGAGGTAACTTAGATAAGTTTCTCTGGAACTTGAGAGTTTTGTTCCAGATCAGTTCTAAGTCTAGAACTGGTCATTATGTAGAGGAAGGTTTTTGAGCTCATCTGAGGCAGAGGCTGTGTCACACATACCTTTGCCACTCCCCTTAGCCTCAGATTTAAATACAGAAGATATTCATTAAATGACTATTGCATTAAAATACCTTTGTGGGTGTTTTTTTTTTTAACTAAATTTTGTTCTGTAAGCACATTTATTTATTTTTATTTTTTAAATATCTTTTTTATTGATTTCAGAGAGGAAGGGAAAGATAGAAAGATCAATGCTGAGATAAAATCATGAATCAGCTGTTTCTGTATGCTCCTCACTGGGGAATGAGTCCACAACCCAGGCATGTGCTGTGACCTGGAACTGAACTGTGACCTCCTGCTTTAGTAACCTCAATCACTGGGCCACGCTGGCTGGACTCCAAGCACATTTATTAAAAATATTCAGCCCGTCTGGCTTGGCTCAGTGGTTCAATTCTTGGTCAGGGCACATGCCCAGGTGTGGGCTTGATCCCCAGTAGCTCAACTTGCAGGATGCAGCCAATCAATGGTTCTGTTCTCTCTCATCATTGATGCTTCTATCTCTCTCTCCCTGTCCTTTCCTCTCTGAAGTCAATAAAAATATTTTTAAAATATTCAATCAACATATATGGAAATATCCACAAGCACATTAAACACTCCTTTACTTTATTCACATTCTGCATAGGAGAAAAAAATATCCTTTTCTCTGAGTTAACAGAGAAAATAAATGAACAGTCTGGGGCAGGAGGTGGGAGTAGGCTAGAAGGGGTCAATGGGAGAAAAGAGTGACATATATAATACTTTCAACAATAAAGATTTTAAAAATAAAATAAAATAAATGAGTAAATGTAAGTATACTTGGGAATAGGGAGAGAGATTTAGACTCAGTAGGAAAGAGGCTAAGTACGAGCACTAGTAGTCAGCCTGGTCAGTACTATCTATTTTCTACCTTTACAAAATAGAATCTGCTCATTGGACTGTAGTGTGATTGTTAAAATATCTACTTTAGCTTAGATACTATTGGCCACAATACCATTGGGTAATCCCTGCCAGTCTACTCTTGCCTTCACAAATGCAGTGAAACACTGACTCCTATCATGGCTGATTAAACTTGTTAGTAGATGGTCTTTAGATACCATACAGTCAAAGTACCAGCTCTATGTCTACAGAGAAAAGTGCAATAAATAGAAAAGTGAAATTTTTATTAAGTCAATTGATTATTTCATGTGTCAGTGATTATGTTTTCTGAACCCCAAGTCAGGCTTTGTGGTCTGATCAAGGCAATAAATTGTATGAAAAAGTTCATCTTTCCTGGAAACCCAGACCTAATAATCACATTATTTGTTTGACACTAAATGATCAGCTTCACAGATTTCTACTGTTTTTTACTCTCACCAAATTTGCTAAATTCTCTGGTGAAATGACCAGCCAGACCTGATCTATATAACCCTATCTAGCCCATTATTCATAGTTGGATTAACAAGAATGTTGGCTAAAAATGCACAAGTAGTTCAAGAGGATAAAGTTCATCCTAGAACCATCTATTCCATGCCCTGTCCCCTCCCAACCACCCTAACAATTTTTTCCAGCACTCTCTTTCCCTGGAGCCAGCAGGCTGATGCAGGTCTACTTCCATGTCTGACAGAAGTGACAGCTGCCCAAACCATGCACAGAAGTGGAGACAACACAGAATCATTGCTAAGTCAAATACAGTTTGAAATTCCCACACACAGAGGACGTATGGAGGTGGCAGAAAGCCAAGAATACGAAAATGACTACCCTAGCAAAGAAAAATTTCCAGGTAAACTTCCCTAGAATTATCATGAGCACTATTAAAAGGTGAATGAGAACCCGGCCAGCGTGTCTCAGTGGTTGCACATGGACCTATGAAGCAGGAAGTCAGCATTTGATTCCTGGTCAGGGCACATGCCTGGGTTTCAGGCTCTATCCCCAGTGTGCAGTGTGCAGAGGGCAGCTGACGAATGATTCTTTCTCATCACTGAGGTTTCTATCTCTTTCTCCCTCTTCCTTCCTCTCTGAAATAAATAAAAATATATTTTAAAAAGTAATAAAATAAAAGTTGAGTGAGCAACTTAACTAACTCAATTCTATCCAGTTTTTGCCAAGGAGACTGAACTAAGAAGCAACAGTCACTCAACCTGAATTTGTGTGCCCGATTTGGTTTAAAGAACCTTAGTGAATCAACAAATGAACAAGATCTGGTGGGAATCAAAGAAGAACTCAAGGACAGCTAGAGATGAGCTGATAAAAACTGCTCTCCAAATTGGACACAACCACTCTAATCTTGAAGGAGGGAGGGAGGGTGGGAGGGAGGGAGAGAAAAAGAGAGAACACACTTTAGAGAAGGAACCAGTGCACATGAAAACTCCAAAGATGAAAAGCAAAGGGAAACTCACTACCACTGAGCCGCGTGCTGCTAACAGTTTAATATTTCAATCTTTCTGATCTGTGCAACTCTCATTTTACCTATGTGATACTTAAATGGTTTCTGGAACTTTCTCCTACCAGGAGCACTTGTGAAAACAGTGAGGCACGGAGAACTTAGATCATTTTTGTCTTCCTGAGCTAAACTTTGATATTTAATGACCTGTGATAGTAGTCGGTATCCTAGTAATACATAAAACCCTTGGGGATCTATTAACTGTTTAGCAATCCCAGATCTTAAGGGAATATGTTTTCCATCTTTCAAAGAGCCTGTTGTAGGTAGTTTGTAGTAAGATGCAAATATTCCCTGGAGTGGGCTGAGGCACTGAGCTAGGTTTCCCTGGAGTTCAACACCATAAGAAAACAAGTACAGCTTTCTTACAAAGACTGGCACAGTCTGTTATTTATTTTGAATTGACTTTTTGGATCAGTTTATTAGAGCTCTGATGGTTGTACTAAATGGCTCATAGTGGGAAGGAAGCTTTAAAAATTTTTTTTGAAGAGGAAGCTGCATGAGCTTAACTGCATTTATTGAGCTATCCAATATAATAGAGGTAATATACAAATTGACCCTCACATCACAAGATGGCCACCCTCACATCACAAGATGGCCACTCCCACGTCATCACAAGATGGCCGCCCCCATGCCATCACAAGATGGCCACCACAAGATGGCTACCTTCACATTGTCACAAAATGGCTGGGGGTAGTTGAGGGTGGCCAGGCTTGCAGGGGAGGGTAGTTGGGGGCAGCCAGGCCTGTAGGAGAGGGAATTTGGGAGTGATAAGCTGGGAAGGGAGCAGTTAGATGTCAAACATGCTGGCAGGGAAGCAGTTAGGTGTTAATCATGCTGGCAGGAAGCAGTTAGGTGTCAATTAAACTGGCAGGGGAGTGGTTAGGGGCAATCAGGAAGCCAGGCAGGTGAGTGGTTAGCAGCCAGCAGTCCCAGATTGTGAGAGGGATGTTTGACTGCTGGTTTAAGCCCACAGGGATTGGGCCTAAACCAGCAGTCAACATCCCCTGAGGGGTCTCAGATTGAAGAGCATGCAGGCCAGGCTGAGGGACACCCCTCCCCCAGCCCCACCATGCATAAATTTTGTGCACCGGGCCTCTAGTATATACATAGCTGCTTTGCCTGGTTCTGGGTGGGTGATTGATCAAGTATTGTGTTGACAATCAGTTTCAAGCGAGAAATATATGGACTTGAATACCAGCCTTGCCACTGTCTGTGTGACCTTCAGCAAGTTCCTTAGCCTCTCAGAGGCTCAGCTGTCTCATCTCCCTACCTCCTCTCATTCAGTTAAAAAGAATAATTAGGTTCAATGAATGAATTAAAATAACATTTGTTCCATGCAGTCAGGCATCAGGCAGCTCCTTTCGCATTCATAGTACTAGCCCTTTACTCTTGGCCAGACATTTTACATTAGTTAATTTCCAACACACAATGACCCTGTAAGGTATTATTCTCCCCATTCTTCTAAAAATAAAACTTGAGGTTTAACAAGTTCACAGGATTTGCTCAAGATCCCGCAAGTAGCCAAACTGGGCTTCAAACTACTTCTATTGGTTCCAAAGTCCACAGTCTTCCCACTGCTGCCCATAAACCCTCACTGAACCCCTGTGACGTTAATTTTATGGAGACACGTTTATGGTAAAGAAATGGAGGCTAAGGAACCAGCCTAGGTCAGGAAGTCACAGCAGGTGGCCCTGCCATCGCTACTAATGCATGATCAGGCTGGATTTTCACACCCAGGTCTGAATCCCTCCTGTGCTTTTCCACGACACAACTTTGTTTTGCACATGAAGGTTGGAGTTGGTAACATGACATGGTGCACAATGAAGCCCTAAATAAGATTCTGGAATTCAGAAAGGAGGGTCCTGGTGACCGGGGAAGACTTCTTGGTGAAGAAGTAGGTATTTTGGGAAGTAGGTGGTTATTGGGTATGGGAAGAAAAGCAACAGCTGCCTCTAGGGAGATTTAGATTGTACAGAGCAACTTGGATTGTTTCTGCTCCATTTGCCTGCTCTAAACATCACCCAAGCACCTGCTTTGGTTCCCCAGCAGGAACCCGCTAGACATATTACACGTATCTGTGTATTAAAGCTATCTTCTCCCCACACATTTTGTCCGTTATCCTGGCACATGGTAGGCATCTGTTGAATGATGTCACTATTAACAGTATCCATCTAGTTTCACACAATAGTTAAGAGGGAGAACTCTAGAGTCAGTGCCTTGAAGTCTAGCTATGTAATCTTAATCTCTCAACCTTGGTTTCCTTCTGCAAAGTAGTGATATTAGCAGGATTTACCTTATGGGGTTATTATGAAGATCAAATGAGAGTGGCAAAAAGTAAGTGCTCAGTAAACATTAGAGGTGATAATAAACAGAGTTAATACTTGAACATTTATTATGTGCCTGGCAGTGAGCTAAACATTTTACAAATATTACCTCATTTAATTCTCATAAGAACCCTCTGAGGTGGGTACTATTATTATCTCCATTTTACAGGTGAGGAAATTGAAATTCAGAGTATAGTAACTTGCCCAAAGCGACTTAGCTTGTAAGTTGTTGAGCTAGGACCTGAACCTTAAGTCTCTGGTTCCAGCATCTGGTTTTACCCACAATTCTGTTTTGACTACCAGCTCTTTCTATGCATGATTCCATCCGTTTCCTAAAAATTCCAAGTGTTCACCACTGCCAGTGGGGGAGAAATATATATATATATATGTATGTATGTATGTATGTATGTATGTATGTATAGGATGGGGCAAAAGTAGGTTTATGGTTGTTCATATGAAAAATAAAATAATAATAAATAATAATACAATAAACCATAAACCTACTTTTGCCCCACCCTGTATAAAGTATATCCTCTCCTTTCATCCCTCTCCACCATAACTAATATTAGCAGTTAAGCAGACTTCTATCCCTTTCTGTTTGCTCACATACTAATAGGACTTATTAGTTGTTTGTTTTAAAAGGTAGGCTCATATTACATATATTACAATGAAACTTGCTTTTCTCACTCACATTATTGAATAATAATAGTTCAAAACATAATTTTTTAAAATAGCTGCAATAATATTCCATGTATGACTAAAGCACAATTTAGCGAACAATTTTCCTATTGATGGGCATTCATTTCCAAACAATGCTTCAAGCATGTGTAGCTGCTATGTTTTCTATTGATGAAGTTTCAGAGTGAGATTATGAAGTAATGAATATTTTTTAAAATTTCAGTATTTAACACATTACTTTCCAGAAAGCTTTGAAAGCAATTTACATCATCAGCTACATTATTTTAAAATGTTTGTTTCCAGGCAAGCTCACCAGCACCAAATGATATTTAAATTTTTGCCAATCTAATGGGACTATTTATTTTTAAAACATAGATGGACTTATACTATATTATTAGCTGCTGTTAAATGATGTCACTATTAACAGTATCCATCTAGTTTCACACAATAGTTAAGAGGGAGAACTCTAGAGTCAGTGCCTTGAAGTCTAGCTATGTAATCTTAATCTCTCATAATTATGTCATCATAATTATGCCTTATTCCCTCAGCAATAATGTCAAGGACATCTTTTCAATAGTTTAGAATGTTTTATGTTTATGTCTTACGATTTAACTGGGACAGTTGATCTATAAATGAAATGGGAATGATAATGGTGACCCACCTTAATTGGCAAGAGAAGTAGGAAATATGTTAAAACAAGTGCAGAATCATTTCACATTCACTAGAATAACTATAATAAAAAAAAAAGACAGACAATAACAAGTATTGGTGAGAAGATGGAAAAAACTGGAACCTTAGAACACTGGTGATGAAAATATAAAATGGTGTGAGCACTTTGTAAAACAGTCTGGCAGTTCCTCAAAAAGGCAAACATAGTTATCATAATTATACTTCTTCTACCCAAGAGAAATGAAAGCATCATTGTAGCAATATTCATAACAGCCAACAAGTAAAAACAATCCAAAACTCATCAATAATGACAGGATCAACAAAATAAAGTATTATTCAGCAAGAAAATGAAATGACATACTGATACAGGATCTCATGTGGGTGAGCTTTGAAAACACTGTGTTAAGAAAGACAGACACAAAAGGCCACATATTGTATGATCCCATTAATACGAAAAGTTTGGAATAGGCAAATCCATAGAGAAAGAAACTAGATTACAGGTTTCCAGTGCTGTAGGTGAGTGCTAAATGGGTACTGGGTTTCTATTGGAAATGGTAAAAATGTTCTAGAATTAGTGGTGATGATTGCGCAACCCTGTGAATGTAATAAAGCCACTGAATTACACTTTCTTTAATGAACAATTAATGCCCCCATGGCTTCTGCTTCATTTTCCACCCCAACATCCAGGTCTCTATTCTCCCTCCTTCTCCAAGCATCTCTAAGCCCAATTTAAACATCAAGATCCCTAGAGAGCAGGCAACAGATTTCTTTTCAAAGCTGCCTAGGTAGGCTTTATAGATAGCAAGTGTCCCTCCTACTCAGCCCCAAACCCCTCCTCTTTATAACGAGATACTTTACTTATTAAACCAATTAGATTAAATGACTCACGTTGCACCCTAGGGCATGAAGTGTCTGACTCACAAGAGTCTGACTTGCACTTGAAAGGGCCTGCTTCCCTCTCAGCTCCAGCTCTCCTTACCATCCCCTCCCCCTCCCTATCACCCCCCTCAAAGCAGTTCTCAGATCACAGGAAGAAACCTGAGGATCAGGGGGAGTTCTACCCAACCACAGAGCTTTCTTACCCCCAAGGAAGTACACAGCAACCTCTCAAAGAGTTGAAACAGTAGACACCCTATTTTCATTGGTTACAAAGCCCACAGGTAACCAACCAACTCAGCATCTGGGCAAATAAATGCTTGTAGAATCCCCCAGTACAAACTTATGTGCAAAACTGCCAGGAGGATATCTGAAGCCTAATCTTTGCTGCCACATTTTAGCCCCACCCAGCAGTACCCCACTGACATTTCTTTGGGTGTTCCAACCCTGACAAAATTTGCTGGAGTTGGATGTGTTGGGATGACATGCAGTTAACTAGCTGAAGGAATCTGGGCCCATCACTCATCTTACCTGGAAAATAAGGGTAAGGGTCTAAATATTTGTCCAGACTCTAAGAATGGTGAGTGTTCAGATCATTAAAATACTGACTGAATTCATTGGGTCCTGCAGGGGAACAAAGGTATGTCAAAGAAGGTCTTCATCTTCAGGGAAGACTCAGTTCATCTAGCGGGGGAAAAGAGGACTGACCCCTAAGTGTATAATCTACACTAATAAAATAGTAAGATGCAAACTGACTGTACCATGGTGATGCCCACCAGCCAATCAGGAGTATGCAAATTAACCCAATAAAACTGGTGGGTTAATTTGCATACAGGCTGTGAGTGGCTGGGGGTGGGGCAAAACGCCCCTGCCACTCCAGGCATTTGGGCAGCGGGAGAAGGCATAAAGTCCACTCCAGGCCAGAGAGAAAATGCAGCTCTGCCAGAGTGAAGGTGGTGCTGGCAGCCAGGGAAAGGAAGGCCCATTCTTGCATGAATCTTTGTGCATCAGGCCTCTAGTCTATAATTAAAAAAAGTATAATATGCTAATTAGACCAGATGTCTTTCTGCACGACCTTCTGAATGAAGCCAGGGCTGTGAGGGAAGCTGGAGTCCCGGGTGCCTGAGGGTGGCCAGAGGGAAGCCTGGATCCATGGTGCCAGAGGGAAGCTGGTGCCGGCCACTGGGGGAATGCCTACTCTTGCACAATTTTTTTTTCCCAACCCAATAAATCTTTATTGCTCAGATTATTACAACTGTTCCTCTTTCCCCCCGCCCCCCTCGGAGCTCCCCTCCACCCGGTTCCAATCCTACTCTCTGCCCTTACCTCCCCTCCCATTATCCTCATCCATAGGTGTACAATTTTTGCCCAGTTTCTTTCTGCACCCTCCTCACCCCTTTCCTCCTGAGAATTGTCAGTCCACTCCCTTTCTGTGCCCGATTCAATTATATTCACCAGTTTATTCTGTTCAGATTTTTTATTCACTTGATTTTCAGATCCACTTGTTGATAGCTATGTATTTGTTGTTCATAATTTTGTCTTTACATTTTTCTTCTTCTTTTTCTTAAAGAGTACCTTTCAGTATTTCATATAATACTGGTTTGGTGCTGATGAACTCCTTTAGCTTTTTCTTATCTGTGAAGCTCTTTATCTGCCCTTCAATTCTGAATGATAGCTTTGCTGGGTAGAGTAATCTTGATTATAGGTTCTTGCTATTCATCACTTTGCCACTACCCTCTGGCCTGCATAGTTTCTATTGAGAAATCAGCTGACAATCATATGGGTGCTCCCTTGAAGGTAATTAACTGTTTTTCTCTTGCTGCTTTTGAGATTCTTTGTCTTTTGCTCTTGGCATTTTAATTATGATGTGTCTTGGTGTGGTCCTCTTTGGATTCCTTTTGTTTGGGGTTCTGTGTGCTTCCTGGACTTGTAAGTCTATTTCTTTCACCAGGTGGGGTAAGTTTTCAGTCATTATTTCTTCAAATAGGTTTTCAGTATCTTGCTCTCTCTCTTCTTTTGGAACCCCCATAATTCTGATGTTGGCACGCTTGAAGTTGTCCCAGAGGTTCCTTACACTCTCTTCAATTTTTTGGATTATTTTTCTTTTTGCTTTTCCAGTTGTGTTTTTTACTTCTTTGTATTTCAAATCTTTGACTTGATTCTTATAGTCTTCTAGGCTGCTGTTAGATCTCTGTATAATAGTTACTTCAGTCAGTGTATGTTTAATTTCTAGATGGTCCTTTTTTATAACCTCTAGGGTTTTGTTAAATTTATCCATCTTTTCTAGGAAATTCTTGAAAAACTTTATAACTATGGTTTTAACTCTATATCCAGTCATTTATTTCCCTCCATTTCCTTTGTTTGTGATCTGTACCTTTGTCTCCATTTTCACTACTTCCCTGAGTTGGTAGAGTAGCTTTGTGTGCTAGGTATCCTATATGGCCCAGTAGCTCTCCCTCCTCAGTTGCCTGTCATGGACACTCTTGGTGCACTCCTTTGTGGACTGGGTTACAGCCTTGTTGTAATTAAGTCTTGATTGTTATTGGTATCACTGGGAGGAACTGACCTCCAGGGCCATTGGCTCTGAAGATCAGCTGTGTCTATGCCAGGAAAACTTCTGTGCTGGAGTCAGCCTTATGAGACAAGACTTGCAAAATTGCAAAAGTCTCTGTGCTCGGCTTGGATGGAGCAGAGTCTCAGGACTGAGCAGACAGCCTTGGCTTCCCGTCAGCCCTACCCTATGAGGCCCCTGGGTCTGTGTCCCTCGTTAATCGCTACAGCCCTCGCTGCACACACTCAGGTGTGCTCCTCAAGCCCTCTGCCTTTCATGGCTCCCCTGAGTTTTCGTGCACTCTGCGGACCCATATGAGTCTGGGTGAGTCCCCAGGGTCTCATCCAAAACTGGAGTTCAGGGCAATTGGGAGATTCTGTCTTCCTCCCACTTAAGAAAGCCAGCGGCACAATCAGCAGTCAGGCCTCTCTGCGTGCACTCAAGCACACTCCTCCAGACCTCTGTCTTTCGCGGCTCCCCTAAGTTTCCATGCACTACTTCCTTTTCATGACAGTCCAGATGCCCCCCATATGAGTCTCACAAGGAACTGGGGTTCTGTGCAGTTAGGAGTTTCTTGTGAGAGGAAGACAGCCAGGCCCTTCAGCGCCCATCCTCTTCACGCATGTGTCTTCGTACCTCAGTTTTTTGCAGCTCCTCTGAGTCTCCGTGAGCCCCTCTCTTTCCTTCTAGTTGTAAAATTCCCACTCAGTAGCTTTTCTGTGGTTCTGGATGGTGTCTATTCTTTTAACTATAGTTTTGAAATTGTTGTGT
This sequence comes from Lasiurus cinereus, assembly GCA_011751065.1. NCBI lineage: Eukaryota > Metazoa > Chordata > Mammalia > Chiroptera > Vespertilionidae > Lasiurus > Lasiurus cinereus. The sequence continues at coordinate 1,273,340 of JAAGEH010000011.1, read as the reverse complement.
GAGGCAATAGTTTAGATGTTCATCTATGCCACCATCTTGGTTTCTCCTACTCTTGCACAAATTTTGTACATCAAGCCTCTAGTCTATACTAATAAAAGGGTAAAATGTTAATTAGACAAGGAGACCTTATGGGAGACCCTCCGGACAAAGCCATGGAGGCGGGCCAAGGCAGAGGTGGTTAGGGGCAATCAGGCCAGGAAGGGAGGGCAGTTGGGGGTAATCAGGCTGGCAGGGGAGCTGTTAGGGGTGAGCAGACTGGCAATGGGGGTAGTTGGAGGCAATCAGGCTGGCAGGGGAAGTAGTTGGGAGCGAGCAGGCCATCCTGGGGTGGGAGGCAATTGGGGCAATCAGGCCAGGAGGGGGAGGCAGTTGGGGGCGAACAGGCTGGTGGAGGGGGCAGTTGGGGGCAAGAAGGCTGGTTGGGGGGCAGTTGGGGCAAGCAGGCCAGCAGCGGGGGCAGTTGGGGCAAGCAGGAAAGCAGGGGGGGGCAGTTGGGGCGAGCAGGCTGATGGGGGGGACAGTTGGAGGTGAGCAGACTGGTAAGGAGGAGGGAGTTGGGGGGTAGCAGGCTGGCAGGGGAGAGCAGTTAGGGGCAACTAGGCCAGCAGGGGACGGCAATTGGGAACAACCAGGCCTGCAGGGGAGAGCAGTTGAGGGTTACCAGGCCTATAGGGGAAGGAAGCTGGGAGAGACAAGGCCTGCAGGGGAGAGAAGTTGGGAGGGACAAGGCCTGCAGAAGAGGGCAGTTGGGGGGACCAGGCCTATAGGGGAGGACAGTTTGGGGGGACCAGGCTTGTAGGGGAGGGAAGTTGGGAGGGACAAGGCCTGCAGGGGAGAGAAGTTGGGAGGAACAAGGCCTGCAGGGGAATGGTTAGGGGTTACCAGCTTGGCAGGCAAAAGCAGTTAGGGGCCAGGCAGGCAGGTGAGGATTGTAAGGGTCATGTCCTACTGTCCATTTAGGCCCGATGCCACTGGGCAGTCGGACATCCCTCAAGGGGTCCCAGATTGGAGAGGATGCAGGCTGGGCTGAGGGATATCCTCCCCATTGTGCAAAAATTTCATGCATCGGGCTCCTAATTTGTTTTTTTTTAAATATATTTTATTGATTTTTTACAGAAAGGAAGGGAAAGAGATAGTTAGAAACATCGATGAGAGAGAAACATCGATCAGCTGCTTCCTGCACACCCCCTACTGAGGATGTGCTGGAAACCAACTACATGCCCCTGACTGGAATCAAACCTGGGACCTTTTAGTCCACAGGCCGACGCTCTATCAACTGAGCCAAACCAGTTTCGGCAGGGGCCCTAGTTTTATATAATGCACAAGGCGTGAGCATACAGAGGCTCTGCAGGAGTGTGGAGAAGAGGCTTCTGGTCTCCTTTCTCCCTGCTCCCACCACCCACCCTACAGCATGTTTCTCTGTCCTGCCATCTAGGGCACTGCTGGCCTGCTTGCCCCACTAGTCAAGGCTGGCAGGATCAGCATCTCCTCCCAAACACCACCTAGGAGGCATCCCTCCTGACAGCATGTAATCCAGAAGGGAGGTGTGATTTGAGTCAGATCCTGTCCTGGAGTTGAACCACATCCTCTTACCACCCCCACCCAGGCATTTCCGTCTTTGTATATTTATAAGAGTCTCTTAAAATAGGTCCCATCCAACAACAGCAGAGACCTGATTTGGGTCCATGCAATCAACATTTGGGAGAATAAGACTCCCTGAGAGCATAGTTGCTATTTTTCCCCCTAATCCATATCCGGGTTTCAATATCACCCAAATCCCCCAGGAAATGTTTTCTTACCCCCACTTGGTGTTGCTTTCCAAGTTTCTCCTGTCCTGGAAACCTTCCTCACTGCTGTCCTCCCAGTGCAGTCCGTTTCTAAAGTACAGTGTCCTTCTGATGCTCATTTATTATTAAGCAATGGCATTTTGCAAAGTACTTCTTGGCTACAACCCTTTTGCTCATCAAGCCTATCTACTCACCCCTAAATGGGGTCTGAGGGAGGGCAGCAAAGGTACAGCAAAGGTCAGTAGGTGTCAGTGTCCTCAGGACAAATTGTCCATCATCTTTGAAGTGTTGGCAAGCAGTGTTGTGGGAGTATGTCTGTCTCAAATGCCTGTTGGCATCTGGCAGAGATTCTATGCTGGGTGAGAAAATAACAGCTGAGTGTGTTGTGTCTCCACCTTCCCCACATGGAGAGCTCCCTAGCAAGGCTTAGAAGCCTGATGCCTCCACCCAAACTCTGCCCAGCTCGGTCACACTGTCCTGTCAGCCTCACTAGGCACCATGGGAACAAAAAAACTTTGGTTTCTGGGCTTCTTTTGGAGAAATAACTTATTCTATTTTGCAGTGTAGGAAGCCTGCTGTGGGATGAGACAAAGAGATTGTCTATTTCTTCCCTTGCTGTGGTTTAAGTCTCCAGTCCTAAAAGGAGTGTGTTTGCAATCTCTGGTTGGGAAAGAACTACTGAAGCTCAGCTATAGGGGCCTGTGTTACAGAGAGGTCAGAGGGAAAGGCCAGAGCTGAGTGGTGAACTTGAGACTAAGAGTAGGGTATAATGTTTAAGAGAGAAGCAGATCTGCCGAGCCCGAGTGGCTCAGTGATTGAGCATCGACCTATGAATCAGGAGATCATGGTTCAATGCCCAGTCAGGGCACAAGCCTGGATTGTGTATTGGATCTCAGCGTAAGGAGTGCAGGAGGCAGCCGGTCAATGATTCTCTTCTCCCTTCCTCTCTCTGAAATCAATTAAAAAACATATTTAAAAAATAAATGAAAATTAAAGTTGTTTCAAAATATGTACTGGCCCTTCAGAGATGATAGACACAATGGGAAGGTTCTAATGCTGGAGGGGAAGAGAGAAGACATTCTGCCCCCACTGGCTATGAGATCTTGGGCTAGGTCATTTTTTCACAACTCTTCCAGTCAGACATTTCTTTCACAGGTTAACTAATATCAACCCTCTACTCAAGTACTCCTGACAGGTGGCCTCCAAGCCAGGGCTAGAGGTGAAATGGAATGTTCTGCATGTCAAAGCAGTCAGCCCCTCCACTGGATGGTTCATTGTTACTGAGTTCTTTTCTTTTGAGGGGCCTTCCAGAACAAGTCCAACCCTTTTATGGGAAAGCACTTCAACCTGCCATGTTAACCCTCATACATGTGAAGCCTTGTGCGGGGAGAAGGGTATAGGGTGAAGGATGGGGGTAACAATGCCAAACTGTAGTTAAATTTAAGCTGTCTGCCAAGGCAGTGTAAATGATGGGTGTAAGCCATTCAATAGGATGACATTTAGGGGCTGCTTCAAATGTTACCTTCTGTGATCTGATGACAAACACATGCAGATGATGACTTCATATTGCTAGCAGATCCATCATGGGGCCCTTTAAATAATAAAGCCCCCCTATTGCATTTTAAATATTTTGGTCCTTGCTGAAACTGGTTTGGCTCAGTGGATAGAGGGTTGGCCTGGGGACTGAAAGGTCCCAGGTTCGATTCAGGTCAAGGGCATGTACATTGGTTGCAGTCACATCCCCAGTAGAGGGTGTGCAGGAGGTGGCTGATCAATGTCTCTCTTTCTAACTCTCTATCCCTCTTCCTTCCTCTCTGTGAAAAATCAATAAAATATATTTTTTAAAAATAAATAAAATATTTTGGTCCTTAAAAAAACTTTTTTTTAGCTGAATATAACTGTTCAGTGACATATCTATAGGTATACTGTACCTATGCAGTTTCAGAAGTTAAAGTAAATGAGAAAGACAAACTGGGTTACGGTTTGATTTATAAGAAAAGTATTGGCTAATGCTTAACTGGCTCAAATCTATGCAAATGAAGGAAGACAAAAAGGATGGATGGAGTTGCAAATGGCAATGCTCCCACCTGTCACTGATCTAGGGCTCTTCATGGGAGAGGGTTGGAAATCTTTGGCGGGCTCCACAGAGCTTTGTTTCTAGCTCCCCATTCACTTCCCCCAGCTCCTATCAACTCCAGATGCAGGACAATTTGAGAAGCAGACCTATTCAGACCCCTATCTCTCTGAAGATAGCAATCCTGGATCTGGTAATGTGAAACAAGGGTCGTCAGGACACTCTCCCCATGACAATGAAGTGTGTCAGGGAGACAATATCTCATCCAGTGGGAACATTCTGAAAATGGGACAAGGAAGCATGAGAAAGGCCAGAAATCGCAAAAGCCAATCTTATGGTTACATAATGTGGAATATTTGTTAAATCTTATGGTGTCTTCTTCGTAAAACATGTGTGATATGTGCATGCATGTGGGTTTGGAAGGGAAGGTGTGTGGACTGAGGGCTTAAAGAAATAGAAGATTTAGGAGTATAAACTTCTTAAAGTGTTCTCACTAATGATGTTCTGCTTTCACATCAATGTGTCTCTTTCTCCCCCTCTTCCTCTCTCTCTAAAAGTTAATAAAAATATTTATAAAAAATATTTATAAAGATTTTAAAAATATGTCTTTATTGATTTTAGAGAGAGGAAGGGAGATGAACAGAGAAAGAAACATCGATTAAGAGAGAAACATTGATTGGCTGCCTCCTGCAGTCTGCCCCTACCCCCTCACCCCAGGACCCCTGGGATCAAATCGACTGGGAACTGAATTGGTGATCTCTTGGGTTTATGGATCAATGCTCAACCACTGAGCAATACCAGCTGGCCAATAATTTTTTAAAAAAGATAAAAATTATGTTGTTTTTACAAAAGCACCAACAGATATGTTAATACAGTACAAACTAATAAGTGAACAGAGGACATGAAATAAAGAAGTGGTTAGAATTTAATAGAGTTACTCTTAGAAGGCTAGTTAAGAGTTGCATGCTTTACTTTTTTTTAAATTTAATAAATCGTTATTGTTCAGATTACAATTGTTCTTTTTCCCCCCATAGCTCCCCTCCACCCAGTTCCCACACCACCCTCTGCCCTTATTCCCCCTGGACTGTTCTCATCCATAGGTGTATGATTTTTGTCCAGTCTTTTCATGCAAACCCCAAAACCCATTCCCCCTGAGAATTGTCTGTCCACTCCCTTTCAATGCCCCAGATTCTATTATATTCACCAATTTATCCTGTTCAGATTTTTTTTATTCACTTGATTTTTAGATTCACTTGATAGATATGTATTTGTTGTTCATAAATTTTATCTTTACCTTTTTCTTCTTCTTCCTCTTCTTAAAGAATACTTTTCAGTATTTCATATAATACTGGTTTGGTGCTGATGAACTCCTTTAGCTTTTTCTTATCTGTGAAGCTCTTTATCTGCCCTTCAATTCTGAATGATAGCTCTGTTGGGTAGAATATTCTTGGTTGTAGGTTCTTACTATTCATCACTTTGAATATTTCTTGCCACTCTCGTATGGCCTACATAGTTTCTGTTGAGAAGTCAGCTGACAGTCATATGGGTGGCTCCCTTGTAGGTAACTGTTTTTCTCTTGCTGCTTTTAAGAGTCTCTCTTTGTCTTTTTCTCTTAACATTTTAATTATGATGTGTCTTGGTGTGGTCCCCTTTGGATTCCTCTTGCTTGGGGTTCTCTGCATTTCCTGGACTTGTAAGTATATTTCTCCAGGTGAGGGAAGTTTTCAATCATTATTTCTTCAAGTAGGTTTTCAGTATCTTGCTCTCTCTCTTCTTCTGGCACCTCCATAGTTCTGATGTTGGTACACTTAAAGTTGTCCCAGAGGCACCTTATACTATCTTCATATATTTGGATTCTTTTATCTTTTTACTTTTCTGGTTGTATTTTGCTTCTTTGTATTTCAAATCTTTGACTTGATTCTTGCGTTCCTTTAGGCTGCTGTTAGATCTCTGTATAATATTTTTTATTTCAGTCAGTGTATGTGTTGTTTTTTTCTAAAATATATTTTATTATTTTACAGAGATGAAGGGAGAGAGATAGTTATTAAACATCGATGAGAAACATCGATCAGCTGCCTTCTGCACACTTCCCCCTGGAGATGTGCCCTCAATCAACGTACATACCCTTGACTAGAATCAAACCTGGGACACCCCAGTCCGCAGGCCAACGCTCCATCCACTGAGCCAAACCAGCCTTGGCTCAGTCAGTGTATGTTTAATTTCTAGTTGGCCCTTTTTCATATCCTCGAGCATCTCGCTAAACTTATCGACCTCTTCTAGAAAATTCTTGAAAAACCTTATAACCGTGGTTTTGAACTCTATGTCCAGTAATTTGCTTTCTTCTATTTCTTTCATTTATGATCTGTTTCTTTGTCTCCCCATTTTCCCTGCTTCCTGGAGTTGATAGAGTGATTTTGTGTGCTAGGTATCCTATAGGGCCCAGTGCCCCAGCCTCTCCAGTTACCTGAGGTGGACACTCTCGGTGCACCCTTTTGTGGGCTGTGTGCATAGTTTTATGTAGCTAAGCCTTGATTGTTGTTGGTATCACTGGGAGGAATTGACTTCCAGGCCAGTTGGCTGTGAGAATCAGCTGTTTCTATGTTGGGAGAACTTCTGTGCTGGAGACACCCTTATGAGAAAAGATGTGCAAAAGCCTCTGTGCTCAGCTTGGATGGGGCAGAGTAGACAGTATTGGTTTCCGTCAGTCCTTCCCTAATGGGCGCCTGTGTCTCAGTTTCCCATGATAATCGCTGCAAGCACTTCTGAGAGATAGCCACCTTCGAGTTCCGCCCGCTGCCAGACAGTCCGATTTCTCCTCAAATGAGTCTGAGTCTCCAGAGTCTCACCCAGAACTGGAGTTAAGTGCAGTCAGGAGCTTTTGTCTTCCTCCCACTTGAGAAAGCCAGTACTCAGTTGCCCACCCTCTCTGCATGTGCGTCTCAGTACCTCTGCCTTCCACAGTTCCTGAGTCTCAGTGTGCTTTTCCCTTTCCTGACAGTCCAGTTTCTTCCTGTATGAGTCTGGGTTCCCAGAGTCTCGCCCAAAACTGGAATTTAGCACAGTCAGGAGCTTTTGTCTCCCTCCCACTTGAGAAAGTCAGCTGTGCACTCAGTTGCCAGTCATCTCAGTACCTTTGCCTCCTGCAGCTCCTCTGAGTATCAGTGTGCTTTTCTCTTTCCTTTTAGTTGTAGAATTTCTACTCAGCCAGCCTTCCTGTGGTTCTGGATGATGTCTGTTTTGTCTTTTAGTTGTAGTTTTAAAATTGTTGTGCGAGGCAGCAGTTTAAGTGTTTACTTATGCTGCCATCTTGGTTTCTCCCTATTTTTTTTATTGTTCAATCAAAATTGACATACAATATTATATTAGTTTCAGGTGTACAATCCAGTGATTAGACATAGAAGGGACCATCCCCATGAATACTGTAGCCATCTGACCTCATACATAGTTTTTAGAATATTATTGCCTATATTCCCTATAATGTTCTCTACATTCCTGTGACTATTCTGTAACTACCAATTTGTATTTCTTAATCCCTTCAACTTTTTCACCTATTCTCCACCCCTCCTCCTTTCTGGCAACTGTCAAAATGTTCTCTGGATCTATGAATCTGTTTCTGATCAGCTTGTTAGCTTGTTTGTATTTTTTAATTCAATTGTTCTATTCTTTCATTGCCATTTTATTATTCACGTTTTAAATATTTTCTTTCCCCTTCTTTTTTTTAATATATTTTATTAATTTTTTTACAGAAAGGGAGAGGGATAGAAAGTCAGAAACATCAATGAGAGAGAGACATCGATCAGCCGCCTCCTGACGTCCCCTACTGGGGATGTGCCCGCAACCAAATACATGCCCTTGACCGGAATCGAACCCGGGACCCTTCAGTCTGCAGGCCAACACTCTATCCACTGAGCCAAACCGGTTTCAGCATTTCCCCTTCTTCTTAAAAGTAATACTTATTTGGTGGTGATGAACTCCTTTAGTCTTTTCTTGTCTGGAAGCTGTTAATATAGCCTTCAATTCTAAATGATAGTTTTGCTGGGTAGAGTAATCTCAGTTGTAGATCCTTGCTTTTCATTACTTTGAATATTTCTTGCCAAATCCTTTGGCTTACATAGCTTCTGCTGAGAAATCAGCCAACAGTCTTAGGGAAGCACCTGTGTAGGTAACTAACTGCTTTTCTGTTGCTGCTTTTAAGATTCTCTCTTTGTCTTTAACCTTTGGCATTCTAATTATGATGAGCCTCTTTGGGTTCATCTTGTTTGGGATTTTCTGTGCTTCCTGAACTTGTATGTCTTATTTTTCATCATGTTAGGAAAGTTTTCCATTACTTTTCCATATAGGTTTTCAATTGCTTGCTCTTTCTCTTTTCCTTCTGGTATACCCATGATGTGAGTGCTGGTATGCTTAAAATTGTCCCAGAGCTCCTTAAACTAGCCTCATTTTGTTATTCTTTTTTCTTTTTGCTGTTCTGATTAGGTGTTCTCTGCTTCCTTACCCTCCAAATGAGGCAGATTTGACCCTCTGACTCATCTACTCCACTGCTAATTCCCTATAATGTAGTCTTCATTTGCTAATGTATTCTTCATTTCTGACTTATTTATAGAGTTCCATTTTTATGTTTCTTAGTAAAGTTCTCACTAAGTTCATCTACCCTTCCCCTAAAATCATTGAGCATCCTTATAACTAGTGTTTTGAATTCTGCATCTAGATTGCTTGTCTCCTTTTTGTTTTGTTCTTTTTCTGGAATGTTGTTCTATTTTTTCATTTGGGACACATTTCTTTGTTTCCTCATTTTGGCAGTCTCCCTGCATTTGTTCCTATTCTTTGGTAGAGCTGCTATGTCTCCCAGCCTTGGTACAGTGGCCTGATGTATAGTGTCCAGTGGGGCAGTCTATCCATTTACCAGAGCTGGACAATCCAAGTGCAACATTCAACCCGTGTGGACTGTGTACACCCTCCTGTTATAACTGAATCTTGATTGCTGTTGGCATATCAATGGGAGAGTTTTAACCTCAGGCTGATCTGCTGCAAGGACTGGCTGCAAACACTATGTAGAATCAGCTGTGTAGGGGCCCACCCCACAGAGCAGGATTCTGGTGCTCCCTTAGTCCACTCCTTGAGTGTATCACTTATAGTGATAGTTGGGTGGTGCTTCAACACGGTCTAAAATTATCCATTGGGGCGCTAGCTCTGAGGCCTCCCAAGAAGTGCAGGCCAAGGTGCCTGAGGTCACCCATCATGAGCTACAAAGCCATCTGCAGATGGCTGCTACCTCTGCTGGGCTTGGAGTCACTCAGGAGAGGCCAAGCTGCAAACGAAGGCCTGCTGCCCCTAGTGCCAGGTGTGGAGCCACTTAGCAAGAGGTATGGGACACACCGAGGCCAAACAACTTGTTTAAGAGATTTCAGGAAAGTTTGAAGTGTGATCCAAGACAGTCCATTCATGTGTAAGTCACTAGAAACAGCTTGGGTGGGCTCACAAGTTGGGTGGGGCAGGGTCTCAGGGAATCACCACAGTAGGGTGAACAGTAATAGCCAGGTAGACAGAGACTCACTATGATACCCGCCTTTGGGTTCTATTGGAAAAGGGCTCAGAAAAGAACAATGGCCTCTGGAAGCTCTTCTATCTGGGAGAAAGCTGCCCCTCCAACTCTCACCCTTCAGGTGCATATAAGGAGGAACAATTCAGTGCACCTGATACCTTTTTTTATTTTTTTGGTAATGTTTTAATTGATTTCGGGGAGAGGAAGAGAGGAGAGAGAGATAGAAACATCAATGATGAGAGAGAATCATTAATCAGCTGTCTCCCTGCATGCCTCCTACTGGGGATCCATCCTGAAACCAGGGCACTTGCCTTGACTGGGATTCAAACTATGACCTCCTGGTTCATGGGTTGATGCTCAATCACTGAGCCACACCAACTGGGCCTGTCATGCCTTTTGAGCTGCTGTCCCAGCCCTGGAGCTCAGAGGGAAGGAGGAAGTCTGAATAAGTCTGTGCACAGTCCCTTTATGAGGTTAGTGTTATAACCCTGGCAGTCAAGGCAGATAGAATTTTGGATCTAGAAATCAGACCTAGATTTTCTTTCTGTATCTGCCACTTACCCCTGCAGTCACCTTCAGGGAGTGTTAAGCCATTTTCTGTTTTCATTTCATGTCATAGAATAAGCACTGCCCTTTTCAGGATGCTGAAAAAATCTTTGAGAAAAAGGAACAAAAAATGTATAGTTCTAGCTGGTTTGGCTCAGGGGATAGAACATCAGCCACAGACTGAAGGGTCCCAGGTTCCATTCCAGTCAAGGGCATGTACCTAGGTTGCAGGCTCCATCCCTGACCCTGATCGGGGCACATGAGGCAACCAATCAATGTGTCTCTCTCACATTGATGTTTCTCTCTGTCTCTCCCCCTCATTTCTATTAGCTCTCTAAAAATCAATGGAAAAAATATCCTCAGGTGAGGGATTAACAAAAACAACAAAACAAAACATTACATATTAGAGACCTGATGCACAAAATTCATGCAAGGGGCTTGGCCCTCACAGCCCTGGCTTCATCCAGAAGGTCATCCGGAAGGACTTCTGGAAGGCTGTTCAGCTGCCCAGTCTAATTAGCATATTATGCTTTTATTATAGATAATTTATGTTCTAAGGTCCATGGAAGGAAAAAGTACAAAAATCAATTCAAACCAGGTCTGTGTGTTAGTTCCCAATATGAAGACAAACCTAACCTAATAGTGGTCTTTGTTATACAGTCTTTAGCTTCATTTTGGCCTGTGCAGATGTCAGTATATACAACAATTCTATCAATGACCCACCACGTGGCACACAGAAGGGAAATGACCAGCTTGGCAGGACACCAGTTCTGCTCACTTGCTTTCCTTTTTTTTTTTTTTTAATTATTTTAGAGAAAAAGGAAGGGGAGTGGAGAAGAGAGCAAAACATCAATTTGCTGTTCCACTTATTTACATATTCATTGGTTGATTCTTTATGTGGCCTGACAAGGGATCAAACACAAAATCTTGGTGTATTGGGATGATACTCTAACCAACTAAACTATCTGGCCAGGGCAAGTTTGCTTCCGTTTTATCTTAACAGGGCACTAAGGGTTCCCTCCCCCACAATTGCCATGATTTTATAACTGTGAATGGATAATCCCTTTAATTTCCTCCTTCTTCCCATAAAACCCATCAACTTCTGGCAGCTTTTGGATTTCAAAGATATTAGAGGCCTATGGCTGTAGAACAGCCTTCTCTGAAAATCCTCCTCTTTCTATACTCCTGGTTTTCCTCAGTTCCTTTCTTTCTAACTCATCCTTTCTTCTCTGGTTGCCTTTCTTTTTTCCTTTTAATATATGTTTATTTATTTGAGAGAGGAAGAGAGAGAGATAGAAACATCAATGATGAAAGAGAGAGATATTGATCGCCTGGCTTCTGCACTCCCCTCACCAGAAATCGAGCACTCAACTAAGGCATGTGCCCTGACCAGGAATCAAACTGTGACCTCTTGGTTCACAGGTCGACACTCAACAACTGAGCCATGCTGGCTGGGCTCTAGTTGCCTTTCTTAAGGTTTCCTTCTTTCCCTGGGGAGGTGCAGGTGACTAAGGGGACCCTAAGGAGGGAGGAAGAGGTGAGGGCAGTGGAGACAGTTTTATCTTGTTTATCTCTGGCTGTTGTGCAGCAGGTTAATCTTACTGCACCTTTCCTCTATAACCATTCTACATATTAAAGTGGAGGGAATTAAAATCTCATTGTCTACAAGGGCTGCTTGCTCAGCTTTAGGTTATGTAGCACTTGTTAATACAAGGCTGGCTTGACTGTCACTTTGGCCAAACATCCTAGGGTACAAAAAGATAGGCCCCCAGACAAAGTGCCAGAGAAATGGACATGTTGGGGGAATGGCTCTGGAGGTATACAGTGCTGGACAAATTCTTACCCACACTGAGCTTTAGTTTTCTCAACTGAAAATTGGAGCTAATAAGATAAAAGCAGAATAGAACTGAAAGAAAGCTTCAAGTAGAATTGCTGAGCCAGGTAGTATTTTTTGAATTGAGGATCACAATCCATCAGTGGTCCATGAAATCCATAGTATAAATATTGTGTTGCTCAAATTTTATTTCAGTTGTAACTACAATGTCTAAGTGTGTGTGTTTGTACCACCAAGGTGAAGTGAACTTTTTTTGTAGATCATGGTAAAAAAAGTTTCAGTCCTTGACATGGAAGGATCAGTTGAAATCTGAGAAGATGTAGCAGGTGAGGTCACACATGTCTCCCATATGGAATATCCTCTCTGAACCTATAAATACTGGCCTACAATTCATTCATTCATTCTTCAAACTAACTACCCAACTCCCATCACCACACATATTCTCCTAAATTCCCCTCAGGTGTTTTCTCCTGTCCTTCTCCCAGAACACTGGCCTTTTGGCTCAGCATCTGTACTGCAGCTGTACTGGGGGAAAAAGGGGGGAGGGTGGCGTGGCTATGTCTCCCCAGTCAAACCATAAGCTTCCCAAGGGCAGGCTGGCAGCTTCTTACCCCTTTCTCAATAGCTAATAGTGTGTGCTCTACACAGTGAAAGCATTCATCAGGAGGTGGACAAGCCCAGTTTTGTGGAGAGAAAAGGACAACTTGGTCCCTTTAGACTCTGATACAAGTGTTTATTGAAGGTTCACACCATGCCAGATGTCATATTTAATTTCAAAGGAAACCCCATGGGATGGCATAAATTATCTCAACTTTAAGAGTAAAGAAACTGAGGTTCACCCAATAAGTAAGCAGCAGAGATTGAGATTGGAATGCTAATCCAATTTTCTTATTATCTCATTCATTCATTCTTTCATTCATTCTTGCAACAGATAATGAATGCCTACTATATGCTAGGCATTGTGCCCTACAATGAAGACAAACAGATGAATGGATCCTGATCTCAAATAAGAGGTTACAGACACTTAAACACATAAATTTGGTAAATGCTTAGAGAAGAGACTAAAGAGAGGGGACTGGATTTAAGACATATTTTATCATTACATGGGAAAGGGGAAAGAAAGAGCTAGTGATTGATGTATTTTACTTAAATCCAAGTCTATAGTATTAGGAGTTTTTTTTGTCTTTCTTTTTAACAATGAATATGTATTATTTTGATAATTTTTAAATTGTAAGTAGGTGGTCAACAGTGTCAAGTGCTGCAGAGCTAAGTGGAATGAAGGCTATTAAGAGGTCAGTGGCTGTGGAATTGAGGTCTACCAAGGTTCACAGACCTCAGGTGACTTGCTATGGTAATCAGAGGCTTTCACTGCATGGTAAATAAGGAGGGAAGAGCAGGATTTGGCCATGAGGAGCGCAGGCAGGGTGAGGAGAGGGAAAAAAGTAGAAGCAACCTTGGCATGTTACATCTGACAAGCTCCAAGTTCCTTAAAGACTTAATTCACTGCTCCACATAGCATGGAGGGGCTAGCAGCAAGCCTGAGTTCATTTTACAGATTAGAAATCTGAGAAACAGACAGGAAAAAATGCTTTGTGCAAGAGCTCATGGAGGATTTGACACCTGAGAGCAGAGAAATCATGACTCCCAGGAAACTGGGCTTTGAAAGAGGTGGCAATCAGAGGGAAGAGAGTGTGTGAGCCGCAGCCCTGCCCAGTGGTGAGGAAGCAGAGTTGAGGACATTGGAGACTCCAGGGTGTTGTCACTAAATAGGTAGACATGCGTGTAGAAAAGAAAGAACAGGAGGCATGATGAGGTTGTAAATCAGGAAAACCTTGTAGTCATGTGAGTCACTGCAGACACTCCCTACAATTCCCAGTGTCTCTCAATGCTGAGAAAATATGTCAGCAGTTGCAAACACAACAACATCCTACCTGTTGCCTCTGTTGAGCCACTGCATCTGCCTAGGAGTTACTATTCAGGAATTTGTTTAAACAAAAAATGAAAAAGTGTTCAAGGGGACCACTCCTCCTGAAATAATGTCAAGCATTATCACACTCTCCACAAAGAATACCATTCACCTCTTCATTTCCTCCCCAGAGTTTAACTTTTCTTTCCTTAGGTCTTTTCTGGCCTCTCTTCCTGAATCTTTTTATATCGCTTCCTCTTTTTCCTCCCATTGGTTTCTCCTTTCTCCTTCTAATCCCTAAGTATGTATGTATGTATGAATGTATGTATGTATGTATGTATGTATGTATGTATGTATCTATCTATCTATCTATCATCTCCAGGCCCTATATCCCTAAGCCATCTTCCTTGTCCTTATCATTCAGAATTAATGCAACACTGGGAGCAGAACCCCAAAGCTATGCTACAGTATTGTTTACCTCCAAGGGAGCCCTTGAGGGTACCATTATGAGGCACTGAGTACAGGTGCCTAGTAGAAGAGGCACTCAACAGTGATAGCTGCTGAAAGTCAGAGAATCTCAGGACAAGAAGACAGGAGGATGCTGGAGGCCCAGGTCAAGACACAGAAAGTCGTGTCAACAGGTGGCTTGCACAAGGCTAGACAACTGAGTCCATGCCCTAAGGCAGTGGTCGGCAAACTCATTAATCAACAGAGCCAAATATCAATAGTACAATGATTGAAATTTCTTTTGAGACCCAATTTTTTTAAACTTAAACTTCTTCTAATGCCACTTCTTCAAAAGAGACTCGCCCAGGCCTTGGTATTTTGTGGAAGAGCCACACTCAAGAGGCCAAAGAGCTGCATGTGGCTCGAGAGCTGCAATTAAGATTCAATGAGGATAATACTCATAAACAAGCTAATCTGCCTAAACCAAATCCTCCCTTCTGGGGAGGAAACCCAATCCTTATCCTTTTTATCTGGTTTATCCTGAAGTTCAACAAGATGCTCAGCCTTCCCATGTCCTTTGCTGTCAGCCTTCCACCCCAACTGACTAAGAAGCATTCATTGGTTCTCATTGGCCCATCAGTCAATTTTGTGAACCAAGGTCCTCATAAGTCACACAAAATGTGTGTTTGCACTTACATATAGTGTGCTTCATTTATTTAAGACAACTGATTGGACCCTAAGTTTTTTACCCTCCTGAGCTAAACATACAAAGGTCACAATGACCACAGTCAAGTAGGCTCAAGCCATCATCAGTCTCTAGAAACCTTCCCAATTCCGTAAGATTGTTCCTCAGATGCAACACTGTTGGGATTTCTGGTTTTTGACCCAGAACACCCTCACCATATTTTGTGTCTTCTCACCACAACAAAGCTCCATTGTCATGTCCTAGATTCACCAACTTGCCATTTAATTGGATTTTCCAATTCCACTATCCAGGTGATACCATCATTAAAATTTTTTTCAGGGCAGGGCAAGGCTCCCTTGAATGACTAGTTTCCTGGAAGGAGCCTCTAAAGAGGCTGGACTTGGGAACATTCAAGAAAATAAAGTTACAGATGTTGACTTATCACTGTAAATTTCTCAGTTCTGGTGTTTTGGGTCTTCTAAACTAGCCCTACATATCTACTTTCCTCAGCTTGTTATTCCAATCTGGAAATTTTCTTTTTCCAATGGTGCCATCCCAGCCATATCTACCTCTCCCTCTGACCCTGAGTCTATGATCTCACAAATGCAGGAATCCTTTCTTCCTGAGAGCTAATCAAAAATCACAGGTGTGGACAAACATGCAAGGAATATACCAAAAACAAAATAAAATCAGGAAGTCAAGAGTAAATGGGGCCACAGATGTAGCTATGAAAATTCATCATGAATCAAAGAGCAACATTCTAGTAGAGGGCACTGGTTTAGAGCATCCAAAGCTGGCACTGTGTGGTCTTGCAGTGACCTACCTGCAGTCTGAAGTACCTAGCCTTTGGGAGGCTATTGGATCTGAGTGGAAAGAGTGGTATGGAAGCTGGAGAGGAAAGCATCTCTGTCAGCAATAAGAATAAGGCTAGCTTCATGGTACTCAATCAAAAGCAGCATCAAATGTGAAGAGGGAAAACAATCTCTCTTTGGGTCAACTGAGGAGCACTGTTAAGGTATTAATAAGCCCAGGAGAAAGCATAGAGCACTTGGCAAGTAGCCAGGGCATGGGGGAGAGGGCAATAAAACTAGACAAGCTGAGGCAGGTCCTTTAATTGTTTAGCCATTGCACAGGAAATCAGGGGTAGGTATGGAAGTGAAGGAGTAAATGTGGGAAGAAACTAAGAAGCCTAGTGTACATTGCACCAAGGAGGGGACATAGAATCACAGTGACTGGAAACAGACAAGGAAGTGCTTAGGGTAAGAAATTAAAACACTTTAGAGGATGCCTGTGGCAATGAATAAGAAGTGGTACAGAAAGAAAGAAAAAATGAAGAGGCACGATAAAAAGATACAGCAAGTAGGCCTCACCAAGAACAGCTCAGGAAGACCCTGGATTTGGAAACGCCAGTGACAAAAACAAGAAAAACAGAATGTCAAAATCCTGACTTGGAGATGAGGTAAATGTCTAAGAATGGAGGGCTGAGTAGCTCAGTTGGTTGGAGAGTTGTCCCAATGCACCAAGATCATGGGTTCAATTCCCAGTCAGGGAACATACAAGAAGCAATTAATAAATGCATTAATGAGTAAAGCAACAAATTGATGTTTCTCTTCTCTTTCTTTCTCCTTCTCTCTCTCTTAAAAAAAAATATAAAAAAACCTTTAAAAAAAAGAATGGAGAGGCCAATCATGGCAGGGAAGAAGCCACCATATGGTTCAATACTCAACAAGAAAGTTAAACCCCACTTTTCCTAAAAAAAAAAATTAAATATGGAACTGCCATTTAACCAAGTGATTCCGTCTCCAGGAATATATCCTAAGAATCCCAAAACACCAATCAGAAAGAATGTATGCACCCCTATGTTCATAGCAGCACAATTTACAATAGTTAAGATCTGAAACAGCCCAAGTGCCCATCAGTAGATGAGTGGACAGTATACCATGGAATACTATGCAGCAGGAAAAAAGAAGAATCTCTTACCTTTTGAGACAGCATGGAGAGACCTGAAGAATATCATGCTAAGTGCAATAAGTTAGTCAGAGACAGACAAGTATCACATGATCTCGCTCATAAGTGGAATCTAATCAATAAAATAAACTGATAAACAGAATGGATCCAGAGTTGTGAAAGCATAGAACAGAGTATGGAATCTTGGAGGGAAGGTGAGGGAGAGGTAATTAATTAAAGACTTTGTATGCACATATTCATAACCCATGGACACAGATAGGATTGGGGGGCGGAGGGGTGGCCCGCAAGGTTTGGGCTGGAGGGATTCAATGGGAGGAAAAGGGTACACATGTAATACTCTCAACAATAAAAATCCTATATAATAAAGAGCTAGCATGCAAATGGTCATCACACCCTTATGCCATAACAGCTCAGACACTCAACACTGGGGAGAGAGGAATGGGGACCAGCCAGGCACAAATAAGCTCGAAAAAGAGGAATGGAACCAGCCAGGCTGCGGCTTGGGGGAGGCGCCCCATGGTCCCAGGCGCCCAGTTTCTGTGGCTGCAGCCTGAGAGATGGACAAGCCTCCCAGCCTGCAGTCCCAGGTGCTTGCAGCTGCAGCCCAGGCAAAGCTAGCCTAGGTCCTGGGTGCCTGAGACCAGCTGGAGAAGGGTATCCTGGGTCCCAGGTGCGGAGTGAGACAGAGGTGGTTAGGGGTGATTAGCCAGCAGGAGAGCAGTTAGGGGTGATCAGGCCAGTAGGGTAGCAGTTACGGGCAATAAGGCAGAGGTAATTAGGGGCCATCAGGCAGACAAAGGTGGTTAGAGGTGATCAGGCAGGCAGGCAGAGGGGCTAGGGAAGAATAGGTAGGCAGGCAGGCGAGTGGTTATGAGCTAGCGGTCCCAGATTGCAAGAGGCACTCAGACATCACCCGAAGGGTCCCAGATTAGAGAGCGTACAAGCCGGGCTGAAGGACACCCCCAAATCTCAATGCACAAATATCGTGCACCAGGCCTCTAGTTTAAAAATAAAAGAGAAAGGAAGAGAAAGAGAGAAAACTAAACTCAAGTATATACCTAAAACCACCAAAAATGGATATTCAAATAAGTATTTGTACAACCATGTTCATAGTAACATTATTCACATGTCCATCAACAGATGAAGGGATAAAGAAAATGTGATATATCCATACAATCAGTCCTATAAAGGAATGAAGTACTTAATATCATGCTATAATATGCATGAATCTTGAAACCATGGCAAATGAAAGAAGCCAGATAAAAAAAGTCACATATTATATGAACCCATTTATATAAAATATTCAAAATAGGTAAATCCATAAAGACAGAAAGCCGGTTAGACACTATCAAAGGCTGGGAGTAAGAGGAAAAGTGACTGCTAATGGCTAGTCTCCTTTGGGGGTGATGGAAATGTTTTGGAACTAGACCGAGGTGACAGTTGCACCACATTGTGGATATATTATAGCCACTGAATTGTGCACTTTAAAAGGTTAATGTTGCCTGGCCAGTGCAGCTCAGTGGTTGAGCATTGACCCAGGAACCAAAAGGTGGTTGGTTCAATTCCCAGTCAGGGCACATGACTATGTTGCAGGCTCTATCTCAATGTGGGGTGTGCAGGAGGAAGCTAATCAATGATGTTCCTCTCTCTCATCGATGTTTCTATCAATCTCTCTTCCTCTCTCTATAAAGCAATAGAAACATATTTTAAAATCTAAAATAAATAAAAGGTCAATGTTACATGATTTTCACTTCAATTTTAACAACTGAATAAAGAATAAATGAAGGCAGCAAGAGAGTTAAAGGAACAAAGCTGAGAGATACCAGAAAAGAAAAGTAGAGACTAGAGATGGGCACAAAGCGGAGTTACTACCACTTGTTCTCTAGTTCCACAGCGCTTAATCTTTTTCTGCCATGATCTTTGATAGATGACATGGTCCAGCACATTTATGGGCATATTTGGGTTTCTTCAGAACTCTCAAGGAGCTAATAAATTCCAACTTTTCTCTACCCATCAGGAATACATATTGCTGAGGACAAACCAAGATGGCAGCTTAGGTGAACACCTGAAATGCTGCCTCACACAACAATTTCAAAACTACAACTAAAAGACAGAATGGACATCATCCAGACCATAGGAAAGCTGGCTGAGTGGAAATTCTACAACTAGAAGGAAAGAGAGGGGCTCACAGAGACTCAAAGGAGCTGCAAAAAGCTGAGGTACGGAAAAGAGCCAAGAGAAACCAACAGGGTAGCATAGGTGAACACCTAAACTGCTGCCTCGCACAACAATTTCAGAACTACAACTAAAAGACAGAACGGACATCATCCAGAACCACAGGAAAGCTGGCTGAGTGGAAATTCTACAACTGGAAGGAAAGACAGGGGCTCACAGACTCAGAGGAGCTGCAAAAAGCTGAGGTACAGAGATGCATGCGTGGAGAGAACGGGCGCCAAAGTGCCTGGCTGGCTTTCTCTGGCAGGAGGGAGATGGAGACTCCCAACTGCACTGAATCCCTTATCCTATGGCACTGAACCCCAGGTCGAGGCAAGACTCACACAGGAGGAATTTGGACTGTGAAAAGGGAGAAGTGCATGGAAATTTAGGGGAGCCGTGAAAGGGCAGAGGTCTGGGGGCGCGCATACCACTGCACACAGAAGATGGACTGCTGATTGTGCCGCTGGCTTTCTCTAGTGGGCGGGAGACAGAGCTTCCCAACTGTGCCACTTCTAACTCCACTGAACCCCAGTTTCGGGCGAGACCCTGGGGACCCAGACTCATACGAGTCCTAGAGCTCAGAGAGAAACTCCACTCCACCCCAGCCCAACAGAGAGGCTTTTGCAGTTTTGCAAGTCTTGTATCATAAGGCTGAATCTAACACAGAAGTTCACCCAGCAAAGTGAAAATGCGGAGACAATGGAACAGATTACAAACAAAAGAAATGGAGGAAAACAAATGACTGGATACAGAGTTCAAAACCATGGTTATAAGGTTTTTCAAGAATTTCTTAGAAAAGATGGATAAATTTAGCGAGACCCAAGAGGAAATGAAAAAGGACCAACTAGAGATGAAAAAGGACAACTAGAAATTAAACATACACTCACTGAAATAAAAAATATTATACAGAGACCTAACAGCAGACTAGAGGAAGGCAAGAATCAAGTCAAAAATTTTAAATACAAAGAAGTAGAAAACACTCAAATGGAAAAGCAAGAAGAAAAAGAATCCAAAAGTGTGAAGATAATGTAAGGATCCTCTGGGACAATTTCAAGCATACCAACATCAGAATTGTGGGGGTGCCAGAAGAAGAGAGAGAGCAAGATAATGAAAACCTATTTCAAGAACTAATGACTGAAAACTTCCCTCACCTGGTGAAAGAAATAGACTTACAAGTCCAGGAAGCACACAGAACCGCAAATAAAAGGAATCCAAACAAGACACACCAAGACACATCATAATTAAAATACCAAGAGCAAAAGACAAAAAGAGAATATTAAAAGCAACAAGAGAAAAACAGTTCATTACCTACAAGGGAGCACCCATATGATTGTCAGCTGAATTCTCAACAGAATCTATGCAGGTCAGACGGGAGTGGCAAGAAATATTCAACGTGATGAATAGCAAGAACATACAACCAAGAAGGGCAGATAAAGAGCTTCACAGAGAAGAAAAAGCTAAAGGAGTTCATCAACACCAAACCAGTATTATATGAAATGCTGAAAGGTACTCTTTAAAAAGTGGAAGAAGAAAAAGCTATAGATAAAAATTATGAACAACAAATACATATCTATCAACAAGTGAATCTAAAAATTAAGTGAATTAAAAATCTGATGAACAGAATAAACTGGTGAATATAATAAAATCAGAAGCACAGAAAGGGAGTGGATTGATAATTCTCAGGGAAAAGGAGTGAGGGGTGTACAGGGAGAAGCTGGACAAAAAATCATGCACCTATGGATGAGGTCAATGTGGGGGGAAGTAAGGGTAGAGGGAGGGGTGGAAGCTAGGTGGAGGGGAGCTATGGAGGGGGAAAAAGAGAAACAAATGTAATAATCTTAATAAAGATTTAATTTTTTAAAAAGCTGAGGTACAGAGACACGCACGTGGAGAGGATGGGCAGCGGAGTGCCTGGCTGGCTTCCTCTAGCAGGAGGGAGAGGAAAACTCCCAACTGCACTGAACCCCAGTTCTGGGTGAGACTCATGCAGGGGGAGTCTGGACTGTCAGAAAAAGGAATGAGTGCATGAAAATTCAGGGGAGCCGTGAAAGGCAGAGGTCTGGGGAGCGCGAGTGAGTGCACGCAGAGAGGACTGTTGATTGAGCCGCTGGCTTTCTCTAGTGGGAGGAAAGACGGAACCTCCCAACTGCACTGACCTCCAGTTCTGACTGCACTGAACCCCAGTTTTGGACAAGACCCTGGGGACCCAGACTCATACCGGTCCCCGGAGCACACGGAAACTCAGGGGAGCTGTAAAAGGCAGAGCTTTGGACGTGCGTGCAAAGAGGGCTGCAGCGATTGACGAGGGACATTGAGACCCAGGGCCGTGTAGGGCAGGGCTGACGGGAAGCCAAAGCTGTCTGCTCAGCCCTGAGACTCTGCCCCATCTAAGCCAAACACAGAGATTTTTGCAATTTTGCAAATCTTGTCTCAGAAGGCTGACTCCAACATAGAAGTTTTCCCAACATAGACACAGCTGATCCTCACAGCCAAATGGCCTGGAGGTCAATTCTTCCCAGTGATACCAATAACAATCAAGACTTAACTACAACAAGGCTGTACACACAGTCCACAAAGGGGTGCACCAAGAGTGTCCACCTTAGGTAACTGGGGAAGCGAAGCTACTGGGCCCTATAGGATACCTAGCACACAAAGCCACTCTATCAACTCAGGGAAGCAACCAAAATGCAGAGACAAAGGAACAGATCATAAATGAAAAAAATGGAGGAAAACAAACGACTGGATATAGAGTTCAAAACCACGGTTATAAGGTTTTCCGAGAATTTCCTAGAAAAGATGGATAAATTTAGCGAAACCCAAGAGGAGATGTAAAAGGACAAACTAGAAATTAAACATACACTGACTGAAATAAAACATATTATACAGTGACCTAACAGCAGCCTAAAGAAATGTAAGAATCAAGTCAAAGATTTGAAATACAAAGAAGCAGAAAACACTCAACTCAAAAAGCAAAAGGAAAAAAGAATCAAAAAATTTGAAATAGTGCAAAGAGCTTATCAACATCAGAATTATGGGGGTGCCAGAAGAAGAGAGAGAACAAGATACTGAAAACCTATTTGAAGAAATAATGACTGAAAACTTCCCCACCTGGTGAAAGAAATAGACTTACAAGTTCAGGAAGCACACAAAACCCCAACTAAAAGGAATCAAAGAGGACCACACCAAGACATATCATAATTAAAATTCCAAGAGCAAAAGACAAAGAGAGAATATAAAAGCAAGAGAAAAACAGTTAATCACCTAAAAGGGAGCACCCATACGACTGTCAACTGATTTCTCAACAGAAACTATGCAGGCCAGATGGGAGTGGCAAGAAATATTCAAAGTAATGAATAGCAAGAACCTACAACCAAGATTACTCTACCCAGCAAAGCTATCATTCGGAACTGAAGGTCAGACAAAGAGCTTCACAGATAAGAAAAAACTAAAGGAGTTCATCAGCACCAAACCAGTATTATATGAAATGCTGAAAGGTATTCTTTAAGAAGAGGAAGAAGAAAAGGGTAAAAATAAAAATTATGAACAATAAATACATATCTATCAACAAGTGAATCTAAAAATCAAGTGAATAAAAAAAATCTGCTGAACAGAATAAATGGTGAATATAATAGAATCAGGGGCATAGAAAGGGAGTGGACTGACAAGTCTCAGGGGGAAAGGGGTGAAGGAAATGCCGGGAGCGACTGGACAAAAATCGTATACCTAAAGATGAGAACAATGGAGAGGAGGTAAGAGCAGAGGGTGGGGTGGGAACCGGGTGGAGGGGAGCTAGGGAGTGTGGGGAGAAGAAGAACAATAGTAATAATATTAAAAATAAAGATTTATTAAATTAAAAAAAGAATACACATTTGTGATCTCACTCATTTGTGGAATCTAATGAACAAAATAAAGTGATAAACAAAATAGATCCAGAGAAATAGAACAGACGGACAAATCTCAGAAGAAAGGTTGAGATGAAGGAGTAGAAGGGGAGAGATTAACTGGGGAACTTATATGCATAAATGGATAGTCCATGTACACAGATAACAGTGTGATGAAGGCCTGGAAGGGGTGAGTATGGGGTGAAAGGAGTCAATGGGGAAAAAAGGGATATCTGTAATACTTTCAACAATAAAGATAAATTTATTTAAAAGAATACATGTTGAATACAAATGAGGGAGAAGGATATGAAACTTCTTTTACATAGATACATATATAAACACAAAATACATACTAACAGTAAAATACATAAACGTTACTTTTAAAATGTAAATCATTATGAACATTGATATTCATGTAATTCTTAGCAACCAAGGGGCCCCTACTTCCATTATTTTATGGGAATGTAATTCTAAGTAAAGATAATTCCAAGGGCTTCAAGATTTAACCCTCCAGCATTAGCCTATCTGGTGTCTTTGTGCCCTTCCTCCAAGCATACAGCTTGGTAAGTAGAGCTCATGCTGCATGATATCTCCACTCATCTCCTGGAAGGGGAGCATCTGTGTAGTATACCAGATGGTACAACCTGCTCAACTGTACACACAAAAGCCCTGAAAGTCAAGGTGACTGAGGGAAAAGAGAAAGTCCTAAGGATGCAGGAGGAAATGAGAAATCTCAAAGAAGCAACGGGAAGTCTCCCCCCAGGAAGGTAAACCCCTAAACCATTCTAGAAAAACAGTATATTGAAGTGATTAGAAGCATGGGTTCTAAAGTCAGGTAGATCTGGTTTTAAATTCTGACTGTTAGTGTGAACGTGTAACTTTGGGCAAATTATTTAACCATTTTTGAGACTCAATTTATTTATCTGTAAAAGAAAAATAATACCTACTTCACAAGGAGGCTTTGAAGATTTAAATGAGCTGCTGCATGCAGTGTTTCACATTGTGCCTGGTACATACAAAGTATTCCCCAAATATCAGTTATTACTAATATTTCAGCACCATGTTTATGGCAGAGCCGGAAGCTAATCAAAAATGCTGGTCTCCTTTTACAGCCCCAGATTTCTTAACTCCCAACCAAGGGACTAGGCAGGGGCTTTCACAATAATCCCAACAAAACAAGTGAAATCTGAGTCTAAATCCTGAAAAAACTCCAATTAACAACTCTGTTACCAAAGAAGAAAGACCACAGCATCCCATTAGACCACAACCTGCCTTTCCAGCTTACTCTTCCAACATTGCCCTCAGGAGCCCTGTGTGCTCATTTTTGGTGTTTGTGCCGCTTGCTTATCAGCATGGCTGGTGACAAAAGGGCCCATCTGCAGGTCTTCCTACATCCCTGTCTTAATACCATGGCTTCCAATACTACTCATGTGGGTCTGGAACAGGGAAAAGTATAATCCTCAGGAAGTTCTCCCCATAGAAAGGAGAATTGGGTGTCGGCTTCAATGCCTTAAGCTATGGTCCCTTCCAACCCTGCATCACTTCTATACAGTGGTGGAAAATGGGGAGAGAGAGAAAAAAACAGAGCCCAAGGACTCACACTCCTGAACTCTTGGTTCCTAAATTCAGGTTGAGGGCTGGTTAAGCAGAATTCAGTCTAATGTAAGAAGTTGACTTTGAAATCCAAAGATCACAATGTGAACTTTACATTTTAAAGAATGGACAATAGGCCCTTTTCTAAAATGACCTATGCCCAGTGAAGATGAGAACTACACTGAGGAGCCCTCAGGCTAAGTGACCTATGGAGAAGCATGGTCTGCCTCTCCAACTAGTAGTACTCCACCCTTGACCAGAACATGCCCTTGACTAGAATCAAACCCGGGACCCTTCAGTCTGAGGGCGAATGCTCTACCCACTGAGCCAAACTGGGCAATGGTCGGCCAACCACAGCTCATGAGCCACATGCAGCTCTTTGGCCCCTTGAGTGTGGCTCTTTCACAAAATACGCCTGGGCGAGTCTATTTTGAAGAAGTGGTGTTAGAAATAGTTTCAGTTTAAAAAATTTGGCTCTCAAAAGAAATTTCAATCATTGTACTGTTTGATATTTGGCTCTGTTGACTAATAAGTTTGCTAACCACTGGTCTAGGGCCAATTTCACTGATTTCTGATGTAATTTTATTATTTCTTTTCTTTTTTTATTACTAGAGGCCCATTGCAGAGATTTGTGCAATAGGCCTTCCTTTCCTTGGCTTCCAGCACCATTTTCCTCCGGCACCAGAGACCCAGACCTTCACTCTGGCCAGTCTGCTGCCTAGGTTTTCACTGGAGCATATGGGCAGCTGCCATCTTTCTCCTTCTAATTTGCATATTCCCTCCTGATTGGCTGGTGGGCATAGAGGAGAGATGGTTAATTTGCATGTTCCTCTTTTGTTAGTGTAGATTTTACAATTAATTTGTTCTTTTTCTAATGTCCGAAAGTATAAGCTTAAGTTACTGATTTTAGATATTTTTCTAATATTGTTTAATATATTTAAACAATGTTATAAATTTCCCCCTAAGAACTGCTTTTATTGTATCCCACAAACTTTGATGTCATATTTTCATTTTCAATTAATTAAAAATATTTTTCAATTTCTTCTTTGACTCCTGAGTTATTTAGCAGTATGTGGTTTAATTTCCATGTAGTTTGAGATTTTTTAGCTACCTGCTTTTCATTTTTAGTTTAGTTCCATTGTGGCCTAACTTCTGTTAAATTTAAATTTGTTCTATTCTTTTAAAGTTGTTAAAGTGTGCTTTATGGCCCAAAATGTGTTTCCATGTGAGTGCGAGAAGAATGTATATATGCTATTGTTCAGTGAAGAAGTCTATAAATGTTCATTATATCCATATGATTGATGCTGCTGTTGAACTCAACTATGTCCCTACTTATTTTCTGCCTGCTGAATCTGTCCATCTCTGATAGAGGGGTGTTACAGTCTCCAACTCTAACAGGGGATTCATCTGTTTTTTCTTGCAATTCCATCATTTTTTACCTCACGTATTTTGATGCTCTATTGTTAGTCACATACAATAAAACATCAATATAATGGACTAATTCAGCATGGGGGTGTCCATTAAAGCTGAAAGTCCATTATATAATAAAGCAGGTTTCCCAAATGCATGTTAAAAAATTGACAAATTAATTAGTTTGCCTGTTTTTACTTATGTAGACACATTTATGTAATTAAAATAAATATGTATGAAGAGTTTAATTTCACAGAAAAGTTTTCTATATGTGTTACTGTAATTTTAAATTTATACTAAAGAGCCCTAGCCAGTTTTGCTCAGTGGATAAAGCATCAACCTACAGACTGAAGGGTCCTAGATTCGATTCCAGTCAAGGGCACATGCCTAAGTTGTGGGCTCGATCCCCAGTGTAGGGTGTGCAGAAGGCAGCCAATCAATGATTCTCTCTCATCATTGATGTTTCTATCTCTCTCTCCCTCTCCCTTCCTCTCTGAAATCAATAAAAATATGTAAAAAAATTTTTTTTTAATTTCTACTGAATAGATCTAGTGAATGTGTGCATTCACCAGTCACCCCAAGTAAAGAAATGCACATGGCTGAAGCATGACTTAGTGCATATCAGAACATCAGCTCCACATATTAAAACTGTTACAGAACCTGGACAGTATTGCTCAGTGGTTGAGCGTCAACCTATGAACCAGGAGGTCACGGCCCGATTCCCAGTCAGGACACATGCCTAGATTGTAGCTAGATCCCCAGTAGGGAGCGTGCAGGAGGTAGCTGGCCAATGATTCTCATCATTGATATTTCTCTCTCTCTCCCTCTCCCTTCCTCTCTGAAATCAATAAAAATATTTTTTAATAAATAAAATAAAAGCATTCTTCATTTCTGTTATAGTGTTTTGAGCTATGTAATTTATTATCCTTAAAATTGTCATCTCTCTGATTACATTATCTACCTGTTTTTGCATGTTGTTTACTTTTCCATTACGGTCCTTAACATATTAATTATAGGTTTTTAAATCCCTGGTATGGTAATTCCAACATTTTTACCACATCAGGCCTAAACAGACCATTGGACATCCCTCTCACAATCCAGGACTGCTGGCTCCCAACTGCTCGCCTGCCTACCTTCCTGATTGCCCCTAACTGCTTCTGCCTGTCAGCCTGATAACCTCCTAACCACTCCCCTGCCAGCCTGATTGATGCCTAACTGCTCCCCTGCCAGCATGTTTGCCTCTAACTGCCCTCCTCTGCAGGCCTTGTCACCCCTAAGTGCCCTCCCCTGCAAGCCTGGCCCCCTCCACCAACTGCTCTCCCCTGCAGGCCTAGTCACCCCTAACTGCCCTCTCCTGCAGGCTTGATCGCACCCAACTGCCCTCTCTTGCAGGCCTGGTCTCTCCCAACTGCCCTCCCCTCCTGGCCATCTTGTGGTGGCCATCTTGTGTCCACATGGGGGCAGCCATCTTGTGTGTTGGAGTGATTGTCAATCTGCATATTACTCTTTTATTATATAGGATAGAGGCCTGGCTCCAGGGCATGTCCAGCCCATCTTGCCCAGTCCTACCCTGCAGGCCACCTTCTAATTAATTTCCTTTCAATGTGCACGAATCTGTGCACCAGGTCACTAG
Source organism: Lasiurus cinereus (assembly GCA_011751065.1). Classification (NCBI taxonomy): domain Eukaryota; kingdom Metazoa; phylum Chordata; class Mammalia; order Chiroptera; family Vespertilionidae; genus Lasiurus; species Lasiurus cinereus. Next base: position 1,245,817 of record JAAGEH010000011.1, on the reverse strand, counting down.
TTGACATATAACTAGTTGACATATACAATGTGTTCATTTGAAACATTTGCAGTATGATTACTGTCAAAGTGTCAGCTAACACTAATACCTCTATCACGTCACATAATTACTGTTTCTTTTTTGAGGTAGGAACAATTAAGATCTAGCCTTTTAGCAACGCTGAAGTTTATAATACAGTATTGTAGACCATAATCTCTATGCTATGCATTAGATCTGCCCCCTGAACTGACTTGCCCATGCTGAGCCTCTAACAATTTGTCAATTACAGTTTAAGCTTTCCTACTCTGACACTGGTCCACATTAAGGTTTCTGCTCCACTATGTTTTGCTTGAAAATTAACTATTTTTTAAAAATATGTTTTTATCGATTTCAGAGAGGAAGGAAAGGAGAAACATTAATGTTGAGAGAGAATCACTGATCAGCTGCCTCCTGTACAGTCCCGACTAGGGATTGAGCTAGAAACCTGGGCATGTGCCCTGACTGATAATCAAACTATGACCTCCTGGTTCATAGGTCAATGCTCAACCACTAAGCCACACTGGCTGGACAAAACTAACTATATTTTTAAGTATAATTGATATACAACAAAATGTACCCATTTTATGTATATGAATAACCTTAACCCTTTGTTTCCATTTTTAAGCTTCTGAGATAATCTAGTATGCAGCTAGAATGGAGAAACACTACTCTGTCCTTCTTAGTTGCCAGCTAAGGCCTTGGAACTATCAATTCTGAGGTTATTCACTTATTTCTTGGTTTTGGTTTCTTAACATCTCTGGTTTCTGAATGGAACATCTGTAAACATTACCCTACCACAGAGGTCCCAATTTGTTGATTCCTAATATTATAGAAACAAGTTCATAGTGGAGATAGAAAATGTATTTAAATGGTCAAGTAATTCATCTATCTTTCATTTATCTACTGAGCCTATACCCATTTTCCATAGCTAATTCCTCCCTTTCTCTCAACTTTAGTTGCCTAAGGAATATAGTAGCCTCTTTTGCCATCAGACCAGGTTCCTCATCATGCCCTTGGCAGATCCCTGCTTATTCTTTCTGTCTTCTTCCTCCCTCAACTTCATCTTTCTAAGCCCTTTGCATCATTTAAGTCCACGTTCAAATCCCACGTCCATCATAAAACTTTCCTTCCCAGCTAAATGATGTGGCAATTGAGCACATAATCATACTCCAGGTGCCCTTAGAGCTCATCTTGCTCTAGTTGTCATAAACAAATTTAATTAAACAAATATGGGGTCAGGTGAGAGCATTCTTTGATGTAAGCATAATGCTAGGTTCTGGGCCATAGAGTGGTGATTAAGAGACAAAACAGACATGGTTCCTGCTTTCTCATGACAGAGTCTAACCAAGTGTAATAACCTTCGCTGAAATGTAAAGCTCACCTGGGTGCTGGGGAAAACATATCAAGGGGATGTATTATTTCTGATGTGCACATCTGTCTGTGCAAGATCATCACAGCTCTTGGAACACCAACTGTAGTTCACACTTCTTTGTGTCTCCTGCAGCTTCATATACTACATGATCAAATGTCTGGTCCTGAACTCACAGAACAGGTACCACTGGAAAAGTATGGGGTCATTAATGGGGGCAATTTAGCACCAAGCTTTCTTTTTTCCTACTTTCTCCTCTTTCCTTTCTACCTCATTGCCTTCTTCCTTCTCTGTTCCTTGTCCCATTTCCAGTCTTCCCTGGCCTAACCCTGGACCCAAGCCTAGGCCCCAGGACATGTTGTTCAGGCCAGTACTTAGTTATGTGTTCCCTTTTTATTTCTTAACTTATCCCATTTAGAGAGAAAAATACAGACCTGAGGTTTTCTATTTTTGCTAGCCATTAGAATCACCTAAAAAGCTGACGTTTAGCTTCCCCTCCCCTCAAATCTATTTTTTTTTTATAATGCAGCCGAGTTTCCCACATTTGGGGAAATCACAGGGGTCAGCACATTCAGAGTGCAATGGATAAGCCTCGCCCTGGGAAAACCACCTTCATGATCATGGTATCTCCTCTGCCAGGAAATATTCAAATCTAATCATTGACTTGAGGTGAGGTCTTGATATAGATAGTTCTTATAGCTCCCAGGTAATTCAAATGGCAGCCAGACCACAAACCACTGCAATAGACAGGATTTAAAAGCCTATACGTTCTCAGATGAGGGTGATGGCCCCCAGAAATAATCAGAAAATCTGGCATGTGCCAACAGGATAGTATCCCTTGCACCAAGAATAGGGTAAGGACTGGTTGCTTCATATCTCTAGCACCTCAACTCCAGAATGGCTGTCACACTACCATGGCTGAAAAAGGAAGTCAGAGAAGAGAGACTGGTTAATAGGAATGGTGAGAGCATGGAAGCAGATTGCCCTGTAAATTAAGAGGGAATATTAAAGGAAGTAGCAGCTGAAAAGTAGTTGGCACAGAATTAGACCTCAATAAATGACAGCTTTTACAATGACATTTTGCATTCAAATTATTTGCACAAGGAGCAGCAAGTAAAATTAGTTCCATTTTAGAGATTGAAAAAAAAAGTTTAGAGCATAACTTTCCTGCCTTTTCACCCCTCCCCATAGGCTAGCTAACTGTTCAAGTCAACTCATCTGCCCCTCACCATGGTAGTGTGATGGCTAAGATGTGAGTCCTCAAACTTGACCACAAAGGTTATTCACCACAAAACCCTGAACAGGTAAGTAATCTTGCTTAACTCTACTTTCCTCATCTATAAAATGGGAACAATATAAAGGTTCCTATTGCTCACAAAGCCACTGAGAAGAGTGAGATTGTGTTTAAGTGCACAAGCTTGGGTTATTATTCCAGTTGTCATAGCACTTATCCGTCTCTCATGTGATAACTGATTTACTTCTCTCTCCTCTTACCTAACTTCCCAGGCCATTTAACTCCCTACATTTTTAAATTAGTTCTTAAAAGAATTATATCACACATATAAAGAAATATACATAAATGTTTTAAAGCACTGACACCTGTGTACCCATTATTCCCCTTAAGAAACTGACAATTCCTCAAAACCCTTTGTGCTTCTCTCCAATCACATCCCCATCTCCACCTCCCCCCCCAAAATAACCCCCTTTCTGAATGTTAACTTTTTAATTAAAACATACACACACACACACACAGAGAGAGAGAGAGGGAGGGAGAGAGAGAGAGAGAGAGAGAGAGAGAGAGAGAGAGAGAGAGAGAGATGAATCCCAGCAATTATTTTTTGTCTTTATATTCCCAGAATATTGAATTTTATAAGCAATCGATAAACAGCAGGTAAATAAGTGAGTGTCCTGACAGAACTAAAACCAGAACAGGGTGTTTTGTTTTCTTTTTACTTCTTAGCTATTTAATCTTGAGCAAACTTCTCTAAGGTTCAGTTTCCTCATCTGTAAAAAGAAGATGATAGGTTCTATGCTCCCTGGGTTCCCTTCCAGCATAAGTCTGTGAGTCACCCAAGAGATGTTTCCTGAGGCTGGGACCTGGTGTTCACAAAGACTATACAGCAAACTACTAGAGGAAATATCAGAGCATTCCAGCTGGTGTGCCAGGGCCCACCAAATGAGTAACAGATGTACAAAGTATCAACCCCTGAAGATGAGGGGCAGCAGAACCCTAGGATTGACTGCATCCAATCACAAATACCCTTATCGCTTTACTCCCATATCTATGACTTTTTTTTTAATGTTATCACTAGCTAATATGACTCAGTGGTTGAGCATCAACCCATGAACCAGGAGGTCATGGTTCGATTCCCAGTCAAGGCACACATCAGAGTTGCGGGTTCAATCCCCTATAGGGAGTGTGCAGACGGCAGCTGATCAATGATTCTCTCTCATCATTGATATTTCTATACCTCTCTCTTTTTTTTTAAAGCATTTTATTGATTTTTACAGAGAGGAAAAGAGAGGGAGAGAGAATTAGAAACATCAGTGAGAGAGAAACATCAATCAGCTGCCTCCTGCACACCCCCCACTGGAGATGTGCCCGCAACCAAGATACATGTCCTTGACCGGAATTGAACCTGGGATCCTTGAGTCCGCAGGCCGACGCTCTATCCACTGAACCAAACCAGTTAGGCTCTATTCCTCTCTTCTTCTCCCTTCTTCTCTTTGAAATCAATAAAAACATTTTTTAAAAATATATTATCTTGCCATAACTAGTTTGGCTCAATGGATAGAGAATCAGCCTATGCCTGAAGGGTCCCGAGTTCTATTGCACTCAAGGGTACATGTCCAGTTGTGGGCTCGATCCCCAGTAGGGAGCATACAGGAGGTAGCCCATCAAACATCATTGATGTTTCTCTCTCTCCATCTCCCTTCCTCTCTGAAATCAATAAAAATATATATTTTAAAGTACAATATTAAAATAAGTCTTTAAAAAATATTTATCTTTTCCTATGTGAACCAATAGGGAAAAGGTTGATAGCACTATATTAGAGTATGTTGAGTGGGAGGCTAGATTCAGCCTACAAATCCAGGGCATTTGGTGGATACTCTCTTTCCCCTTTTCAGAGGCCACTGGCCCACTATAGAGATGCCATATCAGCAGAGCCACTGGGGAAGAGATGGAGGAGAGAAATATCTTAATGCATGAAAAAAGAAAGCCTTGAAAAAAAGGGTGGCTTCAAGGTCCTCTGTGCAGAGGAACCTTCTCACAGGCTTTCCCTAAAGCTGAGGCAGAAGTGTGCCCAAGAGCAGACTCGGAGGGCCGTGTCCAAGGCTCCCTGCAAGGAGATTCAGAACTCCCCACCAGCAGCCCAGTCCAGCTGCTGCCCAGCCACAACTGTTGGCAGGGAGTCTTCAAGTCTAAAATTAGCCTCCAGCTCTCCACCCAGGCAGTTCCACCACTCACTCTGGCAGCCGGGGCTCTGTGGTGAGGTAACAACTGAGGTCCGTCTGTCTCAGGACATCAAGGGGTTAGGGCAAGGCAGCAGAGAGCAAAGTTCTGCTCTCCCATCAGGGTCAGCACCAAGCTGGAAACTGGAGAAACAGTTAAAAGCAGGAGCATTTGTGTGTATGGAACTCAACTTTTGCTTTGCTTCTGTTCTTCCTCCTTGTCTGCACCTATAAGTACAACTTGTCCTATTAACTCAAGGAACACAAACACACAAAAAGGAAAGCAATCTTTTACTGAGAGTTTTAAGATGTGCCAGCTTTTCAATTTTGCCACCACAACCTTGTGAGGTCAGGGTCATTATTCCCATTATACAGAACACCAGGGAATGCTCATCAAATTAGCTGACCTGAGTTGGTGACCCTGTGAGGAAGACTCCAGAAGTGCCGACCCCTTCTCTTGGAGGAGAATTTCTGGAAGGGCATCTCTAGAGGTAGAGCCTGAGCCCCTGACTCATTGACCCCCACTTCTAGTTCCCTCAGCTTCTGATGGTCTGGTCAGGGAGCCTGTGGCTGCAGCTGCCAAAATAAGCGGCCAACCCAAAAGCCAACTTCTGGGCAGAGGTCCCTTCCACCCCTGGGCTAAGCACACAGTGGTGTTTATGTGATGGCTGCCCAGGAAGCAGGGAGGGGGTGGTGAGGCCCTGAGTGGGGACTGGTCCATGGTCCGTAACTCGAGAGGAGTAGGAAGGCTATGAGAAAGATGATCATAGTCATCAGGACCTGTGGAAATGCCCCCCAACGTCACTGAGTCTCTCCAGCTGAGAGCTTCCCAGAGATCCTTTCCCTAAAAACTATGAGCCAGGGCTCATCCAACCTCAGCATGCCCCTCACTGTCCCTCCCCACCTATAGAACCTGTCCTTTTATTTCCTGGACAGGAGACAACGTGAGAGGAAGAAGTGGAGGATGTTGACTGCTTCGAAGGTAAGAGCTGCATCAAGGGTCCAACTCCCAGTGCTGACTCAATGAGAAGGCCGAGATACACAGCTTGGTGATTTGAGTGAGGATGTGAATTGGGCATCTCCTCTGAGTCTCCTTTTCCAGTCTTTCTAGAGCCACTTCAGCTGGGAATCCTCGGAGCTGGTACAGATACCACTTTCTCTGGGAATAATGTGAGAGCCACAGGGGACCAATAGCCCCGTAGCCAACCCTTCTCATTTACAAATAAGAAAACTGAGGCCCAGAAGGCAGGACTGACTTGCTCAAAGTCAGTTAATATCAGAACCAAGTCTGGAACCCAGATCCCCTGATTCCTAGCCCAAGGTTCTTAGCCCTAACAATGTGTTTAAGGGGAAAAAAGAGCCCAAGTTCCCTTCTAGCCCCAATACACTATGATTCTATAAAGGTTTCTACTTTTTTCCTCTGCTACAACAGACCCCAATTGTTCATACAATTCATTAGTGACTCTCCTTGGCCAAATATGCTGCTTTCTTCTTAGTCTTTCTGGACCTTTCATTTGTACCTGACACTGTTGCTCCTTTTTTTCCTTATCATGACTCCTTAGAAGTATGATTCCCTCTTCCATAATTCTCTAACTATTCATTTTATCTCTCTCGGTGGCTTGTTGTAAGTAACCAAAAGGGTCCCCAGGTGTAGACACTTCCACAGCTGAAGATTCCAAGTCCTGGCCCCCACAGCTTCAGCAGTCTGAGGAACATCAGTTGACTGGTCTAGTAGAAGGCTCTCAACAGGATAAGACAGCGACACCATCAGAGCCACACCATGAAACAAAGTACCCTCAGCAAGATTTAAGTTATTCAAGAGAGACTCTAGACTGCATGTGATGATGGTCTGCTGAGATTCTGAACCATCCCATCTATCTTACTTAGTGTGCGAGTTAGCACACTTTAGTGTGAGGCTCCCAACTCCTTCAGTTGGCTTAACAAGGTATGTATGTGCCAGCCTCGTCTTGCCTCTTAGTTTCTATTCTGTATGAAGGAGGCAGTAGGCTGTGCCTTGTCTCCCAGTGAACTCCAGGATTCATCCTGACAAATGGGTGTCATTTCCCAACGCCATTGCTTCATATACACCCATATGTAGGCTGCGGCAGAGGACACCTTCCCCAGCAGGTAAAAAGGACTAACCTTTCTGCAGGAGAAATAGCAACCTGTGATCCTACACTGTGTCTGCAGCCTAAGTTGCCTCAAGTTCCCAAGAGAAAGGATCCATGTGAAAACAAGGTTCTATTGTTCTTCCTCACCTCCCGCTCCTTCCCTCACATGATTGGTTCACAAATACCCTGCCAGCTAGGCAAAGTGTTTACTATCCTGGAACTTTCCAACCTTCCTGGAGATATAAAGGAGCAGAAAAAATATAGAAAAACAACTCTTACTTGGGGATTTTTCCCCCCTTGATTTTAGGAGAAACAACTATAGATTTTTTTTCTGTCTCTCAGGCCTTCCAATTTCTAAATATATCAAGTATAGCAGTAGGAGGGCTATGAGAAAGATGATCATGGTCACCAGGGCCTGTGGAAATGCCCCCCAAAGTCACTCTCTCCAGCACTCTCAAAATTTCATTTTAAGCAATCCAAGTTATGCACAATATATGTTTATCTTCCTAACTAACAAAAAATTTCTTTAGATTTATATGGGGCACTTAAAATATTTCATAACTGTTTCCTTAAAATATTAAAATATATTTCCATTTCGCTGAAATTGAACTTGCCTAATTTTTGTAACAACAAATACCTTAGGCAGTTTGTGCCCTTGCATTTTTCTCAAAGTAGTAAATTAAAAACTTTCAATTTAATAGTTCTTGCTTCCATAACAGACAGGTAGTATTTCCTGAGAAATACAATTAAAATGTCACCATTGTAAATTGTTCCTATGCAAACATTTTTCCTATTTTCATGCATCAGAGCAAAGTTGATTTCTAATTCAATATGCTAAATCAAGCTTGAATGTTATTTTTTCACTTCCTCTCTGTACTCTTCCAAACATGTTCTGAACCACTTACTGTTACCTCTGCAATTTTTCTTCAATTTGTCACCCAGTATATCTGTTGCCCCACACGGAACTGCCAGCAATGAACTTCCAATTGCAGACAGGGACTAGGATTATGAAAATACCAACTCTCACCAGCTTTTATCTTTCTATAGAGATGAGAATAAGGGAGAAGACAACAATTTTTTAAAATACGTACTTTTCCACCTAAGGGCTTCATGGTTCCTGTGTTCTAAGACTTTTTTGGTTTAAAATCAATGTCCTTTATTCTTATTCCCCATCCCTCCTCAATTCAAAGAGGTGAGAGAGGAAATCCTAACTCCACTTCTATTTTGTGCTTTTGTTTTGTTTTGTTTAAAGAAGCTCTAGAGACAGAGGGACAACCACATGAAGACATGGGTCATCTACATGCCAAGGAGAGAAGCCTCAGAAGAAACTAAGCCTGCCAACTCCTTGAGCTTGGACCTCAGCCTCCTAAATTGGGAGAGAATAACTTTCTGTTGGTTCAGCCAACCCCTCCCTGCAAATAAAAAGAAGCTCTACACTTCTTTAGTAGTATGGGCTCTATTCTGAGGATGGGAGAGAGAGAGAGGAACAAAGAGACCTGTTAGATGAGAAATGTCAACTCTTGGCCTGCCCTTTGCAATGTGAGAATTTAATATCACAAGAAGTTCTTTTACAGGTTACTCTCAACTATCCATATCAATAGAGGGAGTCACTAGAGACATTTCAGAAAACTCACAGATCACCCTTAACAGCAGCTGAATTGGGCACATGATCCACCACCAGCAAGGTGGCAATAACTTTAGCTATTTCACTGGCTAGAAAACATAAATTAACTTGAATACAGGTTATATGCATGTCAGATGGCTTGGATCAGTGGTCAGCAAACTCATTAGTCAACAGAGCCAAATATCAACAGTACAACGATTGAAATTTCTTTTGAGAACCAAATTTTTTTAACTTAAACTTTCTAACGCCACTTCTTCAAAATAGACTTGCCCAGGCTGTGGTATTTTGTGGAAGAGCCACACTCAAGGGGCCAAAGAGCTGAATGTGGCTCACAAGCCATGGTTTGCTGACCACTGGCTTGGATGGGTAGAAAAAGGGAGCCTCATGAAACTCAGACATTAAAAGAAGCATTCTTAGCAAACAAAAAGGAAATGAGCAATGGCAGAATGGCAATGGTGCAGTGTGTTATAAAGAGCACTGCCAAAGCACGGGGAGTGCTGAACCCAGCACTCTGTAGGCAGGTTGTCTAACACTCTGTAGGCCTTACATTCTTTATTGGTAAAATCAGGAGGTTGGGCAAACAATTTGTAGTGACTGCATAGCAAGCTCTTTGAGAAAGAGAGAGTGTATCTGGGATCAGTTCTATTGGAGATGTCTGCCATTGGCCTGGAATAAGAAATGCAAGTATTACCTCGGTGGATAGAATGTCAGCCTGCAGACTGAGAGGTCCTGGGTTCGATTATGGTCGAGCGCACATGCCTGGGTTGCAGGCTTGATCCCTGCAGGAGGCAGCTGATCAGTGATTCTCTCTCATCATTGATGCTTCTATCTATCTCCCTCTCCCTTCCTCTCTGAAATTAATAAAAATATATTTTTTTAAAAAGAAATGCAAGTATTGCCCTGGACGGTGGCTCAGTTGGTTAAGCACTATCCCATGCACCAAAAGGTCACTGGTTCAATTCCTGATCAGAGCACTTGCCTAGGATGTGGGCTAAATCCTCTGCAGCAGGAGGCAGCCCATCAGTGTTTCTCTCTCTCCAAAATCAATTTTTTTTAATGCAAGTATTTTCCATCATAGATTTTTTTAAATCTCTGAGATCCATTCCTGTCCTAGGACTCTTTATGAAAGGCAGTATCTAAAAACCTATCAGAGAGAGAAGCAGGGCTTTAAAAGCTGATTAAATGATAATAATAATAGTGGCTAATATTTATAAAACATTAGTTGCCCAGTGAACTAATTCATGCACTTCGAAAGGTAAATAATTAGAAGGAATATTTTAATGTTGTTATTTGCCCTTTCTCTCTCAGCACCTGGGAGCCAGGCAATGGCCGTGCCCCCCACCACTGTCTGTGGGGCAATGGGCGGGGGGGAGGGGAGGGAGGCGGGGATCAGATCCCTGCTCATACCTACCTTGACCTGGTGCCGCATGCTCACATACTCCACCATCCCACCATGGTCCGCTCTCGTCAGGGCCCATCGGGCTAGCAGCACTTCCACTGCTGCCCACTGCCAGTGCTGACACTTCATGTTCTGTGCCATCCCCTGGTGGTCAGCGCACATCATAGCGAGTGGCTGAACTCCCAGTCGAACCATCGCCCAAGGGGATAATGTGCATATTAGGCTTTTATTATATAGGATTATGTATCAAGAGCCTAAATCCTTTGCATGGATTATGCCAAGTAAAGTAGCTACTGTTACTATTCCCATTTTACAGATAAGGAACTGAGGCTCAGGAATCTGCTGATGGAGGCACAGCTTATCAAGCATTGGAACTGATATTCAGACTCAGATAGTTTGAATTTAGAGACTTGCTCTTGACCACTATGTTATGATAAAGAAAGAAAAGGAAGAGTAAGCTGGCAGATGTGGGTTAGTGGCTGAGCCACCCATGAAGCAGGCATGACATCATAGTTCAATTCCAGTTGTGGTTGCAAGCTCGATCAGTGATTCTCATAATTTCCCTCTCTCTCTCCCTCTCTTTCTCTCTCTCTTTTTCCCTTCCTCTCTGAAATCAATAAAAATATATTTTAAAAAAAGAAGAGTAAAAGACATTACCAAATAGAATGGTGGACACAACAGCAATTTCAGACATTAAGGCAGAAAGGATGGGCACAGTGAAGGCTGTACAGACTCAATTCTAAGTTAGCCACTTGTCTCTTCTAAACATGCCATCAATGTTTGTGGGGAGCAAAACAGCCATGACCAATATGTTAGAGCTATCTTTGGCTTGTCTAAACAACCTAGTTGGAGTATACAAGACCAACCCAATAAAGTATAAATAAATAAATAAATAAATAAATATAAGAAAATGTCAATGTGAGTTTCAGACCACCTAAGTGCAACAAAACTTCTAAAAAGAGTAGGTCAGCTGGGACTGAAATAATTAAAGGCGGCTTTAGGGAAGAGATAGAATGATGGACAGAGTTTTGAAAGGCAAGCTAAATGAATATCATGACACTGGAGAGCAGCATTCAAGAATATGAGAGAGTCCAGCTAGTGTGGCTCAGTGATTGAGCATCAACCTATAAACCAGGAGGTCACAGTTTGATTCCCAATCAGGGCACATGCTTAGGTTATGAGCTCAATCTCTGGTATGGGGTATGCAGGAGACAGCCAATCAATGATTCTCTCTCATCACTGATGTTTCTATCCCTCTCTCCTTCTCCCTTCCTCTCTGAAATCAATTAAAAAAATATATTGTTTTTTTCAAAAGAAACTGAAAGAAGCCCTGCCAGTATGGCTCAGTGGTTGAGCATTGACCCATGCACAAATAGGTCACCAGTTTGGTTCCCAGTCAGGGTACATGCCCAGGTTATGGGCTCGATCCCCATTAGGGAGTGTGCAGGAGGCAGCCAACTGATGTTGATGTTTCTCTCTCATGAATGTTTCCCTCTCTTGTGTATGTTTCTCTCCCTCTCCCTCTCCCTTCTTCTCTTTACAATCTGTAAAAACTTTTAAAAAAGAATCTGAGAGAAGATCAGCCCAAGATAGATACACCCCAACTCAGGTTCTTCATGGACAAGAAGTGAGGGTGAAGCTATTGCTCTCTGATAGTTACTTTCAGAGTTTATACATATTCTTCTGCATCTCCTAGCAGAGAGACTGCTTCCTGGCTCTCTTTCTCCCACCTAACATCTCTGCCCTACAACTAGAGTAAAGAGATTTAATTGGGAGGACATCCCCAAGAAAATCAAACTCTGAGAACCTATCATGTACCAAGTATTGGGCAAAGCATGTAAACAGGTTCTTAACTAGGAATCCATGGATAGGTGTCAGAGACTTGTGAACTTCCTCAAAGTAGCATGCAAAATATATGAGTGGGCAGGTAAATTCCTGGGGAGAGAGTCCACAGTTTCTTTATCAAATTCTATAAGAGTATGTAAGCTACAAAGGTTAAAAAGTGGTTAAAAAGTCCCTGCACCAGAATGATAAAAGGGGAAAGAATGCCCAGGTCCAGCACTCGAGAAATTCACAATCTCGTGGGAGAAGACAAACACAGACATAAATAACTCTGATGCAAGGCAGACTTTGATAAGTGCACTAATGGAAGTACAAAAAGAAAAAAATGCTGTGAGGGAAGGGGGAGCAGAGTTAATTTCAATAGGGCTGTCAATAAGCCATCCTCTCCCCCATCCTGGTTTCGAGATCTAAGTTTATAATGAGGAAAACAACCAGCCTTGCTTCTCTTCTGGTACTCCCCGTGGAGTTGAGGCACTCTATTCCTGCCAGGCAGGTGAAGAAGAGGATTGTTTTCAGGACAATGGGGGCGATAGGATGGAGATGCTCATCCTGATATGAGCAATAACCTTGTTCTACATTTTTCCCTCTTCTACTCAGGTCCCATTCTCCGATTCCTGAGGTACTAGCAATCCTGACACACAGTTGGTGCTTAATGCTTAATTGTGTCCTTTATCCCTAAATTACCTCTTTTAGGGTATCCCTTCTCAGAGAAACCCCTCACCCTCCAAGCTAGTCTTTTCTCTTACCCCTCCATCCAGAAACATTGTGCCATTACCATATTTCATTTTCTTCCAAAAACTCATCACCATCTGAAATTCTTATCTCTTTTTATGTGTCTATTATCTTTCTTCATGAACTCATGAGAGTAAAGCCTTTAACTTTCTGGTTCCCTTCTATGTCCCTAATTCCTACAATATTGCCTGGCACATCCGAGTGCTCATTAAGTATATATTGAATGAATAAGTGCCTAGTCCCTATCTCCTAGTCCCTTTGTATCCAAGGTTTAGAGAGGAAAGTGTAAGGAGAAATGAAAGCACTTTTCCCGCTGAGAACATTTTTGTGATGCTGGGTTTTCAAAATAACCCTTAATTAAAATAATCATGGCAGAGTGTAGCCAGGGAACCATGTGTAAAACCGAGAATTTGAATATTCTTTCACCTCTATGTATATAAACTCTATCGTCCAACTGTCACTTCTGTCTTTGACAGCTCTGTTTTCTTCTAACACCCTACTCAGCTATGCACTCATCACCCACACTTAGGTCACTGCAATAACCACCTGAGTGGCCTATCTCCAAGCCATCCTGCAAACTCCCAACAACTTAATCTATCTATAATCATAATCCCTAGAACACAAAAGGTGTTCAATAAAAGTCTGAAGAATTAAATCAGTGGATGTAAGACAACCCTGCCTTCTATCATACCAAATCCCTCCTTTAAAAAGTTTATGTTGCTCTCTCTGCCAAATCCACATTGAATATTTTAGCACTCAACACTCCAAGGAGTTACAACCACCTTATATATATATATATATTTTTTATTTTTTACAGAAAAGAAGGTAGAGGGATAGAGAGCCAGAAACATCGCTTCAGCTGCCTCCCGCAAACCCCCTACTGGGGACGTGCCCACAACCGAGGTACATGCCCTCAACCGGAATCGAACCTGGGATTCTTCAGTCCACAACCCGACGCTCTATCCACTGAGCCAAACCAGTGGGGGCCACAACCACCTTTTCAATCTCATCAGTGTGTGAGCCTCTGCACTACAACATTTGTGTCCCTTAAACTTTTACTTAGCTTCTGCTATACTCCTCCAATGGAAGTATTCACCTTTGATTAGACAGACACACACACACACACACACACCAATGATCATGGACTACTGAAGCTGTAAAAGGCCTTAAAAATTCAAGCAACCCTAGCCGACTTGGCTCAGTGGATAGAACGTTGGCCTGTGGACTCAAGGGTCCCAAGTTCGATTCCAGTCAAAGGCACACGCCCGGGTTGCGGTCTTGATCTTCAGTAGGGGGCGTGTAGGAGACAGCTGATCAATGATTCTTTCTCATCATGGATGTTTCTATCTCTCCCTCTCCCTTCCTGTCTGAAATCAAGAAAAAATATATTTTTAAAACATTCAAGCAAACGAACTTCCTTTTGAGAAATACAGCAAAATACTAAGAAATAGTACATATCAAATCTGACATACTTCTCTTATTTAAATAGTTAACCTCTCCATAATGTAAGATAAATTTTCAGGGGCCAAATAAATTAAGTTGTGAATGTCAGAACAGCAAGCAGATGTTAATACCTTAGCAGCCTCTAAAGTATTAGTTTGGGGGCAACTAACAACTTTAGATGTAATAAACAAGTTTGTTTTAAATGATTAAAAACAAAAGAACACAGTATTTTAAAAAGAACTAAATTTAAAATAGAACCAAATAAAACTAGTAATTGAATCAAATGAGAAAATGGGGTAGATGTCTCTCCCTCAATTTCTCTCCCTAATGTTTTCCCAATTCTTAGTGTCTGCCCAATTTCCCTGCCGCTGCTGGTGGAAGTTTGCCTGAGATGTGTTCCTCATCCTCCTGCCCCTTTCCTCAGGACTTCAACTCAGCTGGAATAAAAAAAGAAAACCAAGAACCAAGAATATGTTTGTCTCTGCTTCATGAAGAAATCCTCCATGTCTTCCCTCCCCCACTCCTCCCCCCAACGCCCTCTAAACTGCATCCCACACCCGCCACCAATCTTTAACTCAGAGTTGGTGGTAAGTAGTTAGGTCAGCTGGTTGGTGTGGTGTATGTGTGCATGCCTGCATGTGTCCATCTGAACCCTGGGCTGGCAGGCAGGGTGGAAAGGAGTGGATCAGAGGATTTGTAAGAAGATCTCAGCAGAGAGGCCTTTAATCTTTGAAGCAACTGCTTGTATGGAGACCATGTTGTGAGAGATGACCTTGGAGACAAAGTAGCCAGAAGCATGGGATTGCTGCCACCTCTCAGTTCAGGCAACTAAGTCTTGAAAGACCAGGGCCAGAATGTCAAAGATGGACCCACCCCTGAAAGAAGAATCTCATTCCAAAAATATGGAAACTAAAGCCCTCCAGAGAAAAGGATCCTCCACAAGTCAGTTACAAAGATAGGCCTGAAACTGAGATACCTGCCCAATGTTCTTGCCTCCAGTCCCAGGAATCCTCTGAGTACCAAGAGGCATGCAGCAGAGAAAAAGGCTAGCTTTTCCCAACTGCTGAGCTTCTGTGACATGGAACATTCCCCAACTTCTCATTCTTAGCAAAATCCTTGCCTTCTGACCTGCCCTTTCCCCCAATGCAAATATTTACCTAGAATCAGAAAGGAAGGATCGAGGAGAAAAGAGTGGTTAAAGAACATGTATTTGGCCCTAACTTGTTTGGCTCAGTGGATAGTGTCCTAGGGTTCGATTCCAGTCAAGGGCATGTACCTTGGTTGTGGACACATCCCCAGTAGAGGGTGTGCAGGAGGCAACAAATCAATGTGTTTCTCTCACATCACTGTTTCTCTGTGTCTTTCCCTCTCCCTTTCACTTTCTCTAAAAATCAATATGGACAAATATCCTTGAGTGAGGATTAACAAAGAAAAAAAAAAAAAAAGGAATGTGTATTTGGTGGCAGGAGCTGACCATGGCCTGGAGATTGATAAGAAACTGGGCACAGCTGTGTCTTGGTCTGAGCAATTGTAAAAGTATTGGCAAAAGGGCTAGTTGAAAACCATATCTATCCTTGCCTGCCTGTCCAGCCATTCCCTAATTCCTACCAGCATTCACTGAGCTCCTAACATGTGCTACTTTTATGTTAAATCTAATTGGGCACTTAATATGTGGCCAGCTCACTAAGTCTTATCTATCTATATAATAGAGGAATATGCAAATTAGCCTGGATACTGTAACGTCATGACCAAATAGCAGGGACCTGAGACTGTATGGTGCCTAGCAGGGCAAAGGACCTCAGGCCGCACCCCCCACCCTGCAGTGCACAGGGGACCTCAGGCTGTGCCCCTCGCCTAGTGGGGCTTGATGGGGGACCTCAGGCCATGCTCCCCACCCACAGGGCTTGATGGGGGACCTCAGGTCATGCCCCTGCCCCAGTGCCAGGCCGGGGGACCTCAAGTTATGCCCCCAACCCAGGGGGGCTTGATGGGGCCCTCATCTGAAAGGGCTTGACAGGGAATCTCAGACCACACTTCCACCCCAGCACTGGGTTGGGGGACCTAAGGTTGCATCCCTCTCCCAGAAGGTCTTGACAGGGAACCTGAGACTGTACCCTCAACCTGGCAACGGGCCGGGTAACCTAAGGCTGCACCCCCCTGCCTGGAGGGGCTTGATGGGAGTGAGACCAGCTGGGTCTGGGTCTCACCCAATGGGGGTATGGCAGGCCAGGTCTGGGTCTCCTGCGCTTTCAAAGTGTGTGCAGGTAGTGGGCAGGGACTTGACTCTAGGTCCCATAGTGTGCCCCAGACTCTAACAGGAGGGAGATTTTCATATACATTTTACTAATTTTCTTTCATCTCTGATACTTCTATTATAGAGAAAGGGCAAATAGCAATATTAAAACATTTCCTCTAATTACCTTCTAATGTGCATGAATTTCGTGCACTGGGCCACTAGTTTAGTCATAAGAAAGGCTCTATAGAGAGGACATTACAGCCCTGTTACCCAGATGAAGCAACTGAGGCTTAAAAAGGAAGAAGTACCTTATATAAGATCTTGCAATTGGTGAGTAGTAGAACTTGAATTTGAACCGTGCCCTGTCTTCAAATTCCTTAATTTTTTCCAGGAACCATCAATACTTTTTGGCCTACTTAGTTCCCCATTAAAAAAGCAAATGCTTCACAAACATTTTACTTCGTTTTAAAATGAATCACCTCTGCATTCATTCAAGATTTGCAAAGTAAATAACAATTGAAAAATAGACATCCCTATTGGGCATTTATATATATAAAATCCTTGGTTGCCTGGTATGTCACTTCTCCATTCCCATCAATCTTTCTTTCCCATCCTTGGGCCCTCCTCCCAGGCCCTGACACCATAAAGCAAATTCTAACAGCTAGAGTGGGATGAAAGCATAGCCTCTGTTCCACACCACAGAACAGTTTAAAAGAAATGGGTAGAGGCGGCAGGTAATAGCTCTTCCTTGGGCTTTTTCGTCTGTTAGTAAAGGCGCTAGCAGCCACAGGTTGGGCAGTGGCCACAGACCTTCTTGTTCACAGCGTCAGCAAGAGTCTAGGGTAGGATCCACAGGACAAGCTTGAGCTTCCTGGCAAGTTGCCTGGGTTGTTTCATCAGTAATGTCAACGGTGCCCCAAGAATTACTGAATTTCCCTTGTACTTATGTCATTGTTTAAAATAAAGGTGGCTCGGGCCCCAACATCTGTCAGCAAATTCCAAGTTTTTGATATTCTTTTCATATACAGAATGTGTGTATTTATTTTTAATCTCATTCAAATTTTTCAATATCTAAATAAACTTAAGACAAAAATAATTTTTTTAGCTTTTTTGTTTTTTTTTTAATATATTTGATTGATTTTTTTAGAGAGGAAGGGAGACGGATAGAGTTAGAAACATCGATGAGAAAGAAACATCGATCAACTGCCTTCTGCACACTCCCCACTGGGTATGTGCCCGCAACCAAGGTACATGCCCTTGACCAAAATCAAACATGGGACCCTTCTATCCACTAAGCCAAACCTGTTTGGGCTTTTTTGTTTTTTTAATGTGCAATTCTTGTTTAAGGTATTCCTGGTTATCACTGCTAATTATACTTTCTTTTTTCCAACAATCTCTGGTCAGATTAGTGCTCATTTCCCCTTCACACTTTTATGTAAATAATAGCACTTTTTATTTATTTTGTGCCATTGTTTGGTTAAAGTGGCTTACAAGGACAGAGAATATAAAGTGACATAAACTAGAAGTTGTGGGAGGAAACAAAAAATAAAGGTACAGGAATGAAACTGATACAAAAATATAAAATCTTTTCCCCTTTTCCCCAGATGAACCGTAAATTGAATTCTGAAGCTTCCCAATGATCAACACAAAGGGAGAAGCATCGACCCACACACTGAAGGGTTGTGGGTTCAATTCCCGGGCAAAGTCACATACCTGTGTTGCAAGTTCAATCCCCAGCCCTCGTTGGAGCACATGTAGGAGTCAACCAATCAATGTCTCTCTCTCTCCCTTTCTCCCCACCTCCACTCCTCCCACACTCTCAAAAAAATCAATGGAAAAAATATACTTGGATGAGGATTTAAAAAAAAAAACAAAGGGGAGAAGCCTGAGTGGTTTTACAACTTACATAGCCAATAAAAATTAAAACAAATCGATTGCTCAAGAGAAGCTAGCTATTTCTAATATTTCTCATACACAGGATAAGCGATGTTTCTCAATCCTGTCCTTGCAGCAGCTCTAAGGGAGCATTTCACAGGGCTGTAATCATAGCATGTAAGTCATTGGTCTTCCTTTGCCACTTTCTAAGTTAGTATACCTATACTATGGTAGTGACTGAAAGGAAGTTCACAGTGGGTGCTGGGGGGCTGGTAATGTTTTGTTTCTTTGCTGGGGTGCTCATTACACAGGTATGCTCAATTTGTGGAAATTATCAGGCTGTACACTTACATGCGCACTTTTCTGTACATATAAGGTACTTCAATGAAAAGTTAAAACACACACACACACACACACACACACACACACACACACACACAGTCTGCATGCTTTGCTCAGAATATATAACATATTTAGCCCAAACTATATTCACCTCTTCTAACAGTGTTTTGCTTATATCACATAACATATAAATATATTAATTGTGAATCACAGGGTCAAAGGAGGATTGTCTGAAAGTGCAAAATGTATGGTTGGCCTAGTTTAAACCTCATTACCCTTGAATATAAGGAAAAGTGCTCGTGGAAAATAAAAGGGCAGATTTTGGGACTAGTGGAACTTTGTAGAAAACTAGACAGTGAGCGGCTAACTCCAAGAACAGCCTCTAGGCCCCATTCCAAAGCAAACTCTGCTATGGCGACTGCGCTGCACTGCTCCATAAAGCTCGGCACTCGGGGGCAAAACCAGGCTCCGTGGCCTGGAAAATTACTGCAGTGCAACTACCAGCCACTCCTAAAACCAGCACAGAAGTGGTTGCTTCAAAGACCTTGTGCTGCGAAGCAATTATAACCACACAGGGCTCCTGAATAACTCTCAGCACAGGGAGCAGTAAGCAGCCCAGCACCACCAGCAGGTGAATGGGGCCTCATCTCAGAATGAGGGGCCCTGGGTGGTGGGCAGGATAGAGAGAGTGGCTCTGTGGCTACAATTATGGGGAACAGGGACTAAAGAGACCAAGGAAAGGAGACTCAATGTCTGGGCAAAGGTTCCTGTTGTCACACACTGCGTCCCTGGTACACAGTGGTCGGTCCAAAGAAAGCATTTATAATAAAAAAAAAGCATTGATGGCTTAATTTTTATCCTTCGCATTTGTGTTTAAAGGTTATTGTTCATATGTATTATGGTCGCAGGAACAGTAATTCCTAGGTTCTATTCTTAGAGTGGTGACTGCTAAAGTATCTGCCAGTGGAAACTAAACTGCCAGGTGCTCAAAAATTCTGAGCTTACCATTTATAAGCAGAAAGTATTTATTTGAGTGTCTAGTATGAGGCTAGATTTGAATACTGACTTGAAGTTACACACAACAGCTGGGTGACCAGAATGGCAGCCTAACAGGTAAGTAGGGCAGAGGAACAGGAGCCAGAGGTTCCACGCACAGGAAAGAGGCCCAGCCCAACCAGGGCAGAGAGAGGCAGAGTTCTAAGTCAGAAGGCACACATGGAGCCTTCCCTTCTTCACAGCTTCCTGTGCTCTAAGTTTTAACTCTAAGCCACACCATCCCTGCTCTGCCCACACATCTGTCTCATTTGTTTCTCCCTCTCTCCCTGCCTGCATCTCAGATTACTGTTTTGCCCCAAGTTACCTCTGTTACTGGGTTTGTATCCTTTCCAAATGGGAATGGCTGTGGTGACCCCAGAGCTGAAGTGTCTGCCTGACATCTGTGGGTGTGGCTCCCCAGCCCACTCAAAATCAATTAGAAATCATAAGAGTCAACCAGAGAAGTGTGTTATAGATTTAAGAAAGTGAACACTGATTAATTCCTCAGCTTGAGAACACTTTGGGGTTCAGCAGGTAAACCTGGCACTTAGATGGCGATATATCAGACCCAGCCTTGGGAGATGTAGAAAGAAGCTGGGGCATGAGGTCATTCAGCCCTGGCTCTGTGCCCAAACATGATCTCTTGGCTCGAGCACCAAGTTGGTCCCAGCAGGTCAATTATAGAGCGAAGAACCTAGAAACCATTTTAGTCCTGACCTCTCCCCTCAGGCAGGACTTAGCTAACTCAATCTGAACAAATGGGTATAACTTGTTAAAACCTGCCAGAATGGAGAGTCTTTAACTTCCAATAATAGTCTGCTCCCAGGGCTGCTTTTCAGCCGGTATCCACTGGCACAGCTGTACCAGTATTGAAACACTTATGAACATATTGGGATACAGTGACTGCCCCAGGCCTTCTGAATTCCCCACTACCACCTTGACCTTTCCATAGGGAAAGCTTTATGACCCAGCAGCTAATGGGCTAATGTCAGCCTCAGCAAAGGACCTTCAGTACCCTGTTCAGGCACCATCATCCCTACTTTGGTACTGTTAACTTATTTTACTACCTTTGTCTGTTCCACACTACATGGCTAACCTATTATAAAACTTCATCTGCTCTTATCTGTAAAGGCCATTCTTGAAGGTTTATATTCAAAGTCTTTCATAATACAGCACTATTCCATAATCTCCTTCAGAACCCTCTGCTCGACACTCCCAAACCCTAACTTTGCCTTGCCTCTGGGTCTGACTGAAATAGCCTTCTCTTTCTGTATTCATTAAAACCATACAAACTCCTCAATATCTCCTGAAATGTCACCATTTCCATGAAATTAATTGAAAGAGCTGCATTCCATTACCAGAAGTGCCACAGCAACATCTAGAGTCTACACTTGTAAAACTTAATGACTGTTTCATATTATAATTATTTTTATATGTGCATCCAAACTCCTAGAGAAAGCTATTGAGAGCACAGAAACCATAACCTTGGTTATCATTATATCTAAGTGATATAGTACAATGCCTTGCTCAAGGTATATGCTAAATATTTGTTTAAATGAGTGAGTGAACAGGTCTAATTATTTTGTCCAAGGGACCCATTTTCTATCCGTTAATAATTCTGGTTGCTTTTCTCTGAAGTTACTCCAATTGTGGTTGTATCTTTTTTTACATGTGAAGCCGAAATTGCACATCATCCATACCTTAAACTACTGAGCTATTTCCATAAAGATGAAGCAGGAAGCCTGCTCCCCTGTCATTACTTTACCACCCTAGAGTTTGTGACTGCCATCTCTCCATATACTTCTCCCAGCATCAGATTGATGTACCAGGGACAGGCAAATGAAAGGTTCTTTAATGAAGGGTGGCCTTATAGATGACAGGAAAGCTGGTGGTAGAGTGAGCTGGCAGGGAGGTACTGCTAGAGGGAGGAGGTAGGGTGGCTTGCTGAGAAGCAGAGCCAAATGGCACTCCAGTTGCTGTGGTCAAAGCCACGGGTATAGTCCTGGGAGAGGATATTTTACTACCCTGGTTGCTGTGGATTGGCCAGGGTGTAGAGGAGAAAATGCTAGCCACCCCTTCCCACCTCTCCACTTCCTAATTCTTCCCCCCACCATCTCCCGTACCCCTCACCCCTACACTCCCTTCAAAGAAATAGCTCTGAGCTAGGAGTAAGACCTATAAGGAGAAGAGGACTTTGATACAAGATATCTGGGCTTCTGATAAACAAAAGAGGATGGAAGACAAGGAGCCAGGAACCACAATCACTGTCTAAATCTCATTCCAAATGAAAAAAGTAGAACACAATGCGGTGGCCAGGGTGAAAAGCCACCCTGTAGAGCAGATGGGTTTCAGGATGCTAAGTGATCCATCAGTGTCCAGGCTTGGACTCTCCTTAAGGAGCCCTGGCAAATTTGATCAGTGGTTAGAGCATCAGCCCAGGAACCAAAAGGTCCCAGTAAAGGGCACACACGTGCCTAAGTTGCAGGTTCAGTCCCCAGCCCCAGTTGAGGTGTGTGTGGGAGGCAACCAATTGATGTGTCTCTCTCACACCAATGTTTTTCTCTTTCTCTCTCTCTCCTCCTCCAACTTCCCTTCCACTCTCTCTAAAAATCAATGGAAAAAGAAATATCTCAAGTGAGGATTAAAAAAAAAAAAAAAGATGGTTAAGGAAACAGAAAGCCAATTCTAGAATAGGAAGCTGGGAACATTTTTCTGGAGGAGAGTCAGTTTGGAAAAGGAAACAAGGAATAAGGAAACCCAGTCAGAGTAAAGATTCAACTAGAAGGGAAACCAAACAGACACAGGAATTGATAGCTGAGGATGAGACAGCCAACAGGAGATAGAGTGTGAGATTCTGATTATGGCGACTGCTTCTGGCCTCTGAAGAGAAAGCACATTTGAGGCAAAAGTATGTGCTGTAGGAGGGGGAGGAAGAAGGGAGGTCACTGATTTCAGGGTCATGAAATAACTGCCTTCCTCTGTTTTTAATTGTGCAGGGGATCCCACTGGCCATCACATTAATAAAATTGAGAAGAGGTGCCCGGTCCCAAGGAGAAAAGGAGGAAGATCCCTCCCAGGGCCTCCCACCTGCACTCACTCCAGCTGGGCTCATGCACATGGCACTATGAAGGTATAGAAGGGTGGATTCACTATTAGAAGGGAAAACAAGGCTCAGGAGAGGGAAAAACTAGCTATGGGAAGGCAGATTTGGGTCATCAGAAGGAAGCACTCTCCTCTTAGAGCAGTGGAGCTGCCTTCCTCATGATGTGTTGATCTCTCTGGCCTGGAAGTAATCAAGAAGAGATTGCCGAAACCAGTTTGGCTCAGTGGATAGAGCGTCAGCCTGCAGACTAAAGGGTCCCGGGTTCCATTCCGGTCAAGGGCATGTACTTGGTTGCAGGCTACTGGGGGTGTGCAGGAAGCGGCTGATTGGATCATCGATGTTTCTGACTCTCTATCCCTCTCCCTTCCTCTCTGTAAAAAATTAATAAAATATATTTAAAAAAGAAAAGAAAAGATCACATAACCTCAATCATCAGGCTGAAAGAAACCTTGGTGATCATTTGGTCCAACTTCCTCCCTCTACCTGAGAAGTTGCCATTTTTTTCCTCAAGTCCTCAACTAGTTAGTGACAAAACCAAAGCTGGAACCTGTCTCCCAACACACAACCAGAATTATTTCAGCTGCCATACAATGAGAGAGAGGTTCCACCATAAACATTTCTACCCTGAACCAGTCCAATTACTGAGCTAGTGATTCCTTCTTTTGGCTACAGAAGACAAAGCACCACACCCAACTCTGGGCAAAGAAGCTGACACAAGGACCTGTCAGAGAATCTTCTCACCGGTAATTTCATCAGGCATTCCTTCAGTCCTGAGCAGGAAAAGTGCAGTGATGGGAGAAAGGTGCTAGAACTCTGAACCTCTGTCCCTTGTGCCTTGGAAGGGAACCTGGTGGATTCCAGAGTCTCTCCACTCCTTCCAGCTATTATGTTGACCTTTTACAGTCCCTGACACTTTCAGAGTTTTAGTTTTTAGTTCCAGCAATAGAAAATTGAAAGTCCCCTCAGATAACCAAGTCTATTGTAAAAAGAGAGACCATTTCCCCTCTATTGTCCTAGGAGGAAACTGAGGCACGGAAAAGGTAGCTTTAGATAAGTTAAAGGCATTAATTGAACTATTGTGCCGTCCATTTTTTCCGTGGGCAATGTCTGAGGGGTTTGATAAATTCAGCATAGTTCCCAAGGAGGGCTTCGTTTCAAATACCCAGCTGCAGGGATGATCGTGACTAGGGGAGGGGACGGCTCAATGAGAAGGTGGGAGACTAGGAGGCAGAGGAAGGAGCGAGGAGGAGTGGCTTGGCATATGGGAAGGGAGAAGGAGAGGTAGCTCTGAGAGGCATTGTTAAAATAAAGAACCGCAGGAAACGCACCAGGAGGCGAAATGGAGAGAGCCCTAGAGAAGGCGGTGAGCAAAGTTTGGGCCGCGCAGATTAGAGCGCGCGGCCTTGGGGAGGACGGCCGAGGGCATCCCAGACACAAATCTACAGCCTGCGCGTGGACCGCTCGTGTCTCCTTATGGGAAACTGCAAGTCTGGCGCCGCTGGAAGCACCCTAAGACTCAGCGTTTCCACGGGAGCCTCTCTTACCGTCGCCCTATGATGGGGGAAGCAAGCAGCCTCGAGGATGCCCCGACCCTATGTAGCCCGGCAGCCAGGCCCGGGCTCGGCTCCCCCTCCCCGAGTAGGCGGCGGGGCGGCGCCGAGCACCTGGAGGCAAAAACGAGTTCAAAACCGGGTTGAGGATGAGGCGGGTCTCCCCAAGGCTGGAGCCGGCGGAACTACCCCTTCCCACCTCCGCGCCTCTCCCGCCCCCGCCCGATGCTACTTACTCCGGTTCAGGGGGTTCCCGCCGACCTGGGCCGACGCCACCAGTTCCAAATACAGAGTCCAGAGCCCCACGGACACCACGGCGAGCACTAGCAGCAGCCGGAAGCGCCGCCGCAGCAGCTTGACCGAGCGCAGGAGCAGCAGGAGTAGCGCGGCGCGGCGACTCCCCATGGCGCGGCGCCCCGGCGGCCGCCGCCAGCCCCAGCCCCAGCCCCCGGCCGGGCCCAGTGCCCCGAGCGCGCGGGGTCCCAGCCCCAGCCCAGCGTCTCAGGGCCGAGCCGAGGCTGTCTCCCCCGGCCGCGCTCCAGCGGGGCGCGGGCTCCTGCTCAGCGCGCCAGGGGTCGGTCAGCGGCGCGGGCGCCAGGTCTCTCCAGGAGCCGCTCCTCCTCCCCTAGTGTCCTCCGCGCCCGGCTCTCCTCTCCACGCCTCTCCCGTCGCAGGCGCGCTGCCTCCCTCCCTCCCTCCCTCCCTCCCCACTCGCTCTCTGGCTCGCACACACTGCCCACCCGGAGGTTCCCTAGGTGCGCGCCAACCCGCCGCTCCTCTCTGCCCCTCCAGCTCCGGCTTTTTCTCCGGCCGGGCCGCTGCGACTCACCCACCTGTCCCGCCCCCGCTCAGGTCCCGCCCCCAGAGCACAGGTGAGCCCCGCCCCCAAGGAGCCCTGGGAAAGGGAAAGAGTCCCTCTGGCTTTCCAGAGGCAACAGGAGGTGTGTCCAGGGGCTTGTGACTGGCGCCCCTGCTGACTAGAGTTGGGTGGGGTGTAGGTGGGGCGAGTAACGTTCCGGACTGAGCTTGACTGAGGGAAACAGATATCTCCCAGGCACTGGATGGTGTTGCTCCCCAAGCAGAAGTGAAGCTGGGAAGCTGCCAGGTGCTGGTGGGGACTCATGTTGGGGTGACGCCTGAGATTTCGGCATCGGGGCCTTTCGTGGCCTACACCGACCCTATTGCTTACTTTAGGTAACAAGAGGAGACATAATATTCATTGGGATGCAGTGGTCACTTAATTCAGCCCTAATTTCCTCTTCCAGGTTGTATTTGAAGAGGCTTCCTTCCCAGCCTCAACCACAACTCTAGGAGGCACTGGTAAGTTATATGGGGGGGGGGCCGGCCCCCCGAGAGAACCTCAGGTAACTTTTCCCAGACCATGACGAAATAGCTGTTGGGGAAGAGTAGATGTTGGAGGGTTCTGAAAATAATTAAAAATAGCCCTAGCTGGCTTGGCTTAGTGGATAGAGCATAGGCCTGCGGACTGAAGGATCCCAGGTTCGATTTCCGTCAAGGGCACATCCCCTGTAAGGGGTGTGCAGGAAACAATCAATGGTTCTCTCTCATCATTGATGATTCTCTCTCTCCTTCTCCCTTCTCTGAAATCAATAAAAAGATATATTAAAATTTAAAAAGAAAAAGAAACTCAAGTCCAAAAGATCGAGACATTCTGTAGTATTCCAGTTCTCTGCCTTCAGTCAGGTAAAACATTACCTAATTTAAATGAGATAATTAAGGTTCAAGGAGCAGAGTGAATTTCCTCAGGCCAGTGGTCGGCAAACTTATTAGTCAACAGAGCCCAATATCAACAGTACAACGATTGAAATTTCTTTTGAGAGCCAAATTTTTTAAACTTAAACTTCTTCTAATGCTACTTCTTCAAAACAGACTCAGCCAGGCCGTGGTATTTTGTGGAAGAGCCACACTCAAGAGGCCAAAGAGCTGCATGTGGCTCGAGAGCCGTGGTTTGCCAACCACTGCCTCAGGCCATTCAGCATATAATAGGGCAGTTTTATTTTCTTCTATTACTCCTGCAGAAAAGGATCACAGACAATGGAGAAAGAGGAGGTGCAAAAAAGTATTCCAGATATTTTAAAATCAAATTAATAACATGAAAATACTGTTTCAAGACAAGTTCATAGAATATAGTGCTCTGTTTTCCCTTCTCTCTGCTACCACCTTAGTTGGATGTTCAAGAGTCCAAATGTCTCCACTGGACTATTGTAATTTTTTCTCAACTAGCTCCCTAGATTCCAGGCTTCCTCCTTCACTCCAGCCATCCTCTCCACTACTGCCAAATAGTTCCTTCCTTCCTTTTCTTCCTTTCTTCCTTTCTTCCATCCTTCCTTCCTTCCTTCTCTTCCCTCCATTTTCCTCCCCTCCCTCCTCCTCCTTGTCTTCTTCCTCCTCCTTCCCCTCCTTTTCCTCCTTCTTCTTCTTTTTCCTCTTCTTCATTTCAATCCTCACCAGAGGTCATACTCCATGACCTGGGATCAAACCTGCATCCTAGGTATGTACCCTGATTGGGAACTGAACCCACAATCTTTTGGTGCATGACATGACACTAACCAACTGAGCCCCCTACCAAATAGTCCTTATAAAATTATCTTACACATTCATATGTTGTAGGCAGTTATACATGAGCAGAGCAAGGATAGTGGGCCTTTACAGAAGGTCACCATAGTGGAAAGCCCCAGGTACCTAGCAATAGACCATCAATTGTAGGATGGGACCTCATCCCCAGGGTAACTTTTCTTCCCCTAGCTCCGTAGTCGGCAAACTGCAGCTCTCGAGCCACATGCGGCTCTTTGGTCCCTTGAGTGTGGCTCTTCCACAAAATACCATGGCCTGGGCGAGCCTATTTTGAAGAAGTAGCATTAGAAGAAGTTTAAAAAATTTGGCTCTCAAAAGAACTTTCAATCATTGTACTGTTGATATTTGGCTTCTGTTGACTAATGAGTTTGCCAACCACTGGCCTAGCTTATTGCTGGTCATGCATTTGGACCCCCTGACTTTTCCTCCCTAGAGATAACATCTAGGCCGCAGTTGTATTTCACCTTCAAAACCAGCCCCAGCTAATGTCAGGGCCAACTGCATTAAACAATGACCCCCTGCCCTGGTGCTGGGCAATCAATTAGTAGAGACCACAACCCAGAAATGACACACCTGAAAAACTGCTGAATATTCTATTAAGATCTTCCCCTTGGGTCCTCCGCTAAAATCTCTACCCTTAAAATCCTTAGGAAAGGGCTGATGTGGCTCAGTGGTTGAGCATCAACCTATGAACCAGGAGGTCATGGTTTGATTCCCACTTAGGACGCATGCCCAGGTTGCTGGCTTCCTGACTTGCTGGCTAGATCCCCAGTGTGGATGTGCAGGAGGCAGCCGATCATTGATTCTCTCTCATCATGAATGTTCCTCTCTCTCTCTCCCTCTCCCTTCCTCTCTTAAATCAATAAAAAGAAATACATAAAAATAAAACACAAACTGTAAATCTGAATTCAAGGTCTTCCAAAACCTTTTACAACTTAGTGACCATCTGAAACTTGCCTCAGCTATAATGAGCTTATTCACTGCCTTCCAACACATTTTCTTTTCTAGTTAGTCAGGTTTGACGCTTTCTTCAAGTTCCATTTTGGGTTCTATGAATCTTTGTTGGACCAGCCCCATCTTTAGCAATTCCACCCTCCTTGGACCATTAGAAGAATTTAGAGTGGCCCCACCCAGTAATGTGTACAGACTCACTTTCTTTTTCAGACTCACTTTTTAGTGTAAATCTTGTTCCCCCAATTTCACTGTGAGGCTTCAAAAGTGGAAACTTTGCATCTTCAATATGTAGCATATCTGGGAGAAAAAATTATTATCTACCCTTTATGTTCTTCTGTCTGAGCTAATCAAATTAACACACGACAAATTAGCAGGAGAAAAGACATTAAAGTTTAATAATCTGTATACCTTTTGTATATATGGGAGACACCCAGGAAAGCTGAGTAACCAAAATGGTGGAAGCCACCGCCTTTTAATTGTCACCTTCAGCTAAAGACAAAGATGTTGGGGGTGGAGAGTCAGTTAAAGAAAGTTACCAGGACAAGCAGAGTAAGCAAGGGTAAGACTGTTAAGTAGATGTAAGACCACGTCTTCTCCCATGATAGTGAGGGCAGGCCTGGTACAGCAAAGGGGACACTGTTACAAATGGAGATTTCTTTTATAAATGTAATATCCTTTTACAAAGAATAACTTTTACT
Organism: Lasiurus cinereus; assembly: GCA_011751065.1. Classification (NCBI taxonomy): domain Eukaryota; kingdom Metazoa; phylum Chordata; class Mammalia; order Chiroptera; family Vespertilionidae; genus Lasiurus; species Lasiurus cinereus. The sequence continues at coordinate 1,217,438 of JAAGEH010000011.1, read as the reverse complement.
TGGTTTTCAGACTTTTCCCAGGTGTGTTCTTTCCTAAAAGTAATCAGCCCAAAATAATCAGTATCCCGGAGTAGCATATTTGGGGGTGGCAAACTCTGCTCCTCTTCATAGCACAAGGCCCATTTGGCATTCAGCAATGTTTGAGGATGAAGGTAGCACTTGGAGTGAACATTCCCCGAACTTTCAATGTAGTTGTTTAGCAAAAGGTGAACCTGAAGGACAATTCTCTAATAATAAATAGCCCCAGGGAAATGTCTCTGTGACGTTCTAAACCACAGTTGTGTGCACTTTCCTTGCTTTTTCTCTCCAAAAGACCAAGGCAGAAGCAGCCAGTATGCACAAGCTTAGCTGAGGCAGGTGGGAGGTGACCAGGGGCCCTGTAAATAGAATCTCTCTCTCATTGGTGATACCAATCTGCATATAAGGCTAAATCACTTTCAGAATTTTGTCATGGAAATAGACCTCAAGACTAGCCCCCCTGAGAGAACATATGCAATAAATTCAATCAGACAAACCCTTGAAGTATCTATTATGTGGAAACTAGGAGAGATGTAAAACAGAACATGCCGCATTAGTTGAGGAGAAAATATATCCCACAGAAAAACAAATCTGACACTTTAAAGGCTGAGTTTCTGGTCCAAAAAGTGAATTCCAAAGAAATTCAGAAAAGGAAAGCAATCACTTTAGATCTTACAATTCTGTACCTTCCTCATCACTTGTTATAGCCTTACTAGAGGCCTGGTGCACAAAATAGGGGGTGGGGGTGACTCTCAGTCCAGTCTGTACCCTCTCCAATCTGGGACCCACCGAGGGATGTCCGACTGCCCATTTAGGCCTGATCCCATGAGGATTGGGCCAAAATGGGCAGTCAGACATCCCTCTCACAATCCAGGACTGATGGCTTCTAACCGCTTGCCTGCCTGCCTGCCTGCCTGCCTGCCTGCCTGATTGCCCCTAACTGCTTCTACGTCTCAGCCTGATCACCCCCTAATTAATACCCTGCCAGCCTAATTGACACCTAACTGCTCCCCTGCTGGCCCAATTGCCCCTAACTGCCCTCCCCTGCACACATGGTCACCCTAATTGTCCTCTCCTGCAGGCCTGGTCCCTCCAACTGCCCTCCCCTGCTGGGCTGATCACCCACAACTGCCCTCCCCTGCAGAACTGGTACCCCCAACTGCCCTCCCGTGCAAGCTTAGTCCTCCCCAACTGCCTCCCCTGGAGGCCCAGAAACCCCTAACTGCCCTCTGCTGCAGGCCTGGTCCCTCCCAACTACTTCCTCTGTGGCAACTGCCCTCCCCTGCAGGCCTGGTCAATCCCAATAGCCCTCCCGTGCAGGCCTATTTCCTCCTAACTGCCCGCCCCTACTGGCCATCTTTTGGTGGCCATCTTATGTCCACATGGGGGCAGCCATCTTTGACCACATGGGAGCAGCCATTTTGTGTGTTGGAGTGATGGTCATTTTGCAAATTACTCTTTTATTAGATAGAATTTATTTATTTATTTATTTATTTTTAGTTTAAATGCATTTTCTTTATTTAAATAAATCTTTATTGTTCAGATTATTATAGTTGTTCCTCTTTTTCTCCTCATAGCTCCTCTCCACCCGGATCCCACCCCACCCTCTGCCCTTACCTCCCCCCCCCACACTGTCCTCATCCATAGATGTACAATTTTTGTCCAGTCTCTTACAGCACCCCCCACACCCTTTTCCCTCTAAGAATTGTCAGTCCACTCCCTTTCTATGCCCCTGATTCTATTATATTCACCAGTTTATTCTGTTCATCAGATTTTTAATTCACTTGATTTTTAGATTCACTTGTTGATAGGTATGTATTTGTTGTTTATACTTTTTTCTTTACCTTTTCTTCGTCTTCCTCTTCTTAAAGAACACCTTTCAACATTTCATATAATATGGGTTTGGTGGTGATGAACTCCTTTATCTTTTTCTTATCTGTGAAGCTCTTTATCTGCCCTTCAATTCTGAATTATATCTTTGCTGAGTAGAATAATTTTGGTTGTAGGTTCTTGCTGTTCATCAGTTTGAATATTTCTTGCCACTCCCTTCTGCCCTGCATAATTTCTGTTGAGAAATCAGCTGACAATCATATGAGTACTCCCTTGTAGGTAACTAACTGTTTTTCTCTTGCTGTTTTTAATATTCTCTGTCTTTTGCCCTTGGCATTTTAATTAGGATATGTCTTGGTGTGGTCCTCTTTGGATTCCTTTTGTTTGGGGTTCTGTGTGCTTCCTGGACTTGTAAGTCTATTTCTTTCAACAGGTGGGGGAAGTTTTCTGTCATTATTTCTTCAAATAGTTTTTCAATATCTTCCACTCTTTCTTCTACTGGCACCCCATAATTTGGATGTTGGCACACTTGAAATTGTCCTGGAGACTTTTTACACTATCTTCATATTTTTGGATTCTTTTTTCTTTTTTGCTTTTCCAGTTGTGAGTTATATGCTTCTTCATATTTCATATCTTTGACTGGATTCTTGTGATCCTCTAGTCTGATATTGGATCTCTGTATGTTATTCTTTATTTCAGTCAGTGTATGCTTAATTTCTAATTGGTCTTTTTTCATATCCTCAAGGGAGTCACTCAATTTATCAATGGTTTTTAGAAAATTCTTGAAAAACCTTATAATTGTGGTTTTGAACTCTTTATCCAGTCATTTGCTTTCTTCCATTTCTGTCATTTTTGACCTATTTCTTTGTCTCTGTATTTTGACTGATTCCTTGTATTGATAAAGTGGCTTTATGTGCTAGGTGTCCCATAGGGCCCAGTGGCTTAGCCTCCCCAATTACCTGAGGTGGATTCTCTTGGTGCACCTCTTTGTGGGCTGTGTGTCTTATTGTAGTTAAGCCTTGATTGTTGTTGGTATCTCTGGGAGGAATTGATCTCCAGGCCAATTGGCTGTGAGGATCAGCTTTGTCTATGATGGGAGAACTTCTGTGCTGGAGACACCTTTATGGGGCAGAACTTGTTTCAGTGGGGCTTGGTGCTCACTGTGTCTGTCCCCTGAGTGTGCCCCTTATGGATCTCAGGAGTTGTAATCTGGATGGTCCCACTCTGACCACTGGGTACACTGGCTCTTGAATCTTCAAGGAGGTTCAAATTTAGCCTCTGCCTGAGGCCACCCAGCAGTATGGGGTATATATGTATAAATGTATGGAGTATAAATGTATGGAGAGATCTACAGATTCCTCTTCATTTGGGGTTTGAGGTGCCCAGATGAGGCCCAGCTGTGAAGCAATGTAAGCTGCTGTGAAGCCTTGGGGCTTCTCTTGGAATTTCTGGGTCTCTCTGACCCAGCTGCAGATTGTGAGATAATTTTAGAATGCAAAGGGCCAAGCCATTCATATGCAAAAGCCTCTAGGCACAGCTGGGGTAGGGTTGTAAGTTGGGTGGGGCAGAGTCTAAGAGAATCCACAGGGCAGAGCAAACAACAATGGCTGACTTTCAGCCTTGCCCTAAGAGGCCCCTGGCTCTCAGTGCCCCTGGTAATTGCTGCAAGCGCATCTGAGAAAAAGCTGCCCTTGTGTTCTGGTCCAATGCCAGACAGTCCAGTTTCCCCTACTATGGGTCCCCAGAGTCTCACCCGGAACTGGAGTTCAAAGCAGTCAGGAGCTTGTGTCTTTCTCTCAATTGAGAAAGACAACCACATCCTCAGTTGCCAGCCCTTTCCCCACACATGCCTCCATACCTCCACACTTCACTTCCACACCTCCTCTGAGTATCAGTGTGCTTTTCTCTTTCCTTCTAGTTGTAGAATTTCCACTCAGCGAGCCTTCCTGTGGTTTTGGATGATGTTCATTTTGTCTTTTAGTTGTAATTTTGAAGTGGTTGTGCGAGGCAGCAAGTTTAGGTATTTACCTATACCTCCATCTTGGTTTCTCCTAATTTTATTTTTGGACAAACTACATGACATATTTTTTTTAAAAACAATGCCTTCACTATAAATAAATCAAGGTATAAAAAAAAATGAAGATATCAAGATAACATCAACCCATTTTTCCTAGTCCAGGTGTGCAGATGAAAAGCAGCAGCCAGATATGATGACAGATGATAGATTCAAATTGCCAAATTTGTTAACATGTTTCCATTTCTAAACCATCCTTATAGAAAATCATACTTGGGATCAGACCATCCTCATGGTGGTCCAGCAGAGCAACCATGCCATATGAATTCAAGTTTTCAACAATAAAGCACTTGTAATTTTTTGTTTGTTTGTTTATTGATTTCAGAGAGAGGAAAGGAGAGGGAGAAAGAGATAGAAACATCAATGATGAGAATCATTGATTGGCTGCTTACTGCATGACCCTTCCTGGGGATCAAGCCCTCAACCCAGGCATGTGCCCTGACTGGGAATTGAATCATGACCTCTGGTTCACAGGTCAGTGTTCAACCACTGAGCCATAGCACTGGTAGTTTTTGAAATTAGCAAGGATGTGCTTGATTTGTTCTGAAGCCCCTGAAAAGACTTGCCTCTTTCTGGTCGCTGTTATTCAAGTATCTCTTTGATGGATTTCATGTCATCTTCTATATATTTCTTGTAAGCTGGTCTTTTGTGAAGTAGATTTCCTCCAAAGATGGTTCTTGACAAGATCAACACCAGTGAGACTGCTTTCAGTACCTTCACCCTTGGAGCCTTCAGTAGAGGCATTTCCAACAATTGGCAGAGTCATCCATGTTATCCTCTGTCCTACTAACCATCTTCCCCTCCACTTTCAGACATAGCCTATTTTTGATCTCCCATATCTTGTAGATGTCAGAGAACATCTCATCACAGCTGGTGAGGTACCAGTAGGTGATGGAAACTGGGACACTGGATTAACAGGAGTCCTGAGCTCAAAGTGAGTACAGAGTAACCGAAGCAGCACTCAGGGGGAGCCTTGAACAGATAATTTCTTGTGGCTCTACTCTTTCCCTCTTTTCTTTTCTTTCCTGTTGTGGTTGCCTCCTCAGCACTAAGGTAGCCCTCATATGCAGATTCTGTGTTCAGACTGCTTGCTCCAAATTCTTTTTTTGACTCCTAGTGATTTCAAAGCAGCAGAGGATCTGGACTTTTGAGACTCAAATTCTATGCTCAGTCCTAGCTGTCATCCTCCTCAGGTCCAGAGATAAACATGTGGGTGGAAATATTCATGTTGACAAATTTTGGTGGCATAATATTACCATCAATGTCTGTTCTTTGTCTTATCAAATTAAACAGACACTCACTGGTCATTCTGATGATTTTCACTGTCCTTTTGCTCTCCCACTATAGCCCTGCCACCTGACTCAACAGCCCAAGGTCATTGTAGAAATCACACCTGATGAGAAAGAAGAATTTCTATCATGTCATCTGTAAAACTGATGGGATGGGCTCTGGTCTTTGGCTTATCAAGAATGTCAGAGTCAGGTCAAACCACAAAGATGGCAGGTCAACCACAAAGGTTCTTCTCCAAAATTACAAAGGCTTCGTTAGAGAGGTCAAGCAAAGCTTTCTAAATGGGCCAAGGCTAGCTAAGGAACCAGAAAATTCTGGTTTGTAGAGAATTCAAAAGGAAAGGTGTCCAGTGACCATTAGGTATAGTAGCAGAAATCTTGTGGATATCAGAATATAAGTAACTCTATGAGCCCAGCATCCTTTCTATTTCCTAAAACCTGATGTCTGTGTTATAATATGATACCTTTGAGCTTACTGAGCATTTATATCATATATTTTATTTCTCATAATCAAATGAAAATAGCAAACAAACTCCATTTCTTAAGGTAAACTGCACCAAGTTCACATGACCAGTGAGTGATGGGATCAAAACTAGAACCAGAAAGATCAATGGAGGAGAGGAATCCAAGATGGTGGCATAGGTAAACACCTACACTGCTGCCTCGCACAACAATTTCAAAACTACAACTAAAAGACAGAACGGACATCATCCAGAACCACAGGAAAGCTGGCGGAGTGTAAGATCTACAGCTAGAAGGAAAGAGAGGGGCTCACGGAGACCCAGAGGAGCTGCAAAAAGCCGAGGTACTGAGACGCGCGCGCTGAGAGAGCGGATGCGGAGTACCTGGCTGGCTTTCTCTGGTGGGAGGGAAACGGAGACTCCCAACAGCATTGAACCCCTCATTTTACGACACTAAACCCCAGATCCAGTGAAACTCATACGGGGGGAGTTTGGACTGTGAAAAGGGAGAGGTGCACGGAAATTTAGGGGAGTCGCAGAAGATCAGGTCTGGTCTCGCACGCGCACGGTGCTGCGCACAGGACAGATTGCTGATTGTGCTGCTGGCTTTCGCGAGTGGGCGGGAGACAGACCCTCCGAACTGTGCCACTTCTGACTCCACTAAGCCCCTGTTTCGGGCGAAACCCTGGGGACCTAGACTCGTGTGGTCCTGGTGTGCAGGGGAGCTGGAAAGGCAGCGGTTAGAGGCACTGCGGGTGCGCGAGTGCACAAGGACCGCTCCAGCCATTACCAGTCATGTGAGACTCGGGGGCCGTGGAGGGCGGGGCCGACTGGAAGGCAAGGCGGTCCCTGAAGCCCTGAGACTCCACCCATCCCAAGCTCAACAGAGGCTTCTTCGGTTTTGGGTCTGGTATCATAAGGCTGAATCCAACACAGAAGTTTCCCCGGCATAGTGAAAATGCCGAAACAAGGGAAGGGATCACAAACAAAAGAAATGGAGGGAAAAAAACGACTGGATATAGAGTTCAAAACCACGCTTATAAAGTTTTTCAAGAATATGCTAGAAAAATTCGATAAATTTAGTGAGACCCTAGAGGAGATGAAAAAGAATCAACTAGAAATTAAACATACACTGACTGAAATAAAAAATATTATACGGAGTCCTAACAGCAGACTAGAGAAAGGCAAGAATCAAGTAAAAAATTTGAAATATAAAGAAGCAGACAACATTCAACTGGAAAAGCAAGAAGAGAAAAGAATCCAAAAATGTGAAGATAATGTAAGGAGCCTCTGGGACAGCTTTAAGCGTACCAACATCAGAATTGTGGGGGTGCTAGAAGAAGAGAGAGAGCAAGATACTGAAAACCTGTTTAAAGAAATAATGACTGAAAACTTCCCACATCTGGTAAAAGAAATAGACTTAGAAGTCCAGGAAGCACACAGAGCCCCATATAAAAGGAATCCAAAGAGGACTACACCAAGACACATCATAATTAAAATACCAAGAGCAAAAGACAAAGAGATAATATTAAAAGCAGCAAGAGAAAAACAGTTTATTACCTACAAGGGAGCACCCATACGACTGTCAGCTGATTTCTCAACAGAAATGATGCAGGCCAGACGGGAGTGGCAAGAAATGTTCAACATGATGAATAGCAAGAACCTACAACCAAGAATAATCTATCCAGCAAAGCTAACATTCAGAATTGAAGGGCAGATAAAGAGCTTCACAGAGAAGAAAAAGCTAAAGGAGTTCATCAACTCCAAACAAGTATTATATGAAATGCTGAAAGGTACTCTTTTAGAAGAGGAAGAAGAAAAAGGTAAAAGACAAAAAATTATGAACAACAAATACATATCTACCAACAAGTGAATCTAAAAATTAAGTGAATTAAAAATTTGATCAACAGAATAAACTGGTGAATATAATAGAATCAGGAGCACAGAAAGGGAGTGGACTGATAATTCTCAGGGGGGAAGGGGTGAGGGGTATACAGGGAGAGACTGGACAAAAATCATACACCTATGGATGAGATCAATGGGAGGGAGCTAAGGGCAGAGGGGGGGTGGGAGCTGGGTGGAGGGGTGCTATGGAGGGGAAAAAAGAGAAACAAATGTAATAATCTGAATAATAAAGATTTAATTAAAAAATAAAAATAAAAACGAGAACCAGATCTTTAGCTTCTGGTCTTTCCATTGTATCCAGAGGTCTCCTTATTTGGCCATAATACCTTATGCCCACACAGACCTTCTTTCTTCTCTTCTTTTTACTTCAGGAGCCTCTCAGCTATTCAAATGTATCTCATGAGGATATCTTGGTAGTGGAAAGTCTGATAAGTCAATGAGGATCTCTGGGCCATCACTAAGCCAATGCTTTAGATGAGGCATGGGAGGATTGAATTCCTTTCAAAGAATTTCTAAGAGAGAAAGAATAGTGCTAAAGCTATCCCAAGTGCCATGGTCATGGTCATCTTGGCAAGTATTTATTTGCTGTGTCTCTTTCTTACTTTCTCCCTTCCTTCCTCTCTCTCTCTCTCTCTCTCTCTTTCTCTCTCTCTCTTCCTTTCTGTTGTTAATCCTAACCCAAGGATATTTTTTCCTATTGAGTTTTTTTTTGTGTGTGTGTGTGTTTTTAAGAGAGTTGAAGGGAGATAGATAAAGAGAAACATCAATGTGAAAAAGACATATCGATTGGTTGGCTCTCACACGTGCCCCAACCAGAACCATTGACCCTGCAACTCAGGCACATGTCCTTAACTGGGAATCAAACCCAGGAACTTTTGGTATGCAGGCTAATGTTCTAACCACTGAAACACATGTAAATCATTCATACCAAAAGTTGCAGGTGTCATTGATTTCATTTTACAGATAAGAAAATGGGCTTAGAGATTTTAAATAACTTGCTCAAATGCCCTGGCTGGTGTGGTTCAGTTGGTTAGGCATTATCCCTTCACCTAAAGATCACTGGTTGGATTCCTGGTCAGGGCACATGCCCAGGTTGCAATTTGATCCGCAGTTGGGAGGGTATGTGCAAGAGGCAGTCAATCAATGTTGTACTCACACGTCAATGATTTTCTCTCCCACTCTCTTCTTTTCTCTCTAAAAATCAATTTTTTAAAAAGTTATGTCAGTAACCTGTATCTGATATGGGACTTAAACTCAGGCTTCCTAATTCAGATCCAGTGCTTTTTTTTTTTGCTTTTTTTCCCCCCTTTACACATGTTGTTTCCCTGGAAGTTCACCTGGAAACTCTGACCTCACTCTCAGCACATCTATAACTCATCCAGCCACATGACAATTCTTCTCTTCCTCTCCCCCTCCCCCGCCCCTGCCATCAATGCTGCCTGGTTTGCTCTTTACTGAAAAGATCTCTTTTCCTATTCCTTCCTTCCATGAGTCCATCTGTCTGGATGATGGAGTTTTATGAGCTCTGACCAAGCCTTACTTTCTCCACTGTTACCGAACAAAAGGGATTCATTCATCTGTGTGCTTCAAAGCACAATCAAACCCAAACAGGACATTATAGCCAAGAAAGTAAAGGTGTAGCTCAGCCAACATGGCTCAGTGATTGAGCATCAACCTATGAACCATGAGGTCATGGTTCGATTCCCATCAGGGTACATGCTTGGGTTGCGGGATCAATTTCCAGGGTGGGCCATGCAGAAGGTGACTGATCAATGATTCTCTTTCATCATTGATGTTTCTATCTCTCTCTCCCTCTCCCTTCCTCTCTGAAGTCAATAAAAATATATTTAAGCCCTAGACAGTTTGGCTCAGTGGTTGGAGTGTCAGCCTGCAGATTGTAGGGTCCCAGATTCCATTCCAGTCAAAGTACTACATGGTTGCAGGATTGATCCCTGCACCCCTGGGGCACATGTGAGACGTAACCAATTAATATGTCTCTCTCACGTAAATGTTTCTCTCTGTCTCCCCCCACCCCACTCCTTTCCACTCTAAAAACTAATGGAAAAAATATCCTTGGGTGAGGATTAACATATATATATATATATAGTAAAGGTTTAGTTTTCAGGAAATAGTGCCAAACCTAGAGTCACCAGTGAGCTTGTGGAAGGGAGAGGGAGATGGGTAAGTCAGGGAGAGATTGCTTGACTCAATTGGAAAGAAAGGAGAAAGGTCATATTAAAGAAAATAAGTTTCTTCGTGGTTAGACCAGTGGTGGGCAAACCGCAGCTCACAAGCCACATGCAGCTCTTTGGACCCTTGAGTGTGGCTCTTCCACAAAATACCACAGCCTGGGCAAGTCTGTTTTGAAGAAGTGGCATTAGAAGAAGTTTAAGTTTAAAAAATTTGGCTCTCAAAAGAAATTTCATTCATTGTACTGTTGATAATTTGGCTCTGTTGACTAATGAGTTTGCTGACCACTGGGTTAGACCATCTGCAGTCTAAATATTTGCACACTAGTTAGGAAAACAAATAACAATTTACCATCCCTATAGAAGAGTATGTGCAAGATTGGATCATGGAGAGTCAAAGAAAAGATGAAGAGGGGCAGAGATGATATGCTGAAAGGTCAGAACAAAGCACATTGGCTAGAAAAGATCCCAGGCAATTCACCTGCTGAGAGCTTAGGACTTCATCTTTCTTCCATACAAACAAGTTGTTGATAGAATCCTCAAGCGAGATGACCCAGACCAGAACTATATGCTTTGAAGCTTAATTTTGTCATCTGTGGCTAGGTCTTGCTTCTTTTTCCAGTCTGCAGTGTGAGAGCTTCTACTTATTATCGCCTCTCTTTCTGTCTTCCTCCTCCAAGGTAAAGGATTCTCCATCAAGTCAGTAAACAATTATCCAAGTCAAAAATTCACTTTGACTTGTGGGTTTTTCAACTGAGTAATAACCAATTCTTTCCCTCCACTTAGGTTTGCTTTGTTGCTGGGAGACCTATGAAGAGAAAGGGTGAATAGCACTCTTGCTTGTTCATTAGCTGGTGCTGAAACAAAGGCTAAATGAGCCTTCCCTGAAGCTCCTCCTCTCTCTGACCAGTAAACCCCATTGGAATATCATTTTCACTCTTCTCTAGAAAGACACTCTCTCCTGTTTGCACCCTACAAATAATGGTGAAGGGCTTGCAGCAGAAGCTAAGGCATAAGACCCACAACTCAGAGTAGCTTCCCAAGTCCTGGCACCTGTTTGATGTTAGAAGCTGTGAGGCTCACCACAGCACCAGGCCCTTAGTCCTTAGTGCCCATACTTTTGAGTGAACTCTTGGTATTTCCTTCTTTTCTCCCAAGAATACAACCCACAAGCTTGGTCCCCACAAATACAAACACACACAGTTGTACACATACTTCTCTCCTTTGTGAGGCTGCACTGATGGTGGACTCAGGGGCAGCTTGCTTGCATGTCTTAGCTCTCTGGCACCACCTTCTGTATCACGGAGGGTGTTCTCAGCATTTTCAGGATAAACTGTAGGTCTCTAGGCCTCTGACCTCACAACTTCTCCATTCCCTAATAGGGCTTGTCGGTTCTACATTTTATAATCTGTAATCATGGAAAATGTTCTTTTCCCCCATTCATATGAGGCTCTGCCTCTTCTAGAGCCCATTCATTTAAGGATGCCTTCCCCTAATAAAGCATAAATGGAGTTTGGATGTTCCTTCCCTTGCCTCAAACACACCTGATGAAATTGCTGCAGGCAACCCGCCCAGTGGACAGCAAGGCTGGATTAACCTACCTCATGGCTTTGCTAAAGGAGAACAATGATCCTAAAGGCCAGTACATGTGCAGAGTGCCACAAAACAGCTCAAGTGCTCAAACCCAATACAGACTTTTTGAAAACCTTCTTTATCTAAGTTCATAGGTCCAGGCTATAAACTCCAGTGAGAGAACCCCAGCCATGCCACTTAACACTCAATCACTGTGGCATCTCAGCAACATGTCTCGGTTTCCAGACGGTGATGCTGGGCACTGATGAGAGTCAGAGCTGTTGGTTTCGGGTTTCTTAGTCTTGTTATCTAAGGACCGGCTGCTTGGGATTTGATCAGGGCTGGTTTGGGAGAGAGGCAGACGCCGTCTTTTCCCCAGAACAGACTACTCTTTGAGCTCTGCCGCCACCCGGACTGGGGGTGGAAGAAAGAAAACAAAAATCCCCACTGTATGTGGTTGTCCGGAATTTAACTTGGCCCTGGAGAAGGAAAATGAAAAAGCAACATTGCTCTTCCACTTTTAACGCCCTCTGCAGGCAGCAAAACTCACTAACGCTGAGGCTGTCTGAGGAACAACCTAGAATGGAAAGGAAGAAGGGGCACGCTGAGCCCCTCTTAGGACCTCTCCTAAAGTTTACTAGACGGTGTGGACAGTGAACTAGGGGAGGGGGACTATCCTAGAGAGAACCTAGGGTCCAGACAAGAATTGTTTCTGACGCTCTCAGCAATGAAAGAAGCTCTCATCTCCTCCCTAGGTCAACACTGAGTGCCAAGTGGGAGTGTCTGATTTATTTATTTTTATTTTTATTTTTAATAAATCTTTATTGTTCAGATTATTACAGTTGTTCCTCTTTCCCCCTCATAGCTCCTCTCCACTCAGTTCCTACCCTATCCTCTGCCCTTACCCTCTCCGCCCCCACTGTCCTCATCCATAGGTGTACGATTTTTGTCTTGTCTCTTCCTGCAGCACCCAAACCCTTTTCCCCCTGAGAATTGTCAGTCCACTCCCTTTCTATGCCCCTGATTCTATTATATTCACCAGTTTATTCTGTTCATCAGATTTTTAATTCACTTGATTTTTAGATTCACTTGTTTATAGGTATGTATTTGTTGTTCATAGTTTTTGTTTTGTTTTGTTTACCTTTTTCTTCTTCTTCCTCGTCTTAAAGAATACTTTTCAGCATTTCATATAATATGAGTTTGGTGGTGATGAACTCCTTTATCTTTTTCTTATCTGTGAAGCTATCTACCCTTCAATTCGGAATGAAAACATTGCTGGGTAGAATAATTTTGGTTGTAGGTTCTTGCTGTTCATCAGTTTGAATATTTCTTGCCACTCCCTTCTGGCCTGCATAGTTTCTGTTGAGAAATCAGCTGACAATCGTATAAGTACTCCCTTGTAGGTAACTGTTTTTCTCTTGCTGCTTTTAAGATTCTCTTTTTATCTTTTGTCTTGGTACAGTGGTATCTCGAGATACGAGTTTAATTCATTCCGGAACCTTGAGGCGTAGGAAACTATGAGACACTCGAGTCGCGGTAAACTGGTGGGTCCTGTGCAGCCGGCCGATCCACGAAATTACTCCTATCTCAAATGTTGCTCGTATTTCAAAGCAAAAATAGCTCGCTCGATGGCTCATATCTCAAAAATCTCGTATGTCAGGGCACTCGTATCTCGAGGTACCACTGTATTTTAATTATGATGTGTCTTGGTGTGGTCCTCTTTGGATTCCTTTTGTTTGGGGTTCTCTGCACTTCCTGGACTTGTAAGTCTATTTCTTTCACCAGATGGGGGAAGTTTTCTGTCATTATTTCTTCAAATAATTTTTCAATATCTTGCATTTTTCTCTTCTTCTGGCACCCCACAATTCGGATGTTGGTACACTTGAAATTGTCCCAGAGGCTTTTTAAACTATCTTCATATTTTTGGATTCTTTTTTCTTTTTTGCTTTTTCAGTTGGGTGTTTTTATCTTCTTCATATTTTAAATCTTTGACTGGATTCTTTCGATCCTTTAGTCTGATGTTGAATCTCTATATGTTATTCTTTATTTCAGTCAGTGTATGCTTAATTTCTAATTGGTCCTTTTTCATATCCTCAAGGGAGTCACTAAATTTATCAGTGGTTTCTAGAAAATTCTTGAAAAACCTGATAATCATGGTTTTGACTCTATATCCAGTAGTTAGCTTCTTTCCATTTCTGTCATTTGTTACCTGTTTCTTTGTCTCTGCATTTTGGCTGCTTCCCTGTATTGATAGAGTGGTTTTATGTGCTAGTTGTCCCATAGGGCCCAGTGGCTCAGCCTCCCCAGTTACCTGAGTTCTCTTGGTGCAACCCTTTGTGGGCTGTGTGCACAGTCTTGTTGTAGTTAAACTTTGTTGTTGGTATCACTGGGAGGAATTGCCCTCCAGGCCAATTGGCTATGAGGATCAGCTGTGTCTATGATCAGAGAACTTCTGTGCTGGAGACATCCTTATAGGGCAAGACTTGCTTCAGTGGGGCTTTGGAGCTCACTGAGTCTGCCCCCTGAGTGTGTCCCCTATGGATCTGAGGTGTTATAATTTGAATGGTCCCACTATGACCATTGGGTATACTGGCTCTTGGATCTCTAAGGAGGTGCTAATTTAGCCTCTGCCTGAGGCCACCCAGCAGGAGCTATAGAGAGATCTGCAGATTCCTCTTCTTTAAGGTTCAGATGAGGCCCAGTTGTGAAGCAATGTGTGCTGCTGTGAAGCCTTGGGCCTTTTTTTTTTTTTTTTGGATGTTCTGGGTCTCTCTGACCCAGCTGCAGATTGTGAGGTAATTTTAGAATGCAAAAGGCCAGGCTATTCATATGCAAAAGCCTCTGGGCAGGTCTCAGAGAATCCACAGGGCAGAGCAAACAGCAATGGCTGATCCTTAGCTCTGCCCTCAGAGGCCCCTGGGTCTCAATGTCTCATGGTAATCCCTGCAAGCACTTCTGAGATAAAGCCATCCTCAAGTTCTGCCCCATGCCAGACAGTCCAATTTCTCTCAAATGGGTCTTGGTCCCCAGAGTCTCACCTGGAACTGGAGTTCAGAGCAGTCAGAAGCTGTCTTCTTCCCAATTGAAAAAGAGAACCACGTCCTCAGTTGCCAGCCCTTTCCCCACACATGCCTCCATACCTCCGCACTTTACTTCCACATCTCCTCTGAGTCTCCATGAGCCCCTCTCTTTCCTTCTAGTTGTAGAATTTCCCACTCAGCCAGCCTTCCTGTGGTTCTGGATGATATCTGTTTTGTCTTTTAGTTGTAGTTTTGAAGTGGTTGTGCAAATCAGCAAGTTCAGGTGTTTACCTTTGCCACCAGCTTGGTTTCTTGAGAAAGATATTTTTTGGGGGAGTGTCTGATTTAAAGTCAGTTTGCAAAATATAATTGACATAGAACATTCTCATCTGGCTAAGCTATGAAGAAAGGGAATGAACCCAATTTAGTGATTTTAATTTTTTGGTATGTTTGTTAATCCTCACCCCAGGATATTTTTTTCCATTGATTTTTAGAGAGAGTGGAAGGGAAAGAAGAGACAGGGAGAAAAACATCAATGTGAGAGAGACATATTGATTGGTTGCCTCCCACATGCTCCCTGACAGGGCCAGGGATTCAACCTGCAATCAAGGTACATGCCCTTGACCAGAATTAAACCCGAGACCCTTCAATCCAAGTGCTGATGCTCTAACCACTAAGCAACTGTCCAGGGTGAGGAAGCTTTATTTTGTTTTCCTGCTCCCTCTTGTATTACCCTCATACACAGTGTGTGTGTGTGTGTGTGTGTGTGTGTGTGTGTGTGTGTGTTGTAAAGTGGTCAGGGCAGGTGTTTGGCATCAGAATGGTCATTTTGAAAAAGCAAAGTGCTAAGTTCTTTCTAAACATTCATATTGCCCTGGTGCTTCCAAGTCTTCTGCTTAACAAAGATTCTACTCTTCAACCAGGCATTTTACCCTCCAAAGGGGACTGTCAGTGTAGGTCAGTGAGAGATGTGCATGGGAAACCTTGTATGCTGTCACCCCACATCTTTTTAGAAAACAGTTCACACTCTCCATTTTCTTAAGAGTATTTAGAAAGTAAACTCAGATACTTCCAATCCATTTCTGAATTATTTTTCTCATCTAGGTCAGCTACCCTTTACTATACAAGGTCCAATCCTTGTGTTATTTTGGCTGTCTAGGCTGATTATTTTGCTTTTAGGTAAGTTTCCCCTCAATTCCATAGTATTCTCTAGAGAAATTTCTCCTGATTTTATTTTATTGATTTTTTTTTTTACTTTTTGTTTGTCAAATAATATTTAATGGAAACATTTTTCTTTGTAGTTCTTAACTAGCCAGGCATTCCACTGCACCACTGTTGATAGCATCTATGATGTCACGCGGGTGGCTGCCACAGACTGGGCAGTCCCCAGGATCTCTTTAATAGTTCCAGAGAGCTCTCTAGCTAAAAATCAGTGCTGCATTTGTCTGGCAATGCTGACAATCTCATCGAAAGTGCTTAATGTCTTTTTCTTTGTCTTTTTTTTTTTTTTTTTGCTTCTTTCTGTCCCTTGGCGATTCTTTGAGGGTTTTGATGATCAGGGCAGAGGCAGAAGGCACTACCTCAATCTGGATCTCTCTGTTCTGAATCGTCAATTTCGCTGTAATCCTCAGACCCTTCCCATCATCGGTTGCTTTGGTGATGTCAGGCCCCCTGGGGGCCAGGGCAGACATGGCACCCACTTCCCCACTGGTGCTCCTCATATATACCAAGGTGTGAAAAATGGTAGGTACCTCTGCAGAACCCCAGCCACAGCCCTCTCCACATTACTCTGGGCTGGGCACTGTAATTTTGCTACTCTTATGAATCGCGACCCACAGGTTGAGAACCGCTTAGCAGGATCACCTAAGACCATCAGAAAACACAGATCTTTACATTACAACTCATAACAGTAGCAAAATTACAGTTATGAAGTAGCAACAGAAATAATTTTATGGTTGGGGGTCACCACAACATGAGGAACTATATTAAAGGGTTGTGGCATTAGAAGGGTTGAGAACCACTGTTATAGAGGATTTAAGCAGAGAACATGTAGAGGAAGAAGAGCTTCTTCTTTTTTAAAAAATATATTTTATTGATTTTTTTTTTACAGAAAGGAAAGAAGAGGGATACAGAAACAGTGATGAGAGAAAAACATCGATTACTTGCCTCCTGCATACCCCCCACTACAGATGTGCCTGCAACCAAGGTACATACCCCCGACCGGAATCGAACCTGGGACCCCTCAGTCTGTAGGCCAACGATCTATCCACTGAGCCAAACTAGTTAGGGCAAGAAGTGTTTCTTATAAGGTTATTTTTGGGGGAAAGAAGTACATTACTTTGGCATATGAAAAAAAAAAAAACCCAGAACTGATTGCACATAGAGAACATAGCTATTTTCTGCAGGACCTTATCAGGTTCAGGAGGTGTAGGGATGGAGTGGGAAAATTACTCTAATGTAAGTAAAAAAAACAACAACTCTAAACCGACCAGTTTAATCTTGACTCATTTTTAAAAAATTGATTTCAGAGCAAGGAAAGAAGAGGGAAAAAGAGAGATAGAAAAATTAATGAGAGAATCATTGATCAGCTGCCTCCTGCACACTTTCTATTAGAGATGGAACCCGCAACCTAGGCATGTAACCTGACTGGGAATTGAACCATGACCTCCTGGTTCATAGATGGATGCTCAATTACTGAGCCACGCTGGCCAGGCAGTCTTGACTCATTTTTTAACTTGAGATCAAATGAAATCTTATAAAAGTCTTCAAGACAATACTACATTAGGTTCATTCAGGTTCTAGATCCCTTTACTTAATATTTGATTATCCCTTTCCAAATGTCAAGTCCAGATTGCCAATTAAGAGGCTCTGGAACAGTCAATACAGCAATATCAAACTTGTACTAATTTAAAATTAGCCCTGATATTGTTAAACTAGAGGCCCCATGCACAAAAATTCATGCAAGAGTAGGCCTTTCTTCCCTCTGGCTGCTGGCACTGGCTTCCCTCCAGCACCTGGGACCTGAGCTGGCTTCCCTCTGGCCTGGCTTTGTCAGGAAGGACGTCTGGTCTAATTAGCATATTACCCTATTATTATTATAGGTACTAAGTTCTTAGTGGATATGACCATTATGAGCCAAAAGGGAAGAAAATGTCACAAAACCAAAACCAGGCCCATTGGAAACATGGTTCAATCTAGAGTCATTGGGATGCAAAAATTACAGACTAATCATGTCAAAATGGAGTTGGCTGACTCAGGGGAAACTGAATGTATGTACATAGGATTGTTCTGTATGATTTCTTACAACCACATGTGAATCTACAATTATCTAAGATAGAAAGATAGAGCAGTCCCCCGCCCCTTATCCAGAGGGGATATGTTTTAAGACCACCAGAGGATGCCTGAAACCACAGATAGTACTAAACCCTATATATATACTGTTTTTTCTGTATATTCATACCTATGATAAAGTTTAATTTAAAAGTTAGGCACAGTAAGAAAAAGCAGTCAATCTAATAACTGAGATAGCTTCCAACTGTGTACATCCTAGATATGCTGGATTAAAGAATGGCTAATGTCCTAGGCAGGATACAGTAGAATGGTCAGGAGATTTCATCATGTTATTCAGGATGACGCACAACTGCCAGGCTGGTGTGGTTCAGGGATTGAGCACTGACCTATGAACTAGGACAGTGGTTCGCAAATCACGGCTCGCAAGCCACATGCAGCTCTTTGAACCCTTGTGTGTGGCTCTTCCACAAAATACCATGGCCTGGGTGTCTGTTTTGAAGAAGTGGCGTTAGAAGAAGTTTAAGTTTAAAAAATTTGGCTTGCAAAAGGAATTTCAATCGTTGTACTGTTGATATTTGACGCTGTTGACTAATGAGTTTGCTGACCACTGAAGGACATCACGGTTTGATTCTTTTTTTTTCTTGAATTATTATTTATTATTGTATTTTTTCCATACAAACAACTGTAATGAGTCTCTTGTAGGCAGCATATTGTTGGCTCTTAGTGTTTTTTCTATACTTTAAAATTTTTTTTTAATTTAAAAAATATTTAATAAATCTTTAATCAGATTATTACATATGTTTCTCTCCCCCTCAGTAGCTCCTCTCCACCCAGCTCTCACCCCGCCCTCCACTCTTACCTCCCCCTGCATTGTTTTCATCCATAGGTGTATGATTTTTGTCCAGTCTCTCCCTGCACTCCCCTCACTCCTTTCCCCCTGAGAATTGTCAGTCCACTTCCTTTCTATGCTCCTGATTCTATTATATTCACTAGTTTATTCTGTTCAGCAGATTTTTAATTCACTTAAATTTTAGGTTCACTTGTTGATAGATATGTATTTGTTGTTCATAATTTTTATCTTTACCTTTTTCTTCTTCCTCTTCTTAAAGAGTACCTTTCAGCATTTCATATAATACTGGTTTGGTGCTGATGAACTCCTTTAGTTTTCTCTTATCTGTGAAGCTCTTTATCTGCCCTTCAATTCTGAATGATAGTTTTGCTGGGTAGAGTGTTCTTGGTTGTAGGTTTCTGCTATTCATCACTTTGAACATTTCTTGCCATTCCCATCTGGCCTGCATAGTTTCTATTGAGAAATCAGCTGACAATCATATGGGTGCTCCCTTGTGGGTAATTAATTGTTTTTCTCTTGCTACTTTTAAGATTCTCTCTTTGTCTTTTGCTCTTGGTATTTTAATTATGATGTGTCTTGGTGTGGTCCTCTTTGGATTCCTTTTATTTGGGGTTCTGTGCACTTCCTGGACTTGTAAGTCTATTTCTTTCACCAAATGTGGGAAGTTTTCTTCAAATAGGTTTTCAGTATCTTGTTCTCTCTCCTCTTCTGGCACCTCCATAATTCTGATGTTGGTACGCTTGAAGTTGTCCCAAAGGCTCCTTACACTATCTTCACATTTTTGGATTATTTTTTTCTTCTTGCTTTTCCAGTTGAGCGTTTTCTGCTTCTTTATATTTCAAATTTTTGACTTGATTCTTGCCTTCCTCTAGTCTGCTGTTAGGTCTCTGTATAATATTTTTTATTTCAGTCAGTGTATGTTTAATTTCTAGTTGGTCCTTTTTCATCTCCTCTTGGGTCTCGCTAAATTTATCCATATTTTCTATGAAATTCTTGAAAAACGTTATAAACTATAGTTTTGAACTCTATATCCAATCATTTGTTTTCCTCCATTTCTTTTGTTTGTGATCTGTTCCTTTGTCTCCACGTTTTCACTATGCCAGGAGAACTTCTGTGTTGGAATCAGCCTTATGATACAAGACTTGAAAAACTGCAAAGCCTCTCTGTTGAGCTTGGATGGGGTGGAGTCTTAGGGCTTAGTAGACCGCCTTGGCTTCCAGTCAACTCCGCCCCTGGGTCTCAAGTGACTCTTGGTAATCATTGCAGCCTTTCTCTGCACACGCATGTGCATGCCTCTAGACATCTGCCTTTCCAGCTCCCTTGCGCTTTGGGCCCATATGAGTCTGGGTCCCCAGGGTCTCGCCCAAAACTGGGGTTCAGTTCAGTTAGAAGTGGCGCAGTTGGGAGACTCTGTCTCCCGCCCACTAGACAAAGCCAGTGGCACAATCAGCAGTCCGTCTCCTGCACAATGATGTGTGCGCCCCCAGACTCTGCCCTTTCGTGGCTCCCCAAAATTTTTGTGCACTCCTCTCTTTTCACAGTGCAGACTTCCCCCGTATGAGTCTTGCCCCAACCTGAGGTTCAGTGCTGTAGGATAATGGGTTCAGGATTGTCGGGAATCTCCATCTCCCTCCTGCTAGATGGGCACTACCATCTTTGCAATGGTGTGAGCCAGGCACTCCGGTACCCGCTCTCTCCATGCACATGTCTCGGTACCTCAGCTTTTTGCAGCTCCTCTGAGTCTCCATGAGCCCCTCTCTTTCCTTCTAGATATAGAATTTCCACTCAGTCAGCTTTCCTGTGGTTCTGGATGATGTCCGTTCTGTCTTTTAGTTGTAGTTTTGAAATTGTTGTGTGAGGCAGCAGTTTAGGTGTTTACCTGTGCCGCCATCTTGGTTTTCCCCCACGGTTTGATTCTTATTCAGGGCTCATGCCCGGGTTTCAGGCTTGATCCCTGACTGAGGAGCATGCAGGAGGCAAATGATCAATGATTCTCTCTCATTGATGTTTCTGTCTCTTTCTTCTTCTCCCTTCCTTTCTGAAATCAATAAAAAAAATTCATATTTTTAAAAAGACTGCAGGCTCCACCCAGGCTAGGGCCCTCATCAAAGTTCATGCAGAAGGCAACTAAATAGATGTGTTTCTCTCAGATTAATATTTCTCTGTTTCCCTCTCTCTCTCTAAAAAAAAATCAGTGGAAAAATAGCCTTTTGTAGTGCTAACTTGAAACTAAGCTACTAGTCAATCCAGGAGTGGAATACTTCATAGCTTATGCAATAAAGTAATATTTTAATTAGAGCCCTTAAAAAAACAAACACAAAACCCTTGCAAGAACCCACTTAAGTGGCACCAACTTGACTTCCAAATGGAACAGTACATCTACAAAAGAAAAAATTATGTCAGTCATTGCTTTAGCTTGGGTTTTTATTTTGTGTGTGTGTTTTTTCATTCCTGCTTTAAGAACAAATTTTGATCTCAGTGTTCTGAAAAAAAAAGAAAAGGAAAAAATTCCAAACCCCTATTGAAACATTTTTTTTTTGCAGTGTCTCCTTTCACTTAGCAGCCAAATCTCCCCTCCAACTCCATCTCTTTACCTGCCCTTTTTCCAGCTGGTCTGCCTATTTTAGATTTATTTTGCTTCTGTGTCCCTACCTTTTTGGGAAGTTAGGAAGGTACATGAGCAGACTGAGTTGCTGTGATCCTAAACTCCATTGGCAGTCAATTTAACTCAATTAACCCCTCCCTCATAAAGACCTATCCCTCATAATTCTATCACGTGTCCCTTAGCAGCTCCCTTTTATATTTACAAATGTTCACTCTTTTCATCAAGTTCCCCATCACATTAATGCCCCTCTCTCTTTCAGTGGATGGCCTGGATTTTATTTACTCTATTAAAAATGATGCAATCACCCCTTATCTACTCTTATTGCCTCCTTCAACATTGGCTCTCATTCTCCTCCAGCATCTTTTCCCCAAACACCCCCTCTCATTACTCTATTTTCAATGCCTTCCTCTGCTTTTCCCTTTCAGTCTATTAAATCTGTTACATCTTCTCCAACCTAAAACCATCAAAACTCCTTTCCTTGGTTTTATTAACTCTCAAGCTACTTCCATCTTCCTTCTTGTCTCATCTCTCAACCTAATATGGGCTGACCTCCAATCTCCACTTCACTGAAATTGCTTAAATTCACCTGTTACTAAATTGCCAAATCTCAATTCTAACTTACCTTATTTTTCTATGAAGTGGCAATATTCAATCCTAATTTATATTTCTCCCCCCAAAGTAACAATATTGTCAGCCTTTTACTTCTTGAGCTTTTCATTCCTCTAGGTTTCTAGAAATCTTGTTATTCAAACCATTCTTTTATTACTATTTATCTCCTCTGACCATTAGGGTTCCCCTCTTGGCCCTGTTCTTTTTTTTTTTTTAATATATTTTATTGATTTTTCACAGAGAGGGATAGTCAGAAACATCGATGAGAGAGAGACATTGATCAGCAGCCTCCTGCACACCCCACACTGGAGATGTGCGCTCAAGCAAGGTACATGCCTCCAACCGGAATCGAACCTGGGACCTTTCAGTCCGCAGGCCGACGCTCTATCCACTGAGCCAAACCGGTCTCGGCTTGGCCCTATTCTTAATTGATATGCTTCCTATCTCTGTCTCATCCACAGCCTAATTTGAATCAATGATTTAAATTATCTTCTGTATAACAATAATTCCAAATCTCTATCTTTAATCTTAACTTCTCTTTTGACCTCCCATATCACTAATACCTAATTTAAAATTTACTGGAAATTTGCTTCTCATATATACTATACTATCTCAGTTAATGCTGTCACTATATACATGGTTCCCCAAACCAGAAACTTTGGATTTAGAGAATTATTCTTAACTCTTCTCTAACCCTCATATTTCATCTATTATAGGGATGTGATGTTCACTCTACTTCTAAATCTGTCCCTTCCTCTCTATTCCTAATATCTCTTTAGCTCAGGCCTTTAATTTCTATTCTGGATAGGGACTGTAGCTATCTCCTCTTGTTTATTTTCTGTATGCAGTGAGCTGTGACAGTACTATCTGTTATGTTGCAAGTGTTACAGTAAATCTTAGTGGCCCAATTAGTGTGGTGTGGGTGGAGAGACAGTGAGAAGCATAAGACTGGACCAACAATAATATAGTCATAGGCTATTCTGTTGGGGGAAAAATCACATATATTTAGGTGAATAAAAAGGTGATTTGCCCTAGCTAGTTTGGTTCAGTGGATAGAGTATCTGCCTGGGGACTGAAGGATCCCGGGTTTGATTCCAGTTAAGGGCACATGCCTGGGTTGCTGGCTCCATCTCCAGTAGGGGGCATGCAGGAGGCAGACAATCTATGATTCTCTCTCATCATTGATGTTTCTCTCTCTCTCCCCCACTCCCTTCCTCTCTGAAA
>JAAGEH010000011.1:1157571-1194101 GCA_011751065.1 Lasiurus cinereus | reverse complement strand
CAGTTGAATGTTTTCTGCTTCTTTATATTTCAAATTTTTGACTTGATCCTTGCCTTTCTCTAGTCTGTTGTTAGTACTCTGCATAATAGTTTTCATTTCAGTCAGTGTATTTATCATCTTCTCTTGGGTCTCACTAAATTTATCCATCTTTTCTAGCATATTCTTGCAAAACCTTATAAGCGTGGTTTTGAACTCTATATCCAGTCGTTTTTTTTCCTCCATTTCTTTTGCTTGTAATTCCTTCCCTTGTCTCGGCATTTTCACTGTGCCGGGGAAACTTCTGTGCTGGATTCAGCCGAAGAAGCCTCTGCTGAGCTTGGGAGGGGTGGAGTCTCAGGGCTTAAGGAACCGCCTTGCCTTCCAGTCGGCCCCGCCCTCCACGGCCCCTGAGTCTCACGTGACTGGGTAATGGCTGGAGCGGTCTTTGTGCGCTCGCGCACCCGCAGCGCCTCTAACCGCTGCCTTTCCGGCTCCCCTGCGAACCAGGACCACACGAGTCTAGGTCCCCAGGGTTTCGCCCAAAACAGGGGCCCAGTGGACTCAGAAGTGGCACAGTTGGGAGGGTCTGTCTCCCGTCCACTCGCGAAAGCCAGCGGCACAATCAGCAATCTGTCCTCCGTGCGTGGTGCCGTGCGCGACCAGACCTCCGATCCTTTGCAACTCCCCTAAATTTCCGTGCACTTCTCCCTTTTCACAGTCCAAACTCCCCCCGTATAAGTTTCGGCTGGATCTGGGGTTTAGTGTCGTAGGATAAGGGGTTCAATGCCTTTGGGAGTGTCCGTTTCCCTCCTACCAGAGAAAGCCAGCCAGGTACTCCGGCACCCGCTCTCTCAGCACGCTCGTCTCCGTACCTCAGCTTTTTGCAGCTCCTCTGGGTCTCCGTGAGCCCCTCTCTTTCCCTCTAGTTGTAGAACTTCCACTCAGCCAGCTTTCCTGTGGTTCTGGATGATGTCCGTTCTGTCTTTTAGTTGTAGTTTTGAAATTGTTGTGCGAGGCAGCAGTATAGGTGTTTACCTATGCCTCCATCTTGGATTCTCCTCTGAACATTCTTAATGTTCACCCATGTTGCAGGATGTCAATATTTCATTCCTTACTATATCTGAATAATATTCTGTTGAATAGATGTGCTGCATTTTGTTTACTAAATATTTCTGATGCCATTTATTCCCATTTTAAGTTTTCAATTCATGCAAAAGGTAATGAAAAATTTGACTTCACATTATTGTATTAAATGAAATTCATGTATTTCTTTTGTCCTATATTACGTCTCCTAGTCTTGCACTTTCCAAAACATTCCATTCTTCCATGCTTTCACACATATTGTCCTTCTAACTAGAAAGCCAAAATTCACTTTTACAATTCAGCTGAAATGTGACCTCATTTAAGTCACCTTCTCCGCTGTTGTGTGTGTGTGTATGTGTGTGTTTTTAATCCTTACCCAAGGATATTTTTCCATTGATTTTTAGAGAGAGTGAAAAGAAGGAAGGGAGGGAGAGAGGAGGAGAAGAGAGGAGGGGAAGAGGGAAACATCAAAGTTAGAGTGACACATTGACTGATTGCCTCCTGCATGTGCCCTAACCAAAGACTGTTTTCAAGTTCTCTATAAATTTAAGATCCAGCACAATTTCTAGTACATACAAACACCTCAGAATAAGATGCTGAATGAAGAAATGAATGATATTAAATGCATGTTGCACCCAGCTGGTGTGGCTCAGTGGCTATCAAGCCATGCACCAAGAAGTTGCCAGTTCAATTCCCAGGGATACATACCTGAATTTTTGGCTCTATCCATGGTGAGGAGTGTGTACGAGACAGCCAATCTATGTTTCTCTCTCCCTGATGTTTCTATCCCTCTCTCCCTCTCCCTTTCTCTCTCTCGAAAATAAATAAAACATACATTAAAAAATATATTTTATTGATTTTTTTACAGAGAGGAAGGGAGAGGGATAGAGAGTTGGAAACATTGATGACAGAAAAACATCAATCAGCTGCCTCCTGCACAGCTCCTACTGGGGAAGTGCCCATAACCAAGGTACATGTCCTAGACCAGAATCGAACCTGGGTCCTTTCAGTCCACCGACACTCTATCCACTGAGCCAAACCGGTTATGGCTAAAAAACCCATTTTTTAAGAAATAAATGCATGTTGGAATCTAACAAATGTTTGGCTCTTTTTTAAAAAAAATAAATCTTTATTGTTCAGATTACTACAATTGTTCCTCTTCCCACCCCCCCCATATCTCCCCTCCACCTGGCTCCCATCCCACCCTCTGCCCTTACCTCCCCCGCCCCATTATCCTCATCCATAGGTGTATGACTTTGTCCAGTCTCTCCCTGCACACCCCCTCACCTCTTTCCCGCTGAGAATTATCAGTCTACTCTCTTCCTATGCCCCTAATTCTATTATATTCACCAGTTTATTCTGTTCAGCACATTTTTAATTCACTTGAATTTTAGATTCACTTGTAGATAGATATGTATTTGTTGTTCAAATACCTTTTTCTTCTTCCTCTTCTTAAAGAATACCTTTCAGCATTTCATATAATACTGGTTTGGTGCTGATGAACTCTTAGTTTTTTCTTATCTGTGAAGCTCTTTATCTGCCCTTCAATTCTGAATGATAGCTTTGCTGGGTAGAGTAATCTTGGTTGTAAGTTCTTGCTATTCATCACTTTGAATATTTCTTGCCACTCCTATCTGACCTGCATAGTTTCTATTGAGAAATCAGCTGACAATCATATGGGTGCTTCCTTGTAGGTAATGAACTGTTTTTCTCTTGCTGCTTTTAAGATTCTCTCTTTGTCTTTTGCTCTTGGTATTTTAATTATGATGTTGTCTTGGTGTGGTCCTCTTTGGATTCCTTTTGTTTAGGGTTCTGTGCACTTCCTGGACTTGTAAGTCTATTTCTTTCACCAGGGGGGGAAATTTTCAGTCATTATTTCTTCAAATAGGTTTTCAATATCTTGCTCTCTTCTTCTGGCACCCCCATAATTCAGATGTTGGTACACTTGAAGTTGTCCCAGAGGCTCCTTACACTGTCTTCACATTTTTTTATTCTTTTTTCTTTTCCAGTGGAGTGTTTTTTGCTTCTTTGTATTTCAAATCTTTGACTTGATTCTTGCGATCCTTTGGCTGCTGTTAGGTTTCTGTATGATATTTTTTATTTCAGTCAGTGTATGTTTAATTTCTAGTTGGTTCTTTTTCATCTCCTCTTGTGTCTCGCTAAATTTATCCATATTTTCTAGGAAATTCCTGAAAAATGTTATAAATGTTATATAGTTTTGAACTCTATATCCAGTCGTTTGTTTTCCTCCATTTCTTTCGTTTGTGATCTGTTCTTTTGTCTCCACATATTTTGCTGCTTTCCTGAGTTGGTAGAGTAGCTTTGTGTGCTAGGTGTCCTATGTGGCCTAGTAGCTCTGCCTCCCCAGTTACCAAGAGGTGGACACTCTTGGTGCACTCCTTTGTGAACTGTGTGTACAGCCTTGTTGTAGTTAATTCTTGATTGTTGTTGATATCACTGGGGGGAATTGATCTCTAAGCCAACTGGTTGTGAGGATCAGCTGTGTCTGCGCATGTGGGCTTTCCTCCAAACCTCTGCCCTTCCAGTTCCCCCGAGTTTCCGGGTGCTCTAGGAACCCATATGAGTCTGGGTCCCCAGGGTCTCACCTGAAACTGGGGTTCAGTGCAGTTGGACTTGGATTTCAGTGCTGTTGTGAGGTTCTGTTTTCCTCTCACTAGAGAAAGCCAGTGGCACAATCAGCAATCAGCGCTCTGTGTGTACACTGTCGTGCACACTTTCGCAGGTACTTTCACATGCCTCCAAACTTCTATTTTTCGTGGTTCCCCTAAGTTTCCATGCACTCCATCCTTTTCACAGTTCTTACTTCCCTGTATGAGTCTCGCCTAGAGTTGTGATTCAGTGCAGTTGGGATTTTCTGTCTCCCTCCCGCTAGAGGAAGCCAGCCAGACCCTCCTCTGCCCGTCCTCTCCATGAGCGTGTCTCTGTACCTCAGCTTTTTACAGCTCCTCTGGGTATTCATGAGTCCCTCTCTTTACTTCTAGTTGTAGAATTTTCACTCAGCCAGCTTTCCTGTGGTTCTGGATGGTGTCTGTTCTGTCTTTTAGTGGTAGTTTTGAAATTGTTGTGCGAGGCAGCAGCTTAGGTGTTCACCTATGCCGCCATCTTGGTTTCTCTCAATGTTGTGCTGATAGGAAGCCAATTCAAGCCAAAATATAGATAATAGTTAACCATTATTGAATACACACTATATGTTAGGCACAAAATTTAGTTTCACTAAGCTTTTAAAAAATATACAACCCATAAAATTCACCCCTTTAAAGTATACAAGTCAGTGGCTTTTATTGTTTTATAACCATCACCATTAATTCTAGAACATTTTCATGATCCCAAAAAGAACCCTATACCTATTAGTAGTCACTTACCATTCCAAATCCCAAACTCAGACTCTAGCAACTGCTAACCTATTTTATCCTATATAATAAAGAGATAATATGCAAATTGACCCTCACACCCTCACACAAGATGGCCACTCCCATGTGGTCACAAGGTGGATACCACAAGATGGCTGGCAGGGGAGGGCAGTTGTAAGCAATCAGGCAAGCAGGTGAGGACAGTTGGGGGTGACCAGGCCAGCAGGGGAGGGCAATTGGAGGCAACCAGGCCTGCAAGAGAGGGCAGTTGAGGGTGACCAGGCCTGCAGGGGAGGACAGTTGGGGGCAATCGGGCTGGCAGGGGAGCAGTTAGGCGTCAATTAGGCTAGCAGCAGAGTGGTTAGGGAGGATCAGGCTGGTAGGCAGAAGCAATTAGGGGCAATCAGGCAGGCAGGCAAGCATTTGGGAGTCAGCAGTCCTGAATTGTGAGAGGGATGTCCGATCCACAGGGCAGTCGGACATCACACAAGGGGTCCCAGATTGGAGGGGGTACAGGCTGGGCTGAGGGACATCCCCCTTTCCCACCCTATGCATGAATTTCATGCACAGGACCTCTAGTTTCTATAGATTTTCCTATTGTGACGTTTCATGTTTATGGGCTTATATAATGTGTGGCCTTCTGTGTCTGGTTTCTTTAACTTAGCATAACATTCTTAATGTTCACCCATGTTGCAGGATGTCAATATTTCATTCCTTACTATATCTGAATAATATTCCGTTGAATAGATCTGCTGCATTTTGATTACTTCTTCACCTGTTGATAGAAATTTGTGTTGTTTCTAATGTATGGCTATTATGAGTAACTAGAGGCCTGGTGCACCAAATTTGTACATGGGGTGGGGGTGTCCTTCAGCCCAGCCTGCTCCCTCTCCAATCTGGAACCCCTTGAGGGGTGTCCAACTGCCCATTTAGGCCCAATCCAAGTAGGACAGTCGGACATCCCTCTCACAATCCAGGACTGCTGGCTCCCAACTGCTCACCTGCCTGCCTTCCTGTTTGCCCCTAACTGCCCTCCCTTGCAGGCCTGGTCCCTGCCAACTGTCCTCCCCTGCTGGCCTTCTTGTGGTGGCCATCTTTTTTTTAAATATATTTTATTGATTTTTTACAGAGAGGAAGGGAGAGGGATAGAGAGTCAGAAACATCGATGAAAAAGAGACATCGATCAGCTGTCTCCTGCAAGCCCCCTACTGGAGATGTGCCTGCAATCAAGGTGCATGCCCTTGACCGGAATCGAACCTGGGACCCTTCAGTCCACAGACCAACGCTCTATCCACTGAGCCAAACCGGTTTCGGGTTGTGATGGCCATCTTGTGTCCACATGGGGGCAGGATCTTTTGACCACATGGGGATAGTAATCTGTGTTGGAGTGATGGTCAATCTGCATATTACTCTTTATTAGATAGGATAGAGGCCTGGTGCATGGGTGGGGGCCAGCTGGTTTGCCCTGAAGGGCGTCCTGGATCAGGGTGGGTATTCCCTTGGGGTATGAGGTGGCCTGGGCGAGAGGCCTGTGGTGGTTTGCAGGCTGGCCACGCCCCCCAGTGACCCAAGCAGAAGCCTTGGTATCTGGGACTTATTTATCTTCTACAATTGAAATTTTGTAGCCTAGAGTGGAGCCAAGCTTTCTGCTCGCACAGCCATTGAAACTTTGTTGCCTTAAGCAGAGGCTAAGATGTGTGGAAAGCTTGGCTTCCTCCATCTCCAGGAGCAACCCAACCCTTGCTCAGTGGCGACAGCCATTGAAACTTTGTTGCCGTAAGCGGAGGCCTGGGACAGCTAGGGTTTGCGGAAAGCTTGGCTTCCTCCATTGCCAGGGGCAACCCAAGCCTCCCTCCTGCTCTCTCTGTGGCTATAGCCATCTTGGTTGGATTAATTTGCATACTCTCTCTGATTGGCTGGTGGGTATAGTGTAAGTATGGTCAATTTGCATATTACTCTTTTATTAGGATGATCTCTAATTCCTTCTTACTCTAAAATTATGATTCAATAGAGTCTGTTTTTTATCCAGCATCAAAACAGTAAGTAATGAAAAGCCAATTCCTAAAATATGAAGACAAAAGGAAGAAACATCCACTATGCACATCCCTCTAAAGCTTAGGACTGGTCCCTCTGGGAATTTCTGTCCCAATTTATTAGTTAAAAAAACATGATTTGCTATCATCAGCTCTTCTTTTTTTTTTTAAGATAGCATCTCCTACCAATCATTTAATTACCCTTTTCCTTAACACAAATATGAATACCTGAGTTCTTTCTATTGGTTTGTCCTGGTTAAATCAAAGTTAAAACCAACTAATTTCCCAGAGGCTGTCCAGGTACACACACAAGTACTTTGTCAAATGTATAGCAATTTGCCTAAAAGAGGCTATAGATGGAAAAATGGAAAAGTATTAGTGTCATCATCTTTAGTACTATCTTTGCTACCTCCAATACCAGACAACTTCAAGGGGCACATTTAGGAAGACTTTAATATTTGTACAGGACTGTAGAGACCATGCAACATGTAAGTAAACCAAGTCACAATTAAAGTATAAATGTGTTTTAACATGAAATTATAGAAAACTCAAAGAGAATATTCTCAATTACATATTTTATTGAAAAAAATAGTTAATTTAAAATATTTAAATTATTTTAAAATGTTATTGGTACAATACTGAACTTTTCATACAAGGATTATTTAAGTTTTACTCCCTCTTAACCAAAGTAGCAACTTTATTTTCCTAGATACATTTTGCTTAAGAGCAGGATCTCTATTGCCCTCTGGTGAAACTTTGAGATTGGTGTCCATAAAAGTAATTCAGGCCTCCCAACTCTCAACTGAAGACAATTACATAGCAGAATTACTGCTTATTCACACTCCACGGTTGTCCCTCTGCCTAGAAGGCCACCTGGGTGGATTTCTTTGTCTCCTCAAGGAAAGTGTTCCTCCTAATAATACTCAGCCATGCTTATAGCAAACATTCTTCCTTCCTAAGTTTTCATGGTCCCTGTCTTCTTAAAAAATAAAAACCTCTCATTATAACTGGGAAAATATGTGGTCTCTAAGTAATTTAAGTTATAATCCAGACTAAAAAAAACCCACAAAACACACATACAAAAATGCAAAAACGGTGAATAGGACAGCAAAAATTATGAAGTTTAGTACACAAGAACGGCTGTTTTAGTGGTCCCTGATTCTTCAGCCTGTCTTTATAATAATGGGTAACACCATTCTAGTCAACTCTGGCCACAGTTTATGGGAGATGACATTTTTCTCAGACTTCACGAAAAAGACTCACTACAGACCAGGGCCATTTCTAAAAGTAAATATCAACAGAGTCTAAGTTCATTCTCCAGACCAAATACTTTGGACTTTAAGTTCTTCAGTTCTCCTTGTATCTTATGTGCTCGTTTATTGCTGTCACGAACCTCACACAGAATGGCAAGATCCTGGTTTGTCCGGGCATTAACTGTTGCCTAGAGATTTAAAAAAGGAAGAAGAAATGATTATAGCATATGCCAGTGGAGAAAAATCAGTCATAAAGACCAAACTATGATGGCTCTTTTTTATGAGACATTTGGTATACAAGATAAATCCAATTCTTACTTTTAGTGACTAAAAGGTAGTAATGTAAAATAAAAGAGACCAATATAAACATCAGTAGTAAATTTGTGAAAGAAAGTACTTCTTTTTTACAATCAACTTTGGATCATAGTGATGATAGGTGGACAACTAGTTAAGTCTCTATAAAAAGGTTCTTGAGAGGGCAGTCCTTTCCACTAGAGGAAGGCTCCCGCCTGGCCCCCCAATATCGTCAAATTAATATTTTCTAGTCTCTCATTTCGTTTGCGTGAGGCCTCCTTCAGAACCCGAACCCTGACCCGGGAACCCTGAACCACGCGGGACATGGAAAGAGGTTCCCGCATCTGGCGCCCAACAGGGACTGCGGAAAAAGGTGCCCACATCTGGCGCCTGACCGCGGGACGTCTGGAGGAGAAGGTATTATTTGCCTAAGAGTGAGGAAGGAAAATTCACCAAGGAAAATGGTGAGGGAAGATTCACCTAGGAAAAGGTGAGGGGAATTCAACGTACGCAAAGCCCACGGATTAACTACGGAGTCGAGATCTTTTTAAAAATTTAGAGATGTGTCTGGAATTTCTGTACTCGTGAGGGGAGAAGCCCGGCTTAAAAAGAAATGCGTGCATTCAATCCAAGATGGCGGCATAGGTAAACACCTACACTGCTGCCTCGCACAACAATTTCAAAACTACAACTAAAAGACAGAACAGACATCATCCAGAACCACAGGAAAGCTGACCGAGTGTAAGTTCTACAGCTAGAAGGAAAGAGAGGGGCTCACAGAGACCCAGAGGAGCTGCAAAAAGCTGAGGTACGGAGACGCGCGCGCTGAGAGAGCGGGTGCCCGAGTACCTGGCTGGCTTTCTCTGGCGGGAGGGAAACGGAGACTCCCAACGGCATTGAACCCCTAATCTTACGACACTAAACCCCAGATCCAGCCGAAACTCATACGGGTGAGTTTGGACTGTGAAAAGGGAGAGGTGCACAGAAATTTAGGGGAGTCGCAAAAGATCGGAGGTCTGGTCGCGCACGGCGCTGCGTGAAGGACAGATTGCTGATTGTGCTGCTGGCTTTCGCGAGTGGGCGGGAGACAGACTCTCCGAACTGTGCCACTTCTGAGTCCACTGGGCCCCTGTTTTGGGCGAAACCCTGGGGACCTAGACTCGTGTGGTCCTGGTGCACAGGGGAGCTGGAAAGGCAGCGGTCTAGAAGCACTGCGGGTGTGCGCGCGCACAAGGACCGCTCCAGCCATTACCCAGTCACCTGAGACTCAGGAGCCGTGGAGGGCGGGGCTGACTGGAAGACAAGGCGGTCCCTTAAGCCCTGAGACTCCACCCCTCCCAAGCTCAACAGAGGCTTCTGCGGCTTTGAACGTCTGGTATCATAAAGCTGAATTCAACACAGAAGTTTCCCCGGCATAGTGAAAATGCCGAGACAAGGGAAGGGATTACAAACAAAAGAAATAGAGGGAAAAAAAACGACTGGATATAGAGTTCAAAACCCCGCTTGTAAGGTTTTTCAAGAATATGCTAGAAAAGATGGATAAATTTAGCGAGAGCCAAGAGGAGATGAAAAAGGACCAACTAGAGATGAAAAAGGTCCAACTAAAGATGATAAAAGACCAACTAGAAATTAAACATACACTGACTGAAATAAAAAATATTATACAGAGTCCTAACAGCAGACTAGAGAAAGGCAAGAATCAAGTCAAAAATTTGAAATATAAAGAAGCAGAAAACACTCAATTGGAAAAACAAGAAGAGAAAAGAATAAAAAAATGTGAACATAATGTAAGGAGACTCTGGGACAGCTTCAAGCGTACCAACATCAGAATTGTGGGGGTGCCAGAAGAAAAGAGAGAGCAAGATACTGAAAACCTGTTTAAAGAAATAATGACTGAAAACTTCCCACATCTGGTAAAAGAAATAGACTTACAAGTCCAGGAAGCACACAGAACCCCATATAAAAGGAATCCAAAGAGGACCACACCGAGACACATCATCATTAAAATACCAAGAGCAAAAGACAAAGAGAGAATATTAAAAGCAGCAAGAGAAAAACAGTTCATTACCTACAAGGGAGCACCCATACGACTGTCAGCTGATTTCTCAACAGGAACGATGCAGGCCAGACGGGAGTGGCAAGAAATATTCAACATGATGAATAGCAAGAACCTACAACCAAGAATAATCTATCCAGCAAAGCTAACATTCAGAATTGAAGGTCAGATAAAGAGCTTCACAGATAAGAAAAAGTTAAAGGAGTTCATCAACTCCAAACCAGTATTATATGAAATGCTGAAAGGTACTCTTTTAGAAGAGGAAGAAGAAAAAGGTAAAAGACAAAAAATTATGAACAACAAATATATATCTATCAATAAGTGAATCTAAAAATTAGTGAATTAAAAATTTGATGAACAGAATAAACTGGTGAATATAATAGAATCAGGAGCACAGAAAGGGAATGGACTGATAATTCTCAGGGGGAAAAGGGTGAAGGGTGTACAGGGAGAGACTGGACAAAAATCATACACCTATGGATGAGATCAATGGGAGGGAGCTAAGGGCAGAGGGAGGGGTGGGAGCTGAGTGGAGGTGTGCTATGGAGGGGAAAAAAAGAGAAACAAATGTAATAATCTGAATAATAAAGATTTAATTTAAAAAAAGGTTCTTGAAACTTTTTTTCTAAATAAAGTTGTATCTGTAGGGAAAAATTACTTTATTACTCAATTACTCACTTTCCCTACTTATAAATAAAAACCACACCATAGTTCTTTTAACCTATTTCTTGAATTGGGAGGTATGAAAATTTCTGTTAATTTTAGCTTAGATAAAAGTATAATTATGCAGTCATTCAATTATTTTTATCTTCTCTGTAGTGTGTATTTGTTTTAAAAATATTTTTTTATTGATCCCAGAGAGGAAGGGGAAAGGATAGATAGAAACATCAATGATGAGAAAGAATCATCGGTAAGTTGCCTCCTGCACGTCCCACATTGGGATCGAGCCTGCAACGCAGGCATGTGCCCTGATGGGAATCAAACCATGACCTTCTGGTTCATAGGTGGTCGCTCAACCACTGAGTCATGCCAGCCAGGCTAGTATGTACTTGTTAAACTAATTTTAGTAAAACTGAAAGGATGCTGATCCGTCAGCACCTACTATTACGGAAACAGCACATCTTTCTTCTGAGGAGCCCTGTTGACCATGTTTTCTCACTTGTACCCCTCTTATCCCTTTTAGTAATTCAAGATCAGGAATTACCTTATAGAGCATTTGTTCCAAGTCTTTTAGTTTCTGCCTGAGAACCTTAATATCTGTCTTAAAGCCTTCTACTTCCAAGATACGCCGATTCTCCAAGGCCTCATAGCGTTTTGTCATTACTTGTAAACGCTTCCCCATCTTGTTAGAGCGATCCTAAATATAGGGAAATGGGAAGGCATATGAAGATGAGGGGAGCATCCCCTGAGCCATCAGACTTCACACACCATCATAAGTGGCAGAGTATATTGTACCTTGAAGATCTCTCTCCTCATTCCCTCTTCCTCACGAATTCGGGCAAGTTCTTCTTCTAGGGAAATGCACTGCTCTTGGTACATGTTGGACAGCTTTTTCTCTTGTATTAACTTATCCTTTAGGGACTGCAGGTCAAAAGTGAAAAACAACACTCAGTTCCATAATTTAGATAATTCAAATAGCATTTAGATAAAGAAAAAAAGGAATGAAAAATTTCCAGTACAAATGAGTTAAGTAACAAGACAGCAAGGAACTTTGGAGAACATTTGAAAGACGATTCTCTTAGCCTTTTTCTAAAGTACACATAGTAGAAATCCTTTAAAATAAAACAATTATTTTTGGCTCTTTGAAAAATAGATAATGAAGTTCAGAACTGTCCCAAGTAAGGCATAATAATATAGTCGACCCTCCTATCTGCAGGTTCTATATCCATGCATTCAACCAAATGGAACAAACAAACAAACAAACAAAATGATACACTGTTGCAGACACATACTAAGTAGTTAGGCCTACTTAACATGTACAGATTCCCCTGCCCCCTGCCATTATTCCCTAAACCAATGATTTTCAACCTCTTTCATCTCAGAGCACAAACTAATGACTAAAATTCTGCCTCACACCAAAAATATGTTTTTTGCCGATTTGAGAAAAAAAAATAGGTATAATTTTGTTTCATTCACATCAGATGGCAATTGTCATGTTGGCTGCTGTCATTTTTTAAAAAATACTTTTTTATTTCAGAGAGGAAGGGGAAGTAAGAGTGAAACAGAAACATCAATGATGAAAGAGAATCATTGGTCAGCTGCCTCCTGCACACCCCCTATTGGGAATCGAGCCCACAATCCGGGCATGTGCCCTTGACCAGAATCAAACCTGGATCCTTTAGTCCACAGGCCAACACTCTATCCACTGTGCCAAACCATCTAGGATGGCTATGGTCATTTTATAATTTGACAATCTAAAGGAAAAGAGGTCAATGCCCTGATCAGGTATTGAATATTTTAAAAATTCTTGCAGCATACCAGTTGATAATCGCTGCCCTACATGATACAGTATAACAACCATTTACATAACATTTACATTGTTGTTTCTTTAAAAAATATTTTTTTCATTG
Organism: Lasiurus cinereus; assembly: GCA_011751065.1. Lineage (NCBI taxonomy): Eukaryota > Metazoa > Chordata > Mammalia > Chiroptera > Vespertilionidae > Lasiurus > Lasiurus cinereus. Next base: position 1,181,462 of record JAAGEH010000011.1, on the reverse strand, counting down.
ATTTCTGACTCTCTATCCCTCTCCCTTCCTCTGTAAAAAATCAATAAAATATATTAACTGGGGATGGAGCCCACAACTCAGCATGTGCCCTGAGAATTGAACCATAACCTCCTGGTTCATAGGTCAACGCTCAATCACTGAGCCACACCGGCCAGGCTACATAGCATTTACATTGTACTAGCTATTATGAGTAGAGATGATTTAAAGTATATGAGAGGATGTGTATAGATTAATACAAATACTATGCCATTTTATATACAGAATTTGAGCAACCATGAATTTTGTTCTCTGGAACCAATTCCCTGCAGATACCAAGGGTCTACTGTACATGTTTGGGGCACATTTCTGAAGTTCTTTAAAAAAAAAAGAAACATCAACAATACTTATTATACACTAGAAGCCCGGTGCACGGAATTCATGCAATGAAGCTGGGTTGTCCCTCTCCAATCTGGGACATCCCTCTCACAATCCAGGAATGCTGGCTCCCAACCGCTCACCTGCCTGCCTGCCTGATTGCCCTTGACTACTTCTGCCTGCCAGCCTGATCACCCCCTAACCACTCTGCTGCCAGCCTAATCAACGCCTAATTGCTCCCTTGCTGGCCCTATAGCCCCCAACTGCCCTCCCCTGCCCCCAACTGCCCTCCCCTGCAGGCCTGGTGGCCCACAACTACCCTTCCCTGCTGGCCATTAAGTGGCAGCCATCTTTGACCACATGGGGGCAGCCATCTTGTGCAAAGGTGTGAGGGTCAAATTGCATATTATCTCTTTATTTAATAGGATGTCCCACTGAGAAGTCAGAATGATCTTTTAAAAAGCTAAATAAGACCATGTTACTTTCTTAAATAGAAACCTGGGAAAAGAGCATTCCAGGCAGAGAAAAGAATAAGTTTAAAGGTCCTGGAGTATGATCAAGGAAAAGGAAGACTATGGAGATTAAAGAGTTTAAATAAGCAAGGAGGAAGTGGTTCACAAGGAGATTGAAGGTGTGTGTAGCAGCCAGTCATGAGGGCTACCCTTCCAACCTCCTTGTATACCACTTCCTTTTTAAACATACATACTCCAGGGCTTTTAAACTCGCTCTTTTCTCTCCCTGGAATGATCCCCCCTAGATCTAATGGCAAGCTAAATCCCATTTTTCAGTAAAAACACTAGGCTTAAAGAGAGTGTCCCTATGCTTCTCCATAAAACTAGACTTCCAGCAACTACATATAATCTCTCTATATAAAAGCCTAAGCACCCATCACAACCAAACAGACAACCAAACAGGCTGTGTGGGGCAACTAGGCCGTCAGGGAGGTTAGTGAGGGGCGACCAAACGAATGAGCAGCAGGCTATGTGGGGCGACCAAGCTGGCAGGGGGGTTAGTGAGGGGCAACCAAACTACCAAACAACAGTCTGTGTGGGGCAATCAGGCCCACAGGAGGCGGGGGGGGGGGCTGGGACAACAAGGCCACCCGGGGGGGGGCGGGGGAGGCTCTAAGAGGCAACCAGGCCAGTGAGAGGGCAGTTAGGGATGACCAGCATGGTGGGAGGGGGGGGAAGGCCAGTAAGGGGAGATTAGGCTGACAGGGGGGTGGGTAGTTGGGGGTGATTAGGCCAGCAGGGTACACAGGGGTGATTAGACAGGTGAGCAGTTAGGAGCAAGTGGTCCCGGATTGTGAGAGGGTTATCCAACTGCTGCCAATTGGACATCCCCTGAGGGGTCCCGATTGGAGAAGGTGCAGACTGGATTGAGAGGACCCCTGTCTTTGTGCACGAATTTTATGCACCCGGCCTCTAGTTTTCATATAATCCTTTTACTTCCTTAATACCAATTTATCATAATAATTTTCTCTTTTAAATGTTTTATTTTTATTTATTGATTTTATAGGGAAAGAAAAAGAGAAAAAGAGAGAGACAGAGAAAGACAGAGAGAGAGAGAGAGAGAGAAACATCTATTTGTTGTTCCACTTATTTAGGCATTCATTTGTTGATTCTTTATTTATTTTATTTTATTTTAATAAAATTAAATCTTTATTATTCAGATTACATTTGTTTCTTTTTTCTCCTCCAAAGCACCCTTCCACCCAGCTCCCACCCTTTCCTCTGCCCTTATCTCCCTCCCATTGTCCAGTCTCTCCCTGTACACCCCTCACCCCTTTCCCCCTGAGAATTATCAGTCCACTCCCTTTCTGTGCTCCTGATTCTATTCTATTCACCAGTTTATTCTGTTGATCAAATTTTTAATTCACTTAATTTTTAGATTCACTTGTTGATAGATATGTATTTGTTGTTCATAATTTTTTGGCTTTTACCCTTTTCTTCTTCCTTTTCTTCTTCCTTAAAAGAGTACCTTTCAGCATTTCATATAATACTGGTTTGGAGTTGATGAACTCCTTTAACTTTTTCTTCTCTGTGAAGCTCTTTATCTGCCCTTCAATTCTGAATGATAGCTTTGCTGGATAGATTATTCTTGGATGTAGGTTCTTGCTATTCATCACGTTGAACATTTCTTGCCACTCCCGTCTGGCCTGCATCGTTTCTGTTGAAAAATCAGTCATATGGGTGCTCCCTTGTAGGTAATGAACTGTTTTTCTCTTGCTGCTTTTAATATTCTCTTTGTCTTTTGCTCTTGGTATTTTAGTGATGATGTGTCTCGGTGTGGTCCTCTTTGGATTCCTTTTATATGGGGTTCTATGTGCTTCCTGGACTTTAAGTCTATCTCTTTTACCAGATGTGGGAAGTTTCCAGTCATTATTTCTTTAAATAGGTTTTCAGTATCTTGCTCTCTCTCTTCTTCTGGCACCCCCATAATTCTGATGTTGGTATGCTTGAAGCTGTCACAGAGGCTCCTTACATTATCTTCACATGCTTGGATTCTTTTCTTGCTTTTCCAGTTGAATGTTTTCTGTTTCTTTATATTTCAAATTTTTGACTTGATTCTTGCCTTTCTCTAGTCTGCTGTTAGGACTCTGTATAATAGTTTTTATTTCAGTCAGTGTCTCTAGTTGGTCCTTTTTCATCTCCTCTTGGCTCTCGCTAAGTTTATCCAACTTTTCTAGCATATTCTTGAAAAACCTTATAAGTGTGGTTTTGAACTCTATATCCAGTCGTTTTTTTTTCCTCCATTTCTTTTGTTTGTGATCCCTTCCCTTGTCTCGGCATTTTCACTATCCCGGGAGAACTTCTGTGTTGGATTCAGCCTTATGATACCAGACTTGCAAAACCGAAGAAGCCTCTGTTGAGCTTGGGATGGGTGGAGTCTCAGGGCTTAAGGGACCGCCTTGCCTTCCAGTCGGCCCTGCCCTCCACGGCCCCTGAGTCTCACGTGACTGGGTAATCGCTGGAGCGGTCCTTGTGCGCGCGTGCCCGCAGTGCCTCTAGACCGCTGCCCCTCCGGCTCCCCTGCGCTTCAGGACCACACGAGTCTAGGTCCCCAGGGTTTCACCCGAAACAGGGGCTTAGTGGAGTCAGAAGTGGCACAGTTGGGAGGGTCTGTTTCTCGCCCACTTGTGAAAGCCAGCGGCACAATCAGCAATCTGTCCTCTGTGCGCAGTGCCGTGCGTGCCACCAGACCTCTAATCTTTTGCGACTCCCCTAAATTTCCGAGCACCTCTCCTTTTTCACAGTCCAAACTTCCCCCGCATGAGTTTCGGCTGGATCTGGGGTTTAGTGTCGTAAGATAAGGGATTCAATGCCTTTGAGAGTCTCCGTTTCCCTCCTGCCAGAGAAAAGCAGCCAGGTATTACGGCACCCGCTCTCTCAGCGCGCGCTTCTCCGTACCTCAGCTTTTTCAGCTCCTCTGGGTCTCCATGAGCCCCTCTCCTTCCCTCTAGCTGTAGAATTTCCACTCAGCCAGCTTTCCTGTGGTTCTGGATGATGTCCATTCTGTCTTTTAGTTGTAGTTTTGAAATTGTTGTGCGAGGCAGCAGTGTAGGTATTTACCTATGCCGCCATCTTGGATTCTCCCATTTGTTGATTCTTGCTTGTATGTGCCCTGACAAAGGATCAAACCCAGAACCTTGGTATATCAGGACGAGTGCTCTTAACTACCTGGCCCAGGCTCATAATCTATCCTTTTTAAAAAATATATATTTTTATTGATTTCAGAGAAGAAGGAAGAGGGAGAGAGAGAGAGAGAGAGAGAGAAACATCAATGATGAGAGAGAATCACTAATCGGCTGCCTCCAGCCTGCCCCACATTGGGGACTGAGCATGCAACCTGTGCATATGTCCTGACTGGAAATCAAACTGTGATCTCCTCATTCATAGGTCAACACTTAACTATTGAGGTATGCCTTTAGCTGGGCTATCCTTTTTCTTTTTTTTGCAGAGGATTTAGCCTGCAACTTGGGCATGTGCCCCTGACTGGAACTGAACCCAGGACCTTTCAGTCCATAGGCCAATGCTCTATCCACTGAGTTAAATCATCTAAGTCTGAGCTATCCTTTTTTTGATTGTTAATGTTTCTGGTTTCTCACCCATTAAGATGTAAATGCCATGCATAGCTGGTGTGGCTCAGTGGCTGAGCCTGCACCCCTGGACCAGGAAGTCACAATTCAATTCCCTATCAGGGTACATGCCCATATTGCAGGCTCCATCCCAGGTAGGGGGATGCAGGAGGCAACCAATAGATGATTCTCTCTCATCATTGATGTATCTATCTCCCTCTTTCTCTCCCTTCTTCTCTGAAATCAATAAAAACCTATTTTTAACAAAGATGTAAATGCCATGATAGCAGACCTGGTCAAGCTTATTTACTGCTATAGACCCAGAGCTTAGCCCATAATAGGAATGCATTAAATATTTGTTGAATGAACCCTGGCTGGAGTGGCTCAGTGGGAGAGCATTGGTTCAAGGACTGAAGGGTAGTGGGTTTTATTCACAGTCAAGGGCATGTACCTGGGTTATAGGGTCAATCTTTGCCCCAGTCAGGATACATGTGGGAGGCAACCAATTAATGTGTCTCTCACATCTAAGTTTCAATCTCTCTCTCTCTCTCTCTTCTTCCTTCCCTTCTTCTCTTCTACCCTCTCAAAAGTCAATGGAAAGGTATCCCCTGATGAGAATTACAAAAAAAATTTGTTGAATGAAATGAAATGCATGAATGAATGAATAAATCAACTGATTGATTGATCAATCAATCATTTCATTTTCTAAATCTCTAAACACTGTAATAATGAGCTATTCTTTGAAACTTGTCTCTTGAGGTTGTTGCTACATCGCCTCCAGGACTGAATGGATCTTGTATGATAATTCTAAATTTTTTGGAATTCTCTAAATTCTTTCAAATTCTTGCAGAAAAAAAACAAAAAAGAATTTCTGTAAATACACAGAAACTACCTTAATATATTCACGTTGCTTGTGATGACTCTCATGAACAACTGGACAACCTTTTCCAATTTTATCTTCTTTCTTCTTACACTCTGCCCTGTATTGCTTAATCTTTGACATCAATTGATCCTTTTCAAGCATCCATGACTTCTCCTTATTTTGGTTTTCAAATCTGAGTTGCAAAAAGTCTTTGGTGCTCTCATAGAGCAGCTCTTGGGTATGATGGAGACTATGAAAGAAAGTACAAAAGTGGACATGAAGATGCTTACATGGCACATATGACACAGCTATTCCAAACAAAGAAAAGATACAGGTTCTTTAAAAAATTTACAATAAATTATATAAAATATTATTAGCAGTTTTTAATAGTATAATCTGATTACTGACAACCACAGATGTTTTACTGAACAAAGTGTAATGTATCTACCTATGCTTACTGTTTCACAAATGGTCTTTACATATATTTTTCCAAGTGCTAATTGTAGGTTATATAATTAGGATTACAGAAATATTTACACATAACCTGCATAAGTATGAACTATCCCAAGACACTAGACTTTACGATAAAAATTAACTCATAATGTTCTGACTGAGGGTTACACAAATTCTAAAATATTAAAAACAGCTTTGTGTTTGTTTATGCTGTGCTCCACATGTAAACAGCCCAATATCAAATCTTGCTTTATTTTTAAGATCAACTTCCTCTATGCAGTCATCTTGACAACTTCAGACCATTTAATTTCTCCATTATTTGAAATTCATTATCAGTTTAAATCTAGTCTCCAGTGTGTTTAAATCTAGTCTCCTATGTGTGTTATAATTGCTTATAAACTGTCATGTTCTAACTGTCAACATACATGCTTTCCAACCTGAATGAAAGCATATACTTACTTACCATATAACTTTGTCTTGCTATTACCAAACTCTCTAGGACAGTAGCAACTAATAGACATACATAAGGTACTAAAAAGATTCCTGCTGACTACTGAGATAAAGAAATAGAAAAATGATGTTTCTCTCTACAACAAAGAATATCCCTAGAAGCAAGCAACCTATCGATTTAATAGCAACACCTAGAAAAATACTGACTCAAATAATTTAGCTGTTTGCAAAGAATATTAAATACTGTAAGACAATCTCTATAATTTTCCACTGAACAAATAATGTCAGATCCATTTAGTTCTTTTCATGAGTAAAAGATAAAGAGAAAAATGATAGCCTAATGCCAGGCACAAAGTAGAATAACTGTCAGCAAGTTAAAAAATATATATTTAGATATATGTATGTGTGTATAAAGAGGAAGAGACTGATTTAGTTACCACAAGGTTATCTCTTCCTTTCAATGAGTTATTTTTTCTATCTGACATTATGTTCTCAATTACAGACTGGAAAAGTATGGTCTTGTTAATATACCAATGGTTTGAAAGTGATACCAAAAGGACACTTGGATTTCATGCCATTTAATATCCTTAGAATGACATAATAGAAGGAACTGATCATGTGGCAAGACATGCAGATGATGCTAAACTAGGATGGTTACTAATATTCTGGAAAACAAATGTAAAATTACATATTACTATGATAATTAAGAAATACTGTTCCCAGGAGGAGAAGCCAAGATGGCGGCATAAGTAAAAATGGCTCTTGCATCCTCCCACAACCACATCAAAATTACAACTAAACCACAGAACAACCATCATTCAGAACCATCTGAAATCTGGCTTAATGGAAGGCCCAAAACTGCAGAATTAAAGCAGAAGCCACATTGAGACTGGTAGGAAGGGTGGAGGCATGGAATGGGTTGGTCCCACAGCCACATGTGGAGGTTGTTGTTTTTTTAATATATTTTATTGATTTTTTACAGAGAGGAAAGGAGAGGGATAGAGTTAGAAACATTGATGAAAGAGAAACATTGATCAGCTGCCTTCTGCACGCCCCCTATTGAGAATGTGCCAGCAACCAAGGTACATGCCCTTGACCAGAATCGAAATTGGGACCCTTTAGTCCCCAGGCTGATTTTCTATCCATTGAGCCAAACCAATTAAGACCACATGTGGAGTTTATTTAATCCAGAGGAATATCTTAGCTACAGAGTCCCCCACTCCCAACCCCCATCCTCTGCTCCATTGTAAGGAACAAGAGGTCCCAACCCCATACCAGACTCCTCAGCCAAGGGTTTCAATGCTGGGAAGAGAAGTCCCCATAACTCCAGGCTGTAACAACCATGAGTGCATTGGGGCTGCTGGAGTCCCAAGTAGTACCTCTTAAAGGGCCAATACACAGACTTACTCCAACTCACTCCCTCTGAGCTCCAACGCTGGGGCAGCAGTTTGAAAGGATCTAGGGACATTCGGGGAGGAACTAAATTATCTGGCATCAGGGCAAGAACTGGGGCAGCTTTTTCTCAGACAAAAGTGCTAACAGAGGTCATTGTCCTTTTGCTGAGACTTCCCCACCACAGTGACAATAGCAAGTTGCCATATCTGTTTCCCTCAACCTGGTTCACACTGTTAGCTTTGCCCTGGTTCAATTCACTTGAGACCGCACCCCACCCAATTTGCAGCCCCATCCAAGCTGTTTGCAGTGGCTTTTCCATATTAATGGCCTGTCTTACTCAGGCTTCAGACTTTCCTAAAATCTCTCAAACAAGCAATAGCTGGCATCAGCATGTCCCATACCACTCAATAAGAGGCCCCAGGCCCGGCACTAGCAATACCCTGCCTTGCTTCACAGCTTGGCCTCTACTCGGCCCCTCCAAACTCAATGCAAGAGGCAGCCATGTGAAGATCACCCTGTACCTCGTGCTGGGTGGCACCAGACAGGATATAGGTTGGAGAACCAACAGCCAGAGCATCTGGTGGTCAGCTTCAGACCACAACAGATTACAACCCTACCACAACAAATGGAACATATTCAAGGGGCAGACTTAATGAACTCCAAAGCTCCATTGAAAAAAGTCCTGCTCCATAGAGGCATCTCCTATACAGCAGTTTTTCCATTGCAATTGCAGCCAGTTCACACAGCCAATTGGCCTGGAAGTCAATTCCTCCTAGTGATGCCATCAAGGCTCAACTACAACAGGACAGTGCACACAGCCCACACAGGGGCACACTGTAGTACTCCCCAGCTTAGTGGAGAGGCTGAACCACTGGGTCCTATAGGACACCTACTACACAAGACCACTCTACCAATTCCAGGAGACATAGCAGCTTTACTTAATATAGAACCAAATACAGCAAAGCAGTCAATATACAGAGACAAAGAAACATGTCACAAATGAAAGAACAGGAGAAATCTCCAGAAAAAGAAGTAAAAGAAATGGAAGCAAGAAAACTACCACATACAGACTTCAAAACAATGGTTATAAGGATGCTCAAGGAACTTGAGAATTTCAAGGAACTTAGTGAGAACATCAACAACATAAAAAATGACCAGTTAGAAATGAAGGATACACCAACTAAAATTAAGAATAACTTAGAAAGAATCAACAGTAGAGTAGAGGACACCAAAAATCAAATCAGCAATTTGGAATATAAGGAAGTATAAAAACCCAAAAAGAAAATAATCCAAAAATATGAATACTAAGGAGTCTCTGGGACAACTTTAAGCAAACTACTCATCAGAGGGCTGCCAGAAAGAGAAGAGAGGGAACACTAAGTTGAAAATCTATTTGAAGAAATAATGACTGAAAACTTCCCCCATAAGAAATAGAAATAAAAGTCCAGGAAGCTCAGTGAGTCCCAAATAAGATGAACCCAAAGAGGCCCACACCAAGACACATTATAATTTAAATGACAAAAGTTAAAAATAAAGAGAGTGTCTTAAAAGCAGCAAGAGAAAAGCAGTTAGTTACCTACAAGAGAGCACCCATACGACTGTCAGCTGATTTCTCAACAGAAACTTTGCAGGCCAGAGGAAGTGGCAAGACACTATTCAAAGTGAAGAATAGCAAGGACGTACAACCAAGATTACTCAGAAAAGTTATAATTTAGAATTAAAGGTCAGGTAAAGAGCTTCACAGACAAGAAGAAGCTAAAGGATTTCATCATCAACAAACCAGTATTACTTGAAATGTTAGAGTCTTCTTAAAGGAAAGTGAGGAGGGATGAAGAAGCAAGAAAGAGGAGTAGAAGGAGGAATAAAAGATCACAGTCCTATATAATAAAAGCCTAGGTGGTGTCACGCCCTCGTGCGACACCTTTGTGCGATGCCATCATAAGATGGCTTTCACAAGATGGCCGCATGCACAGCAGAGGCGGGGCCCAATGGCCGCTCTGAATGGTGAAGCCTGGGAGTCCCGTGGCTCTGCGTGCCATGAAGGAGGCCGGTCCCGGCATATCCACTGTCTCGCGTGGAGGAGGCAGGTCGCAGCAGGGGAGGGCAGTTGGGGGTGATCATGCCAGAAGGGGAGCAGTTAGACGTTAATCAGGCAGGTAGGGGAGCAGTTAAGGGGCGATCAGGCTGGTAGGCAGAAGTGGTTAGGGACCATTAGGCAGGCGAGTGGTCAGGAGCCAGCAGTCCCAGATTGTGAGAGGGAAGTCTGGCTACTGGGATTGGGCCTAAACCCGCAGTTGGACATCCTTGGAGGGATCCCAGATTGGAGATGATGCAGGCTGGGTTGCGGGACACTCCCCTTACCCTGCGATGCATGCATGAATTTTATGCACTGGGCCTCTAGAATAACAAATAAAATGGCAATAAATACATAACTATCAATAACTTAATCTAATATTCAAAATAAATGAACAAGAAATCTAATGAACAAAATTAACTGATGAATAAAATAGAACCAGAGGCATGAAAACATGAAACAGATTGATGAATCTCAGAGGAAATGGAGGAGGAGGGACGGGAAGAGATTAACCAGAGAACTTGCATACATACCTGCATTACCCATGGACACAGACAAAAAAATAGGATGGTGAATGCCAGGGGTGGGGGGGCAGGATCCAGTGGAGGGGAACAACTGGGGGGAAAATTGTGGGAAAACATCTGTAATACTCAACAATAAAGAGCTAAAAAAAAAAAAAGCTGTTCCTTTAAAAACCATTACAATCCAGAGAAACCAAGATGGTGGCAAAGGTAAACAACTAAACTGCTGCCTCACACAACAATATCAAAACTACAACTAAAAGACAAAATGGACACCATCCAGAACCACAGGAAAGCTGGGTGAGTGGAAATTCTACAACTAGAAAGAGGAAAGCACATTGAGATTCAGAGGAGCTGCAAAAGGCTGAGGTACGGAAAAAGGAGGGACGGCTGAGTGCATGGCTGGCTTCCTCAAGTGGGAGGGAAACAGATGCTCCTGAATGTGCTGAACTCCAGTCCCAAGCAAGACTCTGGGAACCCAGACCCATTCGGAGGGATCTGGACTGCCAGGAAAAGAGAAAGCTCACTGAGTCTCAGGGGAGCTGTGGAAGGCAGAGGTCTGGAGGCACACACACGCAGAGAGGATTGATTGCTGAGTGCATGGGTAGCTGAGTGCACAGCTGGCTTTCTAAAGCAGGACAAAGATGGAAGCTCCAGACTGTGCTGAACTCCAGTTCCAGGTGAGTTTCTGGGAACTCAGACTCATTCAGGGAGAAACTGGACTCTCTGGCAGTGGGTGAAACTCAAGGGCAGCTTTCTCTCAGAGGTGTTGCAGCGATTGCCAAGGGACACTGAGACACAGGGGCCTTATAGGGCAGGGCTGACGGAAAGCCAAGGCTGTCTGCTCCGCCCTGAGACTCCACCCCATCCAAGTTGAGCACAGAGGCTTTTGCAATTTTGCAAGTCTTGTCTCATAAGGCTGACTCCAGCACAAAAGTTTTCCAAGCGTAGACACAGCTGATCCTCACAGCCAATCGGCCTGGAGGTCAATTCCTCCCAGTGATACCAACAACAATCAAGACTTAGCTACAATAAGACTATGCACTCAGCCCACAAAGGGGTGCACCAAGGGTGTCCACCTAAGGTAACTGGGGAGACGAAGCTACAGGGCCATAAAGGACAACTACCACACAAAGCTACTCAACTAACTCAGGAGGAAGCAGGGAAAATGTGGAGACAAAGAAATAGATCACAAATGAAAGAAATGGAGAAAAACAAATGACTGGATATAGAGTTCAAAACCACGGTTATAAGGTTTTTCAAGAATTACCTAGAAAAGGCCAATAAATTTAACAAGACCCTCAAGGATATGAAAAAGGACCAACTAGAAATTAAACATACACTGACTGAAATAAAAAATATTATACAGAGACTTAACAACAGACTAGAAGACCACAAGAATCAAGTTAAATATCTGAAATACAAAGAAGCAAAAAACACTCAACTGAAAAAGAAAAAAGAATCCAAAAATTGGAAGATAGTATAAGAAGCCTCTGGGACAACTTCAAGCATACCAACATCTGAATTATGGGAGTGCCAGAAGAAGAGAGAGAGCAAGATACTGAAAACCTATTTCAAGAAATAATGACTGAAAACTTCCCCACCTGGTGAAAGAAATAGACTTACAAGTCCAGAAAGCACATAGAACTCCAAACAAAAGGAATCCAAAGAGGACCACACCAAGACAACATCATAATTAAAATGCCAAGAGCAAAAGACAAAGAGAGAATATTAAAAGCAGCAAGAGAAAAAAACAGTTATCTACAATGGAACACCCATATGATTGTCAGCTGATTTCTCAACAGAAACTATGCAGGCCAGATAGGAGTGGCAAGAAATGTTCAAAGTGATGAATAGCAAGAACCTACAACCAAGATTACTCTACCCAGCAAAGCTATCATTCAGAATTGAAGGGCAGATAAAGAGCTTCAGAGATAAGAAAAAGCTAAAGGAATTCATCACCACCAAACTAGTATTATATGAAATGCTGAAAGGTATTCTTTATGAAGAGGAAGAAGAAAAAGACATAGATAAAAATTATGAACAACAAATACATATCTATCAACAAGTGAATCTAAAAATCAAGTGAATGAAAAATCTGATGAACAAAAAAAAGAAACAATTGCAATGCAGTGAAAAGTAAAAATGCAATTATACATAAGTACAAAACACCTAAAATAGGAAATTTTCTAGCTGGCATTTATAATAAATCTTAATTTGAATATCTTAATTTGAATATGCAACTTTAATCACAAGCATTTTAAAATGAAGAAAGAGACAATAGGAAAGTCTGAGAAGACAATACTAAAATAATGAAGAGATGGAGAATATAACATGAATAAATATTTTAAAATATAGGAATGTTTAACATAGAAAAGAGGTGGCAAGGTGCAACTTGATAAGCATCACCAAGTATTAAACAAATGTTTATTTTGTGTCTATTATGCACACAGGGCAAGATCCTGCAGGAACAAAGGCATCCTATATAAAAAAGCCCTAATACGCAAATCGACCAAACAGTCGAATGACTAGTCACTATGATGTGCACTGACCACCAGGAGGCAGAAACTCAACACAAGAGCTGCCCCCTGGTGGTCAGTGTGCTCCCACAGGGGGAGTACAGAAGCCGGGCTCACAGCAGGCAAGTGCAGAGGCAGTGGCAGGAGCCTCTACTACCTCCGTGGCAGCACTAAGAACCTTCAAGGGATATCCAACTGCCAGCTTAGGCTCACTCCCCATGAGGGACATCCCCTGAGGGGTCCCTGACTGTGAGAGGGCACAGTCGGGCTGAGGGACTACAAGGCTTCTAGTAATTACAAAAGGTGACGAAAGTGTCATCGCAGAGGCATGCTAATCATTATGGGAATGTAGAGGAGGAATAATTTAATTCTGCCTTGTGAAGTCTTCAGAGAAGAAGTAACACTGCATTTCAAGATTATCTACCACATAGCAAGTGTTTATAAACAACAGATATTATTATTTTAAATAACAAGGTAAATTACAGCAACAGAAAAGGAGGTCAGACTGAAAGGTTAATTTAATGCCACATAAAGTACCTAATAATTTATGCTAAGGTTTTAGGCCTTTATCATAATCTAAACAGGGAATTATCAAATGTTTTTAAGCACTTGGTAAGTCTTAATGCAGGAGCTATTAATAATAGTGAGGAAGGCTATGGAATGAATACAAAGGGACCAATGCTAGGAAGAACACTTAGATTATTTCAACAATATAAACAAGAATATACTTGAACCAATTTGGTAAGAATGAAAAGGCAGAGAATGATTTGAGGGGCTTCTTAGACTTGCATTCAATAGGGTCTGGAATTAGGAAATAAGAGTGGGGAGTTGAAAATAACCCTGAAGTTTCAAGCCTGGGAAATTGGATGTGATGTCATTAAACTAAATGGGAAAGAGAATGAAGAGGGAGGTTTCAGATGGGGGAAGGGCTGTTTGTTGGGGAAAAAAAACACAGATCAATTTCATGGTCAATTTGAGGTGTTCAAACATATTCAACTGAAGATGTCTTTAGAGCACAGGTCAGGTCACTGGAATCAGACAAAAAAATGCTGAGGAGGATTAGATAGGTTAGAATAGTGGTCAGCAAACCACAGCTCACAAGCCACATGTGGCTCTTTGGCCCCTTGAGTGTGGCTCTTCCACAAAATACCATGGCCTGGGTGAATCTATTTTGAAGAAGTGGTGTTAGAAGAAGTTTAAGCTTAAAATATTTGGCTCTCAAAAGAAATTTCAATTATTGTACTGTTGATATCTGGCTTTATTGATTAATGAGCTTGCCAACCATTGAGTTAGAAGAACCAAAATAGACAGGTGTCACAGATATCAAAAGAGATTAACTTCAAAGACAGAGTTATCCAAAGTGCCAAATATGCAAAAAGATACTAATTACAATGAGGACTGTAAGGAGATAACTGGTCAGCCCTAGCTGGTTTGGCTAAGTGGATAGAGTATCAGCCTGTGGACTGAAGGGTACAGGTTCAATTCTGGTCCAGGGCACATGCTTGGGTTGCAGACTCAATCCCCAACTGGGGGCACGCAGGAGGCAGCCAATCAACGATATCATCATTGATGTTTCTCTCTCTCTCTCTCCCTTTCCCTTCTTCTCTGAAAGCAATGAAAATATTTTTAAAATAAAATTATTTAAGAACAAAGAGAACTGGTCAGAGAAATTAAGAAGTCAGTGATGACGCTAGAAAGGGTATACTTAGAAAAGGATGGGGATGAACTCACACTGCAGACAAGTGAGGAAAGGCAGGTAGGTAAGAAACAAAAGCAGTGAATACAGAGGTAATGTAAAGTCACATTTTTCCAAAATAAAAGGGCTCTACTATACTGTCAGATAACATATCAGTGAATAACATACAGTTCTTAATCACTAAGATCAAGCTGAAGTACTAAAATGGGTTAAATTAAGCATATGAAATATCCAACAGCTCTTCAAGAGAAGAATGAATAGCATTACTAGAAAAGCCTGGATCCCGATCTACCTAGGCCAGTGGTTGGCAAACTCATTAGTCAATAGAACCAAATATCAACAGCACAACAATTGAAATTTATTTTGAGAGCCAAATTTTTTTCTTTTTTAAATTTTTATTAATTTTTTATACATATCTCCCCATTGTCCCCCCTCCCTCCCAGGTATACCCCAACCCCCCAGTGTCTATGTTCATTGGTTATGCTTATATGCATGCATACAAGTCCTTTGATTGATCTCTTATCTACCTCACCTAACTTTAATCTTCCTGCTGTAATTTTACAGTCTGTTTGAAGCTTTACTGTCTCTGTATCTATCCTTTTGTTCATCAGTTTATAATGTTCTTTATTATCCACCAATGAGTGAGATCATGGGATGCTTCTCCTTCATTGACTGGCTTATTTCACTAAGCATAAGGCTCTCTAGTTCCAACCAGGTTGCTGCAAATGGTAAGAATTCCTTCTTTTTAATGGCAGCATAGAATTCCATTGTGTAGATGTACCACAGTTTTCTGATATACTCATCTGCTGACAGGCACCTAGGCTGTTTCCAAATTGTAGCTATTGTAAATTGTGCTGCTATGAACATAGGGGTGCATAAATCCTTTCTGATTGGTGTTTGTAATTTCTTAGGATAAATTCCTAAGAGTGGGATTACAGGGTCAAATGGGAGATCCATTTTTAGTTTTTTGAGGAAACTCCATACTGTTCTCCACAGTGGTTGCACCAGTCTGCATTCCCACCAACAGTGCACAAGGGTTCCTTTTTCTCCGCATCCTCACCAACACTTGTCGTTTGTTGATTTGTTGATGATTGCCATTCTGACAGGTGTAAGATGGTATCGCATTGTCGTTTTGATTTGCATCTCTCGGATGATTAATGACTTTGAACATGTTTTCATGTGTCTCTTGAGAGCCAAATTTTTTTAACTTAACTTTCTTCTAATACCACTTCTTCAAAATAGACTCGTCTAGGCCATTGTATTTTGTGGAAGAGCCACACTCAAGGGTCCAAAGAGCCACATGTGGCTCATGAGCTGCTGTTTGCTGACCACTGATCTAGGCACAGAGATGTCTGATAAAGATAATTTTTTCAAGGTCCCTGCCAGTTCTATGACACTATGCTGCTAAAAGTATAGGACTGTTAACTTTTAAGCCACTCAGAAAAATTTAAAAAGCTGTTGGATACAGCTTTCTTGAACACTCACTTTTTGGTAAGCTCTTTGATTTTGTCCTGATTTCTTTGGTGATGAACTTGTATTTCCTCAATGCGGATCCGTCTATCCTCCATGAGCCCTTCAACTTGCTCTCTAGAAAGCTTGGTCTGTTCTTCCAGCTGAGCCTGCAGGGCTTCCACCTAGACAGGCAAGAAAGGGTAAAGTATCCACTCTCTCTCTCTCTCTCTCTCTTTTTTTTTTTTTTAATATTTATTGCTTTTAGAGAGGAAGAGAGAGGGAGAGATAGAAACATCAATAATGAGACAGAATCATTGACTGGCTGCCTCCTGCACGCCCCCTACTAGGGATCAAGTCCACAACCTAGGCATGTGCCCTTGGCCGGAATCAAACTGGGACCCCTCAATCTGCAGGTCGATACTCTATCCATTGAGCCAAAACAGTTAAGGCAAGGTATCCTCTTGGTCCTTATCTCTAAAAGTGAGCCTTTCTCCAGAAAAACTTAAAAAACTAACAACCCCACCTCCCCAATTAATCCTTGAAGGTGCTGCTAAGTGGTTAGAGTGTCCGCCCATACAATGAAGGGTCTCAAGTTCAATTCCTGGTCAAGTCACATACCTGGGTTGCAGGTTCCATCTCTGGCCTGGTCAGGGTTTGTGCAGGAGGTAACCAATAGATGTGTCTCTCTCACATTGATGTTTTTCTCTTTCTTCCTCTTCCTCATTCCCTCCACTCTCTAAAAAATCAGTATCTTCCAGTGAGGACTCACACAAAAACAACAATCCACAAGTAAAAAAAACAAACAAAAGCAGAGCAGCAAAACAAATAGAAGAAAAACCTCAACAGGCACTTCTATTTAGTGACTTGTAAATGTGGTTTGGCTATGCAAGAGCAGACTGTTCACACAGAGCAAAGCATCTGCATCACACAGAGAAAGCATGAAAGCCCAGTTTTCCATACCCTAAGATTCTCACCTCTTCACCTTTTAACTTTTAGCACTGTTTCCTTTTATTTTTTTATTTTATTTTTAAAAATATGTTTTATTGATTTTTTTACAGAGAGGAAAAGAGAGGGATAGAGAGCCAGAAACATTGATGGAAGAGAAATATCAATCAACTGCTTCTTGCACACTTCCTACTGGGGATATGCCTACGACCAAGGCACATGCCCCTGACCAGAATCAAACCTGGGACCCCTCAGTCCACAGGCCGACACTCCATCCACTGAGCCAAACTAGCCAGGGCTAGCACTGTCTCCTTTTAAATACTCCCTAATTGCACAGAAACAGAATGATTCTTTTCTTTGTTTGTTTGTTTTTCATCTAAAAAATGGACCACAATGAGTATAAAGTAATTTCCTTCCTTCTGTGAGTCTGGCTGTCTGATAACAAATGGAGATACATTACTGGCCAAAGACAGAAACTGTCACTTAAATCAATAGCCCTCCCACCCCCATAAGGACAGGAACTTGAGTGCAAGTAGATGAAAAAAATCATGTTTTCAAATGATAAAAGTATTACCAGGTAAGAGGAAGATTCGTTACTTTTCCAGACTTAGAACACAAACACTAAATAAGTTTATATACCTTCCAAAGGCTGATCTCTTAGCACAGACAACTACAACTACTCTGTGCATCCCTCAGGCAACCATAAATGGAATTCTTTTTTTTTTTTAATATATTTTTATTGATTTTTTACAGAGAGGAAGGGAGAGGGATAGAAAGTCAGAAACATCGATGAGAGAGAGACATCGATCAGCCGCCTCCTGCACGCCCCACACTGGAATTGTGCCCGCAAGCAAGGTACATGCCCCCGACCGGAATCGAACCCGGGACCCTTCAGTCCGCAGGCCGACACTCTATCCACTGAGCCAAACCAGTCTCGCCATAAATGGAATTCTTACTGTCTGATGGTTTTGTTCTGTAGGGCCTAGCATACAAGCTTAGTGAAATGAAGATTCAGAATAACATCTCTAGAATGGTTAATACAGAATAATTATTTTCTGTAAAATAGGAATAACCTCAATTTTCTTAATCACATGATGCCTAGATATAACATGTGCAAGGAGATACATACATGGCAGTGAAGGCATGGTATGCAAAGCTAAGCTCATGGGTAGAAACTGTCCTGTCAAAACAAATTCTTTACCTGCAGGATGAGTGTTTGTATGTCTTTTTGGTATTGCTCAGAACTTCCTTCCTTCTCTCTCATTGCTGGTTTTCTTTTGCTTACTTTAGAATCTAAAATAGAAAACAAAAATAATAAAGGTCTTTATTTAGCTTTTTTTTTTTTTGCTCTTTGAGTTCAGCATTATTTTTGCAGAGGAGATTGGTTTCCTTTACCTAAAAGAGAAGGAAAGGTAGAAAAAGGAAAACATATAACACTTTAATGCTTAATTTTTCAAATAGGCATCTCTATAAGGGAACTCTGTTTGGATGTCACATGGATAATAATACTCATCTTTCTGAAAACAAACTACTAAATTTTCTTTTGAAGCTGTCTATTTTTGCAAAATCTTAATCAGAAAGGGCAAAGAATGAAAAAGAAATCTAAACATTTTGATTATAATGTATCACCCAGTTTTTAAAAGACAAAATTATTGTTAAAATAAGCAACACTGCATAGCTGATATAGCTCAGTGGTTGAACAATGACCTATGAACCAGGAGGTCATGGTTTGATTCTCACTCAGGGCACATGCCTGGGTTCTGAACTTGATCCTCAATAGGGGGGTGTGCAGGAGGCAGCCAATCAATGATTCACTCTCATCACTGATGTTTCTCTTTCTCCCTCTCCCTTCCTCTCTGAAATAATTAATTTTATATATATATAAATAAATAAATTCATGCACGGGGGTGTGGGGCAGTGGGTGTCCCTCAGCCTGGCCTGAACCCTCTTACAATCCCTGCAATTCCAGACCACTGGCTCCTAACTGCTTACCTGCCTGCCTGCCTGATTGCTCCTAACCACTCCCCTACCTGCCTGATCACCTTTAACTACTCACCTACTTGCCCCTTACTCTGCCTGCCTGCTTGATTGCCGCTAACTGTTCACCTGCCTGCCTGATCGTCCCTAACCACCCCTGCCTTGGCCTCCTCTGCTGCGGCTTCATTGGGAAGGACATCTGGAAGGTCGTTCAGCTGTCTAGTCTAATTAGCACATTATGCTTTTATTATTATAGATTCTAGAGGCCCAATGCACAAAATTGAGGAGGAGGGAGGACCCTTAGATTGGCTTGCGTACTCTCATTATCTGGAATCCCTTGGGGGATGTCCGAATGCAATCTGGGACCCCTCACTCTGATGTTCCTTACTACTTAGCTCACTGCTCCTTAGTGCTGCTGCAGAGACAGGAGAAGTTCCCACCACCGCTGCTGAGCTTGCCAGCCATGAGCCTGGTTTCTGGCTGAGCAGTGCTCCAGCTGTGGGAGCACACTGATCACCAGGGGGCAGCTCCTGTATTAAGCATTTGCCACTGGTGGTCAGTGCACACCATAGCAACTGGTCATTCCACTGTTTGTTTGCCGTTTGCATATTAGGATTTTATTATCTCTCTCTCTATATATATATAAAATCCCAGTGATTGGAATGGCAGAATAACCAGAATGACTGGATTGACTAGTGGCTATGACATGCACTGCAGCAGCCCACCGGCCTGCTCCAGGCCCTGATCGGCCCCCCTCCCCAGCCCCTGATTGGACCCCAACACCCCGATTTGGGCAGGGACAGCCAGCCAACCACCCATGGCCCCTCCCCACTGCTGGCTGGGCCCAACAGGCCCTCATTGAAGTGGGCTAGCCAGACCCCACCCATGCCCAAATTCATGCACCAGGCCTCTAGTACAGGGTATTTTTAAAAGCAACACTAAAATTACATGCAACAAAATTTAATTCCTGGGATAATTCAAGAAGCTCATGGTAAGAGAATAAATCTTAAAAGTACTTACCATAAGAAAAAAAATGTGTAACTATGTGTGATGATGGATGTCAACAAGACTTACTGTTGTAATCATCTTGTAATATATAGAAACCATTATGCTATACACTTGAAACTAATATAATGTTATATTTTCAATTATCTATACTAATAAAAGGGTAATATGCTAATTAGACCAAGTGACCAGCCATCTTCCGGACGTCCAACTTCCTTCTGGACAAAGCTTACAGTGGTGGGGGCCCAGGCAGAGGGCGATCAGGCCAGCAGGGGAGGGCAGTTGGGGGCCTTCAGGCCAGTAGGACAGGGCAGCTGCGGGACATCAGGATGGAAGGGCAGGCAGTTGGGGGCCATCAGGCTGACAGGGGAGCGGTCAGGTGGCAATCAGGCAGGCAGAAGTGGTTAGGGGCAATCAGGGAGGCAGGCAGGCAAGTGGTTAGGGGTCAGTGGTCCCGGATTGTGAAAGGGATGTCTGACTGCCCCTAGGTATCCCAGATTGGAGAGGGTGCAGGTCAGGCTGAGACACACTACCTCCCGTGCATGAATTTCGTGCACCTGGCCTCTAGTCCTATATAATAAAAGGCCAATATGCAAATTGTCTTTGACTAGGTGTTTGACCAGAGGATGGAGCCGGCCTGCCAACCGCCTGTGGCCCCTCCCCCTGGGTGACACCATCCCTGAGAAGCCCCTCATCCCAATTTGGGGTGGGGCCAGATGGCCAAATGCCCGCAGCCCCTCGCCCCAACTGGCCCTGCCCCCAACTAGCCCCACCCCCCTGACTGGGGGCAGGGCAGGCTGGCCAACCACCCACAGCCTGTCCTCCTGGCTGGCCTGGCCAGGCCCAATAGGCCCCGATTGGGGCAGGTTGACTGGACCTCAACCGTGCAGGAATTCATGCACTGGGCTTCTAGTATATAGAAAAAAAGAAAATTAAGATTTTTCATTAAAAGAGATAAGATGACTGAGGCTTAGAGTGGCTAAGTAATACTCTGTGCTTCCAGAAGTTTTCTAAGTTTGTTTTACAACTTGTCACCAAAAGCATGTTAATTTTTATATATATGTATGTGTATATATATATATATATGTATGTATATATATGTATATATATATGTGTGTGTGTATGTATGTATATATATTTAAATATCTTTATTGATTTCAGAGAGGAAAGGAGAGGGATAGAGAGATAGAAACATTAATGATGAGAGAGAATCATTGATCAGGTGCCTCTGGCAGGCCCCATACTGGGGACCAAGCCCAAAACCTGGGCATGTGCCCTTGGCCAGAATTGAACCTGGGACCCTTCAGTCCACAGGCCGACACTCGATCCACTGAGCCAAACCAGCTAGAGTGTTGGCCTAGTATGCCAAGGTTGTGGGTTCAATTTCTAGTTGGGCACATATAAGAAGCCATTAATGAATACATAAATAAGTGGAACAACAGGTCGACGTTTTTCTCTTTCTCTCCCTTTCCCCCCTCTCTCTGAAATCAATAAATAAAACTAAACAAATAAAAACATCATGAAAAGGTAAAACACACACACACACACACACACACACACACACAAAACAACCTCAAGCTTACCAAGAGGCATCATTATAAATATTCATTATCACTGTATAGTAAGAAAAAAATCCTAATTATTTGCACTATGTTTCTGAATTCTGTACCATTGAGAATTTATAATATAGTTGGTACCTGCTTTGAAAGCTGAAGATTTATTCTGTTCACAAATATCTACAGTCTGGATAGTCTTTTGGAGAATGCTGACCTGAAAAAAAAAAAGTATAGAAATAGCCTTCCTATATATATGATGTTTCATTTTTGAGCTTTAGTGCCACAGATCAACACTATTCATAAATTAAAGTAGTTAAAATTGATATACTCATATGGGAATGTCACAAATATGAGATCAAAGTAGACAAAATAACAAACTAGATAATACCCAGTGTTGGTAATATA
This sequence comes from Lasiurus cinereus, assembly GCA_011751065.1. Taxonomy (NCBI): domain Eukaryota; kingdom Metazoa; phylum Chordata; class Mammalia; order Chiroptera; family Vespertilionidae; genus Lasiurus; species Lasiurus cinereus. Next base: position 1,159,720 of record JAAGEH010000011.1, on the reverse strand, counting down.
AACTAAAAACAAACAAAGAAAACCTTCAAGATAATTTAGTAATATCTGCTTTTTAAAAAAGTGGTCTTTGCCTGGCCAGTGTGGCTCAGTGGTTGAGCATTAACCTAGGAACCAGAAGGTCATAGTTTGATTCCCAGTCAGGGCACATGTCCTGGGGTTGGGACTGTGCAAGAGGCAGTCAATCAATGGTTCTCTCTCATCACTAATGTTCATATCTCTCCTTCTCTCTTCCTCTCTGAAATCAATTAAATATATATATATATATATATATACTTAAAGTGGTCTTTGACAAGGGCCTTTAGGAAAGCAATATGTAGATATGAATAAAGATGCTCACTGGGGCACTGTTTAGAGAAGAAAAAAATGTAAATAGTATATACACATATATGCCTATGTGTATGGAAAAACAGCTTTATGTCTAGGGTTTATAATATGGGAGACTGCCATTTTTATATGTTAGATTTCTGTGTTTATTTTTAGTAGAGACCATGCATTATTTTTGTAGTTAGCATAAACAAAGATTAATAAAGAAACTTGAGAGGAGAGAATCCAAGATGGCGGCATAGGTAAACACCTACACTGCTGCCTTGCAAAACAATTTCAAAACTACAACTAAAAGACAGAACGGACATCATCCAGAACTACAGGAAAGCTGGCTGAGTGTAAGTTCTACAGCTAGAAGGAAAGAGAGGGGCTCACAGAAACCCAGAGGAGCTCCAAAAAGCTGAGGTACGGAGACGCGCGCGCTGAGAGAGTGGGTGCCCGAGTACCTGGCTGGCTTTCTCTGGCAGGAGGGAAACAGAGACTCCCAACTGCATTGAACCCCTTATCTTACCACACTAAACCCCAAATCCAGCCAAAACTCATACGAGTTGAGTTTGGACTGTGAAAAGGGAGAGGTGCACGGAAATTTAGGGGAGTTGCAAAAGATCAGAGGTCTGGTCGCACATGGCACTGCTCAGAGGACAGATTGCTGATTGTGCCACTGGCTTTCGAGAGTCGGCGGGAGACAGACCCTTCCAACTGTGCCACTTCTGACTCCACTAAGCCCCTGTTTCGGGCGAAACCCTGGAGACCTAGACTTGTGTGGTCCTGGAGCGCAGGGGAGCTGGAAAGGCAGCGGTCTAGAGGCACTGTGGGCGTGCGCACACAAGCACCGCTCCAGTGATTACCCAGTCACGTGAGACTCAGGGGCCGTGGAGGGTGGGGCCGACTGGAAGGCAAGGCAGTCCCTTAAGCCCTGAGACTCCACCCATCCCAAGCTCAACAGAGGCTTCTTCGGTTTTGCAAGTCTGGTATCATAAGGCTGAATTCAACACAGAAGTTTCCTCGGCATAGTGAAAATGCTGAGACAAGGGAAGGGATCACAAACAAAAGAAATGGAGGGAAAAAAATGATTGGATATAGAGTTCAAAACCACGCTTATAAGGTTTTTCAAGAATATGCTAGAAAAGTTGGATAAACTTAGCGAGAGCCAAGAGGAGATGAAAAAGGACCAACTAGAGATGCAAAAGAGCCAACTAGAGATGATAAAGGTCCAACTAGAGATGAAAAAGGACCAACTAGAAATTAAACATACACTGACTGAAATAAAAAATATTATACAGAGTCCTAACAGCAGACTAGAAAAAGGCAAGAATCAAGTAAAAATTTGAAATATAAAGAAGCAGAAAACACTGTAATGGAAAAGCAAGAAGAGAAAAGAATCCAAAAATGTGAAGATAATGTAAGGAGCCTCTGGGACAGCTTCAAGCATACCAACATCAGAATTGTGGGGGTGCCAGAAGAAGAGAGAGAGCAAGATACTGAAAACCTATTTAAAGAAATAATGACTGAAAACTTCCCACATCTGGTAAAAGAAATAGACTTACAAGTCCAGGAAGCACACAGAACCCCAAATAAAAGGAATCCAAAGAGGACCACACCAAGACACATCATCATTATAATACCAAGAGCAAAAGACAAAGAGAGAATTATTAAAAGCAGCAAGAGAAAAACAGTTCATTACCTACAAGGGAGCACCCATATGACTGTCAGCTGATTTCTCAACAGAAACAATGCAGGCCAGATGGGAGTGGCAAGAAATATTCAACGTGATGAATAGCAAGAACCTACAACCAAGAATAATCTATCCAGCAAAGCTATCATT
>JAAGEH010000011.1:1059927-1157561 GCA_011751065.1 Lasiurus cinereus | reverse complement strand
AGAATAAACTGGTGAATATAATAGAATCAGGAGCACAGAAAGGGAGTAGACTGATAATTCTCAGGAGGACAAAAATCATAAAGCATCAAAGAGACTGTGAAATTACAGCAGAAAGATTAAAGTTAGATGAGGTAGATAAGTGACCAATCAAAGGACTTGTATGCATGCATATAAGCATAACCAATGGTCACAACCACTGGGGGGTCAGGGTATGCCTGAGAGGGAGGAGGGACAATGGGGAGATATGTATAAAAAATTAATAAAAGTTAATTTAAAAAATTTAAAAAAAGAATGGTGTTTATAAATCTAGACCTCCACTTTATGGCCCAGCTCAAAAGCCAATCCTTCTAGAAAAAAAAAAAAAAGAATGGTGTGGTTTTACGTTTTTTTCTTTTGTTTTTGTTTTTAAGTTGGGAAAGATGTGAGTATGTTTGTATACAGTACTGGAGAGAAAAAGCCCATGTTAAGCAAAAGGTTAAAAATAAAACACAAAGAGAAGAGAGATGATGAAGAAGGGTTTATTAGGAAGAAAAAGTAATGTGGGCTAGGGAGTGTTGAATCAATTCAGCTCAAAGAGGCAGAGATATCTTGTCTCTGAAGTAATAAGAAGAGAGATGGACACAGGTAGGTAACATTGTAGAGAGGTGGGAAGGAATCACTCCTGACAGCTGATTTTTCTTCTGTGAACCAGGAAACAAGACTGCCTGAGAAGAGATGGCTAAGATGAGGTTGCAGGCTGGAAGAGAGTAGAGAAGTTACAACAGCACAGGTGGGAGGGAGAAGGAACTGACTAGGGATAGGTAAGGAAATTGTTGTATATTGACTGAGAATACAGATGAATTCGTTTACCATGAGTTTATTTTGTAACAATTTGTGACCTTTTCTAAGACAGTGATTCTTAACTAGAGGTGATTCTTCCTGTACCTCAAAAGAAATTTGGCAATGTATGCAGGCACTTCTCATGGTCACAACTGGGGGTGTGGAGAGGGTATGTGTGTGCGTATGTGTGTTACTGGTATCTAGTAAGTAGAGGCCAAGGATGCTACTAAATATCCTACAATTCATAGGATAGTCCCAAGGTAAAGAATTTCCAATGCCAAAATGTTAATAGTGCCACAGTTGACAAACCCTGCTCCATGAGACTAGGATTCAATCACAGCTAGAGTTTTGTTATGCACATGGAGTAAAAGAATAAGCAAGGGGTCCTGTGCAGGCAGTACAGTTATTACCAAAGTGCAGTGTAACAGGGTTCAGGTTACAAGGGAAGGACATGATGTTAGAAACTGACATGCAACACTTGAAAAACTGAAAAGTCAAGGAGCCATGAAGATAATAATAAAATCAGGTGCACAGGGCTGAAAGAACTAGAAATATAAGAGAGACCGACACATAAAAGTTTAAGATTTTAGAGGTGGACAAGTTTTGGGGAATTATGGTCTAATGAGGGACTCAAGGGGTAGGTTGCAAGGTTAGGGTAGAAGGGAATTGAAAATATCTGTTTGTGATATAAACTGTCACTTCTAGATCTTCTCTCAGTCATAACTACACTTCATCAGAGTCCTAAAAGGAAATGTATCATCTCTCTTTTTTTAAAATATATTTTATTGATTTTTTTACAGAGAGGAAGGGAAAGGGATAGAGAGTTAGAAACATCGATCAGCTGCCTCCTGCACACCCCCTATTGGGGATGTGTCCACAATCAAGGTATATGCCCTTTACTGGAATCGAACCTGGGACCCTTCAGTCCACAGGCCAACCCTCTATCCACTGAGCCAAACCGGTTAAGGCTCATCTCTTTTTTACCTGTCCTTCACAAGCTTCTTTGTACAGCTCCAGTTTCTTCATCAGGTCCTCATTTTCTGCCTCACATTCAGCCATCCTCTTTTGATAATATTCCATAAGCTCCTGAGAAGGGCAAAGAACGGCCAGACGATCTTCGATGGAAGGCAAAGGAGTTGACTCCACTGAATCTGAGAAAGACACTCCCTTCCACCTGGTAGAACCACTGAAGCCAGACACAGCACCATGCTTGGGAAGAGTTTTCGGCCTATGTGAAATTAGAAAGGACATATTCATGAAACTGTTTAAACAATTTCTTAAAAAAAAACAAAACAGGTTTATGTTCTTAAAATGTATATAATTAATGAATTATTAAAATTCATTTTTTAAAAATGGAATATAAAGTAAGGCCAGATAGTAACAGTTAGAAAATTTAATACTGTAAGATATACACTAACAGGAATAATTATATACTACTGGTGAAGTGCAACTTGGTGAAGCTACAGATAAATGAATTGGCGGAAACTAGTAAAATTGGAATTCCTCTTGTTCTAAAGAAACTCATGCACATATGCACAACGTGACACATAAGAAAATGTTCATAATAACATTATGTATGAGTCAGCATTAGGAACTACAGCCAAGTTACTAACCGTACAACCATATCAAAGTCTAATCTCTACCACTGGAGACATTTGAATGACACAGAGCAAGACTATTCAAGTTCTAAGGGTAACCAAAGGTTGAACAAGAAGCATTTTTAAGCTAAAACAATGAAAGTTAGAAAATAAATGATGCAGAAATGAATAAACCCTATGTGAATATTATTCCATTTTGGCTGACTGCAATTTATAAGGTAAGAAAAAATTGCAGAGTGAAGAAACTTGATGCCAGAGGTCCAGAGTTGTAGTTAATGATCATGGTCAGCACTTTTAATAAGTGAGTATGTATAGAAAAGATATTAAAATGTACTTTCAACTAATAAGAAGAAAAAAACCTAATATTTTATCTCAATCATTAAAAGCTCGTGAGAGCACTGCCCAGTGTGGCTCAGTTGGTTGGGTATTGTCCCGTGTATAGAAAGGTTGCCAGTTTGGTTCCATCCCCAGTAGAGGTGTGCAGGAGGCAGTTGATTAATGTTTTTATCTCTTGCCCCACCCTCCTCTCTCAAAATCAATTTTAAAAATCTTTAAAAAAAAAAAGCTAGTGACAGAAATAGTCTTTTACTTGATGTTTCATGTGTCCAAGGCAGCTGCCTAATAACTACTCTGGGGAACAAGTTAATAGATGAACTAAAGCATTTCTGAGATTTTGCAGATGAGATTATGGCAGTGAGGATGAGGCAATGTGTCATGCAGCAAGGTGACAGCAGACCCAGAATTCCAAGTCCCCTGTATATGCTGGCTGTTTCTTCTGTAAACCAGGAGGCACTGGCACCTACTAGGCCCACTCACAACTGTCTGGATTCTGGTATTATCGTTTCACATGTACTACTTTTTAAAAAAAAATAATTGTACTACTTTTTAATCTAAATTCCACATAAGAATAGAGAAATGCATCTAATATAGTTCAAATCCAGAGTTTGGAAGTATGTTGCCAAAACTCTTCTAGTTCCTAAACTAACTTGCACTAAGGCTATAAAAATTTTTAATTTTTTTAAATTAAGTTTATTGGGGTGACATTGGTTAGAAGCCTTCTTTTTTAAATTATTTTTATTTTTGTTGATCCCCATGGGAGGATTGATTTTTCTTTTTTAGAGAGAGGGAAAGAGAGAGAAACATTGATGTGAGAGAAACACATCAACTGGCTGTCCCCTGCACAAGCCCTGACCAGGGCTGAGGAGGAGCCTGCAATCCCAGGTATGTGCCCTTGACCAGAATTGAACTTGGGATGCTTCAGTCCACAGGCCTATGCTCTGTCCATTGAGTCAAACTGGCCAGGGCTTGATTCTCTTTTAAAAATATATCATTACTGATTTCAAAGAGAAACAGAGAGGGAGAGAGAGACAGAATGATGAGAGAGAATCATTAATTGGCTGCCTCTTGCACACCCCATACTGGGGATCAAACCCACAACCCAGGAACTTGCGCTGATCAGGAAACAGGCCATGTTCTCCTGGTTCCTATGTTGACGCTCAACCACTGAGCCACAATGTTGGGACAGTCTTGATTCTTTAACAACCCAAAAAATAAGCAAATGTCTTACTTTCTGCAGACAGGGGTACATGTGGGGGTAAAGTTCATGCTGTCCTTTTCATACCTGTCAAATACATAAAAATTCAGAATGAGAGGGCAGAACAGAACAAAACAGTATAGAACACACAGACTGGTTCCCTCTCCTACATTACACGTGCCTGCTGGTAGAATGTGATGTTTTAAAATGTAGTACTATTCTTTAAAGTAGTTCTCAATCCTGCAGTTCTATGACTATTGAATTCTCATAAGATATTCTTTGTTAATATTATTTTCAAATAAAATCAGAATGGCATTTAATATTTTAAATGGATAAGCACAAAAAGAAAACTCTCCTGAGTATGAAGATTATCTGTAACAAAGCAAAACAAACTTACAATCCTTCTGCTGAAATTATAGGAAAGGAAAATGCAAAGTTTATAATAAGCAAGAGATAATAAGTGGAAATTAAGGTAGAGGACCCATTATGCTAAATTTAAGATAAATACAAAGCTATTGATATTATCTTTTTTTAAAATTCATTTTTATTGATTTCAGAGAGGAAGGGAGAGAGAGAGAGAAACATCCATGATGAGAGAGAATCATAGATTGGATCCCTCCTACACGCCCCACACTGGGGATCAAGCCCGCAACCTGGGCATGTGCCCTGACCAGCAATCAAACCCTGACCTCCTGGTTCATAGATAGATGCTCAACCACTGAACCATTATTGATATTATCTTTATTTAGTGTGTGCTGTAGCTACGTTTTATCTTAGAGAAAGAAAATATATTACTTATAAGCTTTAAAAGGTTCATTCACAATCCCCATTCCAATTGATGATAGATCTTTTTTTTTTTTTCTTAGAGAAAGTTTATTTAAAAAGTTACAGAGGTAGCAGAAGTGAGCCAGTTAGGCTGTGTAGGCTCAGAAAACAAGTTATAGAAGCAAAAAAAAGAGCCCTTGAAAGAAGAGGGGGAAGGGAAAGGCACTGAGTGCTACTGTGAAGACAGACCTAAATTCCTCTACTTTGAACAATCTTATCACAGAGATTTATAGGAAGAAAAACCTCAGGGAAGGAATACCAAAGTGAAGGAGGGAGAAGGAAAAGAGGAGAGGAGACAAGGGGAAGAGAGAAAGTAGGGAAGAAAAGAGAAGAGGGAAAGTTTTTTTTTTAATTAACTTTGGAGAAAGCTCTCTTATCAAGCATGCTTTATCAATCCATTATGATTTTGAGCCAGTCAAGAAATAATGTATCCCTGGCCAGTGTTGCTCAGTGGCTAAGCATTGACTCATGCACCAAGAAGTTGTTATTTTGATCCCAGTCAGGGCACATACCCAGGTTGCAGGTTTGATTCCCAGTCAGCGTGCAGAAGGCAACTGATTGATGTTTCTCTGTCTCATTGATGTTTATCTCTCTCCATCTCCCTTCCTCTTTCTCTAAAAATCAATGAAAAATACATTAAAGAAAAAAAAAAAGGTGATGTAATGTCCTGTTTTTATGTTCTACCTAGTATATATCTGCTTATAATCTTCAGTCCTTTGGGGAAGATTTTTGTGACAAAGAGTGAAGAGATAATCACTATTATTAATTCTGTAACCATTTTCCTGCTATGAACTCGAGTGCTTCCCCATAGTCATTGAAACCATTTTTTCATTGGCTTCCAGGACACCACATGTTCCTATTCTCCACCTTCCTTACAGGACATTAATTTTCAGTCACTGATAATTCTTCCTTGTCTTTATCAATACTTACTAGAGGCCTGGTGCACGGATTTGTCCCTCAGGCTGGCCCGTGGGGATTGGGCCAAAATCGGCTTTCCAACATCCCCCAAGGGGTCCTGGATTGTGAAAGGGCACAGAAGAGGGCAAGGGACCCCCCGGGTGCACAATCAGGGCTGGGGAGGGACTGAGGGAGGGTTCCAGGGTGTGTCCAGCCTGGCTCGCCCAGTCCTGATCAGCCAGATCCCAGCAGCAAACTAACCTACCAGCCGGAGCGTCTGCCCCCTGGTGGTCAGTGTGCATCACAGTGACTAGTAGCACAGAAAAATGGTTGGACACTTGGGCATATTAGGCTTTTATTTATAGGATTGCCTTGGTGACCTCATGAAATCTCATGGTTTTCAAGAGTACACCTCCAGTCCTTCCTCTGCCTTCCACTCAATTTACACATATCTGACCACCCACTTCATATCTCCATTTGGATATCTAACAGGTCTCACAAGCTTAAGTCCAAAACTGAGCTCCTGATACATACCTCCTACCACCAAACCTGACCTTTTCTCAGACTTCCACATCCCAGTAATGGCTAATACTATTCCATCAGTTGTTTAGGACAACAAACTTAGAGAAATTTTACTCCTCTCTTTACATGTTACTAGAGGCCCAGTGCACGAATTCGTGTATGGGTGGGGTCCGGCTATCCTACCCTGATAGGGACCAATTGAGCCAGGCCAGTCAAGGGAGAGACTGCAGGTGAGTAGGGGAAGAGGCTGTGGGTTGTTTATGGGCTGGCCCCACCACCAATGTTGGGGGAGAAGCGATTGGGGGCAGGGCCAGCCGGCTCCACCCCTTGGTTGAACTCACAGTTGAATTCCCAGTTGAGGGGACAATTTGCCTATTAGCCTTTTATTATGTAGGATACTCAACTTGTCAGCAAATCCTAATGACTCTATCACCACCATATCTAAAATCTGACAATTTTTTTAAATTGATTTCAAAGAGGAAGGAAGAGGGAGAGATAGAAACATCAATGATGAGATAATCATTGATCAGCTGCCTCCTACATGCCCCATACTGAGGATCAAGCCTGCAACTCAGGCATGTGTCCTGACTGGGAATTGAACCATGACCTCCTGGTTCGTAGGTCGATACTCAAATCACTGAGCCATACCAGTTGGGCCAACCACTCAGATTTTAATCATGCCCTAGTCCAGTGGTTGGCAAACCACAGCTCGAGAGCCACATGTGGCTCTTTGTCCCCTTGAGTGTGGCTCTTCCACAAAATACCATGGCCTGGGTGAGTCTATTTTGAAGAAGTAGCATTAGAAGTTTAAGTTTAAAAAATTTGGCTCTCAAAAGAAATTTCAATCGTTGTACTGTTGATATTTGACTTTATTGATAATGAGTTTGCTGACCACTGTCCTAGACCAACCTACTATAATCTCTTGCCTGTGTGCTTTACTTCCAATTCTATCCCCTGCAGTATCTTCTCAACACAGCAAAGTGAGTACTTAAAATATATCAAAACACAAATCTGCTTGGCTCAAAAGCCTCCAATAACTTCATTTTACTTGGAGAGCCAAGTTCTTTAAGATGGCCTATAAGGTCCTCCATGGGTCCAGCTATCTCATTACTTCTGTGACCTCTCAACCATTCTCCCGCTTGCTCACAGCTCCAACAATAGTGGCCTCTTTGCTGTTCTTGAAACATACCAGGTGAACTACTTCAGAGCTCCTGCACTTGCAGTTCTCTATATGCTTTTTCCCATTTATCTACATGGCTCTGTCCATCTCTTGTCACCTTCTTGGTGAAGTCCTCCCTGACACTCTCGCATTCCTTCACTCACTTTCTCTATTTTCATTTCTCCACAACACTTATCACCATATGACATGTTTTATTTATTGACTCCCCACACTGGAATGTGAAAACTCACTAAGGGTAGGCATTTTTTAAAAAATCCTCACCTGAGGATATATTTCCACTGACTTTTAGAGAGAGTAGAAAGAAAGGAGAAAGAGAGAAACATTGATGTGAGATAGACACATCAATGGGTGCCTCCACCAAGAGCCCTAACCTAGGCTGGGATCAAATCTTCAACCAAAGTATACAGGTCCTTGACTGGGAATTGAACCACTGACCCTTCCTTCAGTCACAGGCAAACACACTAACCATGAGCCAAACTAGCCAGGGCATGCAGGCATTTTTTTTTTTTCTACTGTGTTCATGCTGCACCCCCACTAACTAAAATAGTGCCTAGTTTCTAGTAAATGCTCAATACATTTTTTTTATCCTTACCTGAGGATATATGTTTTTATTGCTTCTTAGAGAGGAAGGAAGAGAGAGGAAGGAAGGTAGGGAAAGAGAGAAACATCGATGTGAGAGAAACATCAATCGTTTGCCTTCCAAACACACCCTAACCAGGGATCAAACCCACAACCTAGGTATGTGCTCTGGCTGGGAATCAAACCCACAAACTTCTGATATGTGGGACAATACTCCAATTAACTGAGCCACCTGGCCAAGGCTCAACACATTTTTTAAAATAAATAATTTTTATCCTTAATATGAATTTGTTCAAAATATTTTTTCTACTATCCAATCTAGCTAGAAAATGTATACCTGCTTTTGTCATTCCATCTGCTTTCTTCTACCAGCCAACCCTCCAAATATGCCATATTCTTTTTTTTTTAAAAAAAAAGTTTTTTATTGATTTCAGAGAGAAAGAGAGAGACAGAAACATCAATGATGAGAGAGAATCATTGATGGGCTGCCTCCTGCATGCCCCATACTGGGAACCGAGCCCACAACTCAGGCATGTGCCGTTGATCTGAATTGAACCTGGGACCTTTCAGTCCGCAGACCAATACTCCATCCACGAAGCCAAACCAGCCAGCCACCCCCCTTCACCCTTTCTTAAAATATATTTATATTGATTTCAGAGAGGAAGGGAGAGTAAGAGAGAGATAGAAACATTAGTGAAGAAAGAGAATCATTGATTGGCTGCCTCCTGCCTACTGGGTCTGCAACCCGGGTATGTGCCCGGCCCTGGAATCAAACTGGGGACCCCTCAGTCCCGAAACTTTATCCACTGAGCCAAACCAGCTAGGGAGCCATTTCCCTTTTTATTCTCTTGTTTAAAAGATTAGGTTCCTTCTTCAAACTTACGTTCTTTTACAAAACTCCAAATTGGGCCAATTTGACTCTATTAGAAAATAAAAATGGTAACAGGGTTGGTATAATAGAATCAGGTGACATTTTAAAATATAGTTGTATTGAGATATAATTCACATTCATACAATAAAGTTGTTTAAAGTGTATCATTCAATGATTAGTATATTCACAGATAGGCCCAACTATCACTTGTACAACATTTTTATCACTTAAGAAGAAACCCTATACCCCTAACTGGTTTGGCTCAGTGGATAGAGCATCAACCTGTGGACTGAAAGGTCCCTGGTTCGATTCTGGTCAAAGGCATGTACCTTAGTTGCAGGAACATCCCTACTAGGAGGTATGCAGGAGGCAGCTGATCGATGTTTCTCTTTCATCGATGTTTCTAACTCTCTATCCCTATCCCTTCCTCTCTGTAAAAAAGCAATAAAATATATTTTTTTAAAAAAAGAAGGAACCCTATATCCTTTAGCTATCACCCTTGTGCTCCAACCCAGTCCTCCCCGAAGAAACCACTACCCTACTTTCTTTTTTTATAGATCTTCCTATTATGGACATTCATATGAATGCAGTCATAAAGTATGTGGTCTTTTGTGACTGGCTTCTTGCACTCAGTATAATGTTTTAGTACTTGCTGTATCAGTACTTCATTCCTTTTTATGTCCAAATAACATTACATGTTATGAATATGGGTGACATTTTAGAGATAAATATCACTGTTCTAAAACTACTTGAATATCTTGAAACTTTAAAACAGCCTTCCAACAAGCTGCAATCTCTTCATCCTCATAGACAGTCTCACTCCTCCTTCTGGACTATTGCAAATCTATAAAAAGTTGTTTATACTCACATTTATTTTGTTTTATAATCGCTAATAATCTGACTTCTACTATATCTGTTCTTGGTCAGCAGACATACAAATGAATAAATTCCGTTGCTCTTTTGGGTTCCTATCTATTATCCAATAAGTCACTTCTTGATTTGTATGCTTAATTTGTCAGTGTTGATCACACCCCTTTAAAAAAAATAATGCTTTGTAGTTGGGAGCGTGGACTCCGAAATCAAAGACGAATTTGAGTCAAAGGTCTGTCCCTTTTTAGCTGTGTGACTTCGAGCCAAGTTATTTCATCTTTCTAAACTTCAGTTACTTCTTAGAAAATAAGGAGAACAGCATATTTGTTATAGGTCAGTGTAAAGATTAAATGAACTAGTGAATAAAAGGGCTGACTGAGCAGTGTTGGTGCACAATAGGCACTCAGTAACTGCAGATTATTTTTACTGAAAATGTTCCTCCCTTGGTTCCAAAGGTTCTGTCCTCAACTTTCTTTTCACTACTTCTTCTATCCATTTCTTTGGAAACATCATTATTTTCACTGCTTTTGTGATTACCTCTATCATTAAAACATTACCTGGCATAGAATAACAACTACTTGTTAAATGAACAAATACATCTCTTTCAATCTCCTGATTTGAATTTCCAACTATGTAATGGACATTTTCGTGTTTATGTCCCATTGGAGCTTGAAATGTTTAACAAAAAGAGAAGAAACAATTACTCCAATAATATATTTTTTAGCACCTCAAATGAACACTTCCTAAACCTAAAACATCATTTTTTTCATCCAAACATGTTCCTTCCGACTTTCCTATTTTAGGTACTAATTCAGCAACTTCCAAGCAACCTGAACTTGAAAAGTTTAATTCATTATTTCATTACTACTTCTTTTGACCCTCTTATCCAACTACATAAAAACCATCTACACTCTATCTTGACAATAACCATGCTAATTCAGGATCTCCCTATCCTCTAATCTACTCTACTATAATGGCTTCACTGTTCTACACACACCTGGCTCCCTGGACCATCTTCTTAAACATCATGAAAGTCATCAATAGCTTCGCATTAGCTAAATGCACTAAATCAAACTCAGCCTAGAGGTCACTGCTTTCTTTCTAAGGACCAAACCTATCTCTCCTACCTTATTTCCCTAAACTCTCCTAAGCATATTCTTGGTTTCCAGATAACTTTCTCGACTCCTCACCTCCAGTTCCTCCAACTGGAACAGAGCTGCCTCCACTTTCATAATTTCACTTAATGAAATACAGTCTGTACATAAAAACTCAAATATTACCTCCTTCATCTTTTTCTTGAGTCTCTCCATCCAAAATGACCTATCAAAATTATCAAACTGCAAAGAACTGCAATTGCAATCTCTAAAAGTTAACACATTAGAGTTCCTTGCTGCTATCATTCTTACATGACAGTGCATGTTCCTTGCAGGTAAAGCCTGTACCCTCTCCCTCTCAAAACGAATGCCCTTGCACCCTTGCTTAATGGTTTTCGCTAGCTTGTATTCCTACTCCTCTGTGACATCCTTGTTTAGGTATATTCTTAGAGCCTATCTACTTATAATTAACAGTTGTTTAACACTTTGGCATTTGTTTTTATCTAAGCCCACAACAACTCTGAAGTATTTTCTTGTATTAACTCTTAATTTAACAAATGAGATTGAAGTTTAATTAGTTTGGCGTGAGGGAATACCGGAACCCATGTCCAGGACGTCCTAATTCTGTACTCTGCTTTCAATTCCACCCCGTTTTCAACTCCCTCAGTGCTCTGACACCGCGACATCTTTGCATTTTGTAACTTTCCCCTTCCTGTTCCCAGCCCTCCCGACGACCCACCCCTCTCCCGACCTGACCTCCCTTATTACAGGCTCACATCCCTCTCTTTAGCACTGCTTCCGCAGTTCCTTCTCCCACCCCGGGGCCTTCCTTCCCAAGGCCCCTCGCCTCGCCCCCTCCCCGGAAACCCGAAACTGGACTCACGCCACGCTAAGCCTCCAGGTCACAGAACCCAACGGAAAAACAAAAGTTAAATCAGGGAGCGTCGCGGCGCCACCGAACTGCACGAATTCGTCCAATCACCCACAACTTTACATACCAATAGGTGTGCGCACCAATAGGAAGGCTATTCACATAGAGGCACGCCCCACTCCACCCTTGCCCACCTCTTACCGCGCAGAGATGCTGGGAAATGTAGTTTATCGCTGCACACCGCTCTCTGGACGGAGGATGTGAGGAGCCTATAACCCAGCTCTCAGAGTGTGATGTTTGAGGCCAGAAGCACCCAGTTGTGGGCACTCCAAGTTTATTTTTGCTCAACTACGTGGTTTTCACGAAAAAAATGATGCAGAAATGCGATGCATAGTTATGGAAAGGATTACAGGATTATGATGTGTTGTAACCTACAAGAATTTGTTCATTGTTAAATGAACAAATACATCTCTTTCAATCTCCTGATTTGAATTTCCAACTATGTAATGGACATTTTCGTGTTTATGTCCCATTGGAGCTTGAAATGTTTAACAAAAAGAGAAGAAACAATTACTCTAATAATATATTTTTTAGCACCTCAAATGAACACTTCCTAAACCTAAAACATCATCTTTTTCATCCAAACTTTTCAAGAAGGTGAAGATAAGTTTCTCCTTCCATGCCTGGTGTCTTGAGCCAAGATGCCTGTGGCTCAATTTGTACAGTCAGGGGATTATGTACATAAATGCTGTTATTTTTGTTAGATAGCAGATTCTGTATTCCTGAGACGTGAAAATTTGGCTTAATAATATAAGCTAGTTAAAAACCCAATTGTGTTCTCATCTTTCCAGAAAAGAAAAGGAACTTAATCATTTTATTTTTTTTTAAGAAAAATTGATTTGAGAGAGAGAGTGTTATGCCCAGAGTTCAGGGTCCCCAATAATCCACCACTAAGGAGCCTTTTCCAATGCAAAAGCAGAGTCTTTATTCAAACCCGGGTTTGGCTCTCAGCCTCTTTCTGGCGCAGCAGCGAAGCGAGGGGGCGAGCCGGGTGGGAACAATGAGTTTTATGGGGTAGGATAATTGGGAGGGTTTAGGAAAGTGACAAGGATTACAGAGATTGGTCATTTGAATTAGGGTCTTTCTGTGGTTTAACCTTATTAGGACCCTCGCTGTGTTCCTGGAGCTTCATTGGTTCATTTGGGTGGGGGTCGGGGAAGTTAAGATATTGCTGGCACACCTGTGGCCACTCCCAGAAAAGGGAGGGGGTTTAGGCAGGGGTCCCAGCCCTATAGGACAAGATGGAGGGGAGTTCATTTCCTTTCAAGAGAAACATCAATTTGTTGTTCCACTTATTTATGCATCCATTGTTTGATTCTTGTATGTGCCCTGACCAGGGATTGAACCCCCAACCTTGGTGTATCAGGATAATGCTCTAACCAATGTTTCTGGCCAGGGGAAAGAAACTTTAGTCTCAGAGCTGCACCTACTGCTATAGAAAAGTTGAGACTTCACTGACATAAGACCTAAGGATGTCTAAAAGAAACTTGCCATCTTCTCCTAACCCTGCCTTTTCTCCTTTTGTGATAGTCTTTATTAGTAACATCACGGTCTTCCCATACACTTTAGTTAAATATATTTTTCTCTCTTTTGGCCCTTATGTGTTTGTTTGTTTTTTAATCCTCACTCCAGGATATTTTTTCATTGATTTTGAGAGAGAGAGAAAGAGAGAGAGAGAGAGAGAGAGAGAGAGAGAGAGAGAGAGAGAGAGAAACTTTGATATGAGAGAAACACATTGATTGTCTCCTGTAAATGCCCTGACCAGGGCCCAGGCCTGGGAGGAGCCTGCAAACAAGGTACATGCCCTTGACTAGAATCGAACCTGGGACCTTTCCGTCTGCAGGCTGATACTCTATCCACTGAACTAAACTGGCTAGGGTGCCCCACATTTTAAAAAACTAAATCATGGTGATCTTATCTTCATGTTGGTTATTAAGTATATATCTTCCTATTTATTTTCACTGCAGGTCTCATTATCTTTCACTTAAATTACTATAATTCCTTTTTTTTTCATTAACTTTATTTTAATGAATTTCAAAATTCTATGACAGATTTCTGGTCAAATTGTTTCCATTAAAAAGTACTGATGTTGCCCGACCAGCATGGCTCTGTGGTTGAACATCAACCTATGAACCAGGAGGTCATGGTTTGATTTCCAGTCAGGGGCACATGCCTGGGTTGTGGGTTCTATCCCCAGTGCAGGAGGCAGCTGAGCAATAATTCTCTCTCATCATTGATGTTCTTATCTCTCTCTCCCTCTCCCTTCCTCTCTAAAATCAATAAAAATTTATTTATTTTAAAAAGCACTAATGTTAAAAACAAATAAAGATAAACTTTAGGCCATCTCCCAGCTTTTTCCCAGAACAATAATCAATCTTCTCCTTCATATCAGCAAATATGCAAACAATATAAGCTGTGTGACAATTCAACACCGGTGCATATCCAGCAGATTTGGTCTGGATGGTTCAGAATAATCACATTGAGCTGTCATGGCAGCTGCTCCCATTGGGGGGACATTTTGCTGTCACCAGCCACATTGCCATGAGAAACATCTCTCTCCTCTCTCTCTCTCTCTCTCTCTCTCTCTCTCTCTATTTTAGAAAGGGCGGGAGAGAAAAGAGAGAAATATCGATGGGTTGCCTCCCATATCCACTTCAACTGGGGATTGAACCCACATCCTGGATATGTGCCCTGATCTCAAATCAAACCAGCGACCCCTCAGTGCACAGGATAAGGTTCAACCAACTGAGCCACACTGACCAGGGTAACAGACCCAGTCTTGATACTGAAGCCCACATTTTGCCAAGGAAGAGCTTAATTCAAAGATTCCCGATGCATTTCAACAGACTACTTCAGTTGTAACATTGACTGGAGCAAAGGTGACCAACACGCCAGGTTTGAGAACGCCAGTTTCCACTTGGCTCACAGGGACAGTATCAATACCATTAAACTTTTTTCTTTAAAAAAAATATTTTTATTGATTTCACACTGAGGACCAAGCTGGCACTCTGGGCATGTACCCTGACCAGGAATCAAACCAGGACCTCCTGGTTCCTAGGTAAACCCTCAATCACTGAGCCATGCCGGCCGGGCAATACCATTAATTTTGTAGACATCATGGAGGGGCAGACACATAGGCTTGTCAGTTAGATGAGTTGGTGACAGTATACAATCCAGAGCTTCAAGCAGCATGGTTCCACTTGCATTGCCATCTTTACAGGTGATTTTCCATCCCTTGGACCAAGGCATGTTAGCACTTGGCTCTAGCATGTTGTCCCCATTTTAAGCAGAAATTGACATAAATGTTACATGTCTCAGGATTGTAGCCAATTGTCTTTAATGTAGGTGCTGACTTCCTTGACAATTTTCTCATATTTCTTTCGGCTGTTGAATGGTTCAGAAAAACAATGACTTGTTTCACAGACAGTGTGTAGGACAGATCACAGGTCTGCCCATTCTTGGAGATACCTGCTTCAAATACACCACCACCATCAGTAACAATCAGGTCAGTAAAGTCAGCCTGAGATGTGCCTGTAATAATATTTTTGATGAAGTCTCTGTGTTCTGGGGCATCCATGATGTCACTTAACACTTTCTGTTCTCAAATTTTTACAGAGATAGCAATGGTGATATATTGCTCACATTCAGCTTTTAGTTCATCCAAGACCCAGGCATTCTTGAAGGAACCTTTCCCCACCTCAGCAGTCTCCTTCCCCAAATTTTTTATGGCTTTTCTGTTGATCTCACCACATTTGTAGGTCAGATGGCCAGTAATGTCAGACTCTATCTGTCCAATAACAATGACATTGATATGAGTCATTTTTTAAAATATATTTTATTGATTTTTTACAGAGAGGAAAGGAGAGGGATAGAAAGTTAGAAACATTGATGAGAGAGAAAGAGAGACATCGACTAGCTGCCTCCTGCACGCCCCCTACTGGGGATGTGCCCACAACCAAGTTACATGCCCTTGACCAGAATCGAACCCGGAACCCTTCAGTCCGCAGACCGACGCTCTACCCACTGATCCAAACCGGTTTGGGCAATATGAGTCATTTTTTAAAAACTATATTTTTATTGATTTCAGAGAGGAAAGAAGAGGGAGATGGAAACATCAATGATGAGAGAACCATTGATCAACTGCCTCCTGCATGGCCCCCACTGGGAATTGAGCATGCAACCAAGGCATGTGCCCTTGACCAGAATTGAGCCCGGGACTCTTCAGTCTGCAGGCTAAGGCTCTATCCATTGAGCCAAACCAGCTAGGGAGATATGAGTCTTTTTCTTTCCCATTTTGGTTTAGATTTAGTGGTGGTTTTCACACATATGTTCTGACGACAAAACCATTGGCAGGGGGTGGGGGGGAGTTACAATAAGTTTTAATTAGTGGTTTTATTTTGCCTCGTTTCTTTCTACTCCAGCCTGTTCTATAAAAGATGATTTTTAAAAATAAATAAATAAATAAAAGATTTTTTAAAAGCACACTTTTGGATATGTCACATTCCTGATCATAAACTTTTGGTGATTCCACACAGAGGATGAAGTCCAGAGAGTAATATGACATTCAAACACTGGTACAGCCAGCCCTCATTATTTCTATTACTAGAGGCCTGATACACAAAATTCGTGCAAGGGGCTTGGCCCTTGCAGCCTTGGTGGCTTGCCTTCGCCCTCACAGCCCCAGCTTCATCTGGAAGTTCGTCCTGAAGGTTGTCCGGGAGGTTGTTCAGCTGTCCGGTCTAATTAGCATATTATGTTTTTATTATTATAGAAATTATAGATAACTGTCTATTTTATGAATGTAACATGGCACTTTTCAGCTTTGTCTCATACTCTTCCTTTTATCTCCTTTGACCCTTTCCACTAATTTACATCCAGAAAATTGCTACCAAAGCCAAAGCAAATATTATCTCCTTTTTTTTATTTTTTTAATTTATTTTACTGAGTTTTTACAGAGAGAAAGGGAGGACAGAGAGTTAGAAACATCGATGAAAGAGATACATCGATCAGCTGCCTCCTGTAGGCCCCCCACTGGGGATGTGCCCACAACCAAAGTGCATGCCCTTGACTGGAATTGAAACTGGAATCTTTCAGTCCATAGGCCGACGCTCTATCCACTGAGCCAAACCGGATTTGGCAAATACTGTCTCCTTGATTGAAAGTAACCCCTTCTGCTTTGATATTTATGTAGCAAATTGCCATTGTATTATTATAGCATATTTTAAATCCAGATGTCATCAATATTTATTTTTAATTTTTATTTATTTATTTTAGAGAGCGAGGAAAAAAAACATAAATTTGTTGTTTCACTTATTTATGCTTTAATTGGTTGTTTTCTGTATGTACCCTGACCAGGGAACAAAACCACAACCTTGTTGTATCAGGATGATGCTCTAGCCAACTGAGCTACCAGGCTGAGGCAAATGTCATTAATCTTGAGTCCTTCTCTGACTACCCTATCCTCCCTTACTACCCTCCACTCTCTCTACTCCCTCCCTTTTCTACAGCACCTAAAATAGTAAATTTGTATTTGCTTGTATTTATTATATTAATCTCCCATCACCACTAGAATGTAAGCTCCATGAGTGGATATAATTTGTCCTTTTGTCATATATCCAGCATCTAGAAGAGTGCCTGACACATAGCAGGTACCTAACTGTTTCGGAATGCATACATATCATTTCTCTCTACATGTGTATTGCCTCTCCTATTAGATTGCTCTTCTTTCATTCTATATCTAGGTAATATGTCATCATTCACTCAAATGCCAAAAGTTAATTCTCAATCATCTGTCTCTTACAACCACTTAATAACAGATCAGTAATTTTTTAAAAAAAAATATGGAACGCTTCACGAATTTGCGTGCCATCCTTGTGCTGGGGCATGCTAATCTCTGTATCATTCCAATTTTTTTTAGTAAATATGCTGCCAAAGTGAGCATGACAATTTTTAAAAAATCATTCCAGTGGCAGATGAATTAAGAACAATGCTGGCCTAGTCCAGTAGCTCAATTGGTTAGAGTGTTGTCCTGATACATCACAGTTGCAGATCGACCACCCTACCCACCCCGCCCCTCAGTCAGAGCACATACAAGAATCAACCAATGAATGCATAAATAAATGGAACAAGTCAATGTTTCTCCCTTCCTTCCCTTCCTCTTCTCCCCGTTCTCTTCTTCTTCTCTCTCTCTAAAATAGTTTTTTTAAAAAAAAGAATAATGCTGGAAGATTTGGGGAGTTACAGTGATAATTCATATAAAGTTATATATCTAAACAAGAGTGTCAATGAGAGAGGAATCCATGGCAGCATAGGTAAACACCTACACTGCTGCCTCGCACAACAATTTCAAAACTACAACTAAAAGACAGAACAGACATCATCCAGAACCACAGGAAAGCTGGCTGAGTGGAAATTCTACAACTAGAGGGAAAGAGAGGGGCTCACAGAGACACAGAGGAGCTGCAAAAAGCTAAGGTACGGAGACGCGCATGTGGAGAGAACGGGTGCCGAAGTACCTGCCTGGTTTTCCCTGGTAGGAGGGAGACGGAGACTCTCAAAAGCATTGAACCCCTTATCCTACGACACTAAACCCCAGATCCAGCCGAAACTCATACGGGTGGGAGTTTGGACTGTGAAAAGGGAGAGAGGTGCACGGAAATTTAGGGGAGTCGCAAAAGATCAGAGGTCTGGTGGCGCATGCAGAGGACAGACTGCTGATTGTGCCGCTGGCTTTCGCGAGCGGGCAGGAGACAGACCCTCCCAACTGTGCCACTTCTGACTCTACTAAGCCCCTGTTTCGGGTTGAAACACTGGGGACCTAGACTCGTGTGGTCCTGGAGCACAGGGGAGCCGGAAAGGCAGTGGTCTAGAGGCACAGTGCATGTGCACAAGGACCGCTCCAGCGATTACCCAGTCACATGAGACTCAGGAGCTGTGGCGGGCAGGGCCGACTGGAAGGCAAGGCAGTCCATTAAGCCCTGAGACTCCACTCATCACAAGCTCAACAGAGGCTTCTTCAGTTTTGCAAGTCTGGTATCAACACAGAAGTTCTCCAGGCATAGTGAAAATGTCGAGACAAGAGAAGGGATCACAAACAAAAGAAATGGAGGAAAACAAACGACTGGATATAGGGTTCAAAACCACGCTTATAAGGTTTTCCAAGAATATCCTAGAAAAGTTGGATAAAGTTAGTGAGAGCCAAGAGGAGATGCAAAAGGACCAACTAGAGATGCAAAAGATCCAATTAGAGATGGAAAAGGACCAACTAGAAATGGAAAAGGTCCAACTAGAAATGAAAAAGGACCAATTAGAAATTAAACATACACTGACTTAAATAAAAAATATTATACAGAGTCCTAACAGCAGACTAGAGAAAGGCAAGAATCAAGTCAAAAATTTGAAATATAAAGAAGCAGAAAACACTCAACTGGAAAAGCAAGAGGAGAAAAGAATCCAAAAATGTGAAGATAATGTAAGGAGCCTCTGGGGACAGATTCAAGTGTACCAACATCAGAATTGTGGGGGTGCCAGAAGAAGAGAGAGAGCAAGATACTGAACCTATTTAAAGAAATAATGACTGAAAACTTCCCACATCTGGTAAAAGAAATAGACTTACAAGTCCAGGAAGCACACAGAACCCCAAATAAAAGAAATCCAAAGAGGACCACACCAAGACACATCATCATTAAAATACCAAGAGCAAAAGACAAAGAGAGAATATTAAAAGCAGCAAGAGAAAAACAGTTCATTACCTACAAGGGAGCGCCCATACGACTGTCAGCTGATTTCTCAACAGGAACGATGCAGGCCAGACGGGAGTGGCAAGAAATATTCAACGTGATGAATAGCAAGAACCTACAACCAAGAATAATCTATCCAGCAAAGATATCATTCAGAATTGAAGGGCAGATAAAGAGCTTCACATATATGAGATAGTATTCCAGAAGAGAAAGAATGCATACACAGAAAAACTTTGGTTAAGAGATTATATTTAGAGGGGCTGGATGAAAAAGTTGAAGGGAGTAAACATAAATTGGTAATTATAGCATAATCTCAGAGATATAATTCTAGCATAAGAAATAAAGTCAATAATCCTATCTAATAAACAGAGAATATGCTAATACCATCACTCCAGCACAAAGATGGCTGCACTCACAGCTGAGGCCAAATTCCCTTAAGGAGCCTTAACAAGCAATCAGCAGGGATCTGATGCAAAGCCCTCCCGGCCCCTGTGGGGCTTGACAGGGGACCTTAGGCCACACCCCCTAACCAGCAGGGCTTGACAGGGGACCTTAGGTCATGCCTCCTGCCCTGGTGTCAGGCTGGGGGACCTCAGGCTGCACTTCCTGCCTTGACACCAGGCCAGGGGACCTCAGGCCTTGACCCCTGTCCTGGTGCAAGGCCAGGAGACCTGAGGCCATGCCCCCTGCCTGGCAGGGCTTGACAGGGGACCTCAAGGTGTGCTTCCTGTCCTGGTGCTGAGCTAGGGAACCTCAGCCTGCTCCTCCCACCCCAGTGCCAGGCTGGGGGACCAGGGGGCTTAACAGGGGACCTCAGGCCATGCCCCCCACCGAGCAAGGCTTGACAGGGGACTTGAGGCTGTGACCTCCTCCTGGTGCTGGGCCGGGGTTTCTGAGTCTGTGTTCCCTGCCTGGCGGGGCTTGATGGGGGACCTCTGGCCATGCCTCTCACCCAGTGGGGCTTGACAAGGGATCTCAGACCATGTCTCCCACCCGGTGGGGCTTGAAAGAGGACCTCAAGGCATGTCCTCCACCCTGGTCTGGGCTGGGGACTTCAGGCCACTCACCTCCTGTCCTGGCACCAGGCCAGCAGACCTTAAGCTATGCCCCCTGCAGGGCTTGACGAGGGTGGGGCTGGCTGTGTCTGGATCTAGCCCAATGCAGCAGGGAGGGGTGCCGGCCAGATCTTGGTCATGCGATTTTGAGGTGCATGTGGGTGGGCAGGGTCTTGACTCTTGGTCCCCCCGTGGTGAGCCCTAGACTCTGACAGAAGGAAAGTTTTCATATATACTTTACTAATTTTCTTTCATCTCTGAAATTTCTATTATAGAGAAAGGGCAAATAGCAATATTAAATTATTTACTCTAATTAATTCCCTTTTAATGTGCATGAATTTCGTATACCAGGTCACTAGTCCTATATAATAAAACCCTAATATGCAAATCAGCCAAATGGACAGAACAACTGGCAGAATGACCAGTCACTATGATGCTCACTGGTCACCAGGGGGCAGATGCTCAATGCAGGAGCTGGTCCCTGGTGGTCAATTCACTCCCACAGGAGGAGTGCCGCTCAGCCAGAAGCTGGGTTCATGGTCGGTGAGTGCAGTGGTGGTGGCAGGAGCCTCTCCCACCTCCGTAGAAGCACCAAGGAGCAGTCCACTGAGTGGTAAGGAGCAGCAAACAGGCAGGCGGTTAGGTGCAAGGGGTCCTGGATTGCTAGAGGTCACAGGCTAGGCAGAGGAACATCCTCCCCCCAGTGCATGCATTTTGTGTCCTGGGCCTCTAGTATCATGATAAATATGTGGAGGAGTTGGGGCCAGCTGGGAACTTGAAGCAGCAGGGGAATCACTCTGTAAAGTATATGATTTTATAACTACATTTTCATACATCTAAAACTAATATAGAATAATATTAAATGTAAATTGTAATTTAAAAAATTTTTAAGTAAAAAGAGAGAGTACATTTATACCAGAATTTTGAACATAGTGACTAACAGACCTTTTATTTAAACATTAAGATATAAAAAAAAAGTTATAAATGAAGGGATTAGTTCAATAATCCATGGTGGCAATTCATAAGAATTTGGAGATAACATAAATCTCAGGACTATGTTACATTCAATGACTCTGGTAAATAAAATGATCTAAAAATTTTTAATGCTATATTTCAAATGATGATTATTAATGTCATGATAACGAAAGAAGAAATGTTTTAAATCATAGCTTTCTAACTTTATCTATACTATTGTAAAAGGGTAAGTGATTAACCATATGTCTATCCGATGACCACCCGGCCGGTACATATAACACACACTGGTAATTTGAAAATAAACATTGGCTCACACATGTGCGATACATACTGTATAAAGCTCTCTCTGGTGCCAATCACATGCGTGTTTTAATTTTATAATTCTATATTATATATACTATATTGACATGTAAATTTTTGCAGTAACATAATTACATCATGAATCTTTCTTCTAATTAATTTATTTTTAATGTACATGAATCTGTGCCTGGGCTACTAGTAGTTTATAAAAATTGAATCTCTCTCCTATTCTGATTTGTCTCCTATAAAGTAGGTAAAGTGTGTTTTTCCAATCCCCACTTATAAATGAGTCTTAAGAGACCGAAAGGCTGAGACTTAGATTTCACATAGCTAGAAGCAAAGTTAATTTCAGAAATGTGAAGGAACACATTCAAATTCACCGTTTTTTTAAATAGTAAAACTAGAGTTCAGCCTCCTGTCTTCTCTGTCCCACGGACTGTCTCAATATGCTTATGCCCTAAGCAAAGCACAGGCAGTGTCTCCACAGTAATTTGGACTTAAGAATGGGATTTTTTGAGGCCTGGAGCACCTTCTTACATGACACTGGAAGTTAGAATTATATACAAATTGGAAGAGAATCCAAGATGGCGGCATAGGTAAACACCTACACTGCTGCCTCGCACAACAATTTCAAAACTACAACTAAAAGACAGAACGGACATCATCCAGAACCACAGGAAAGCTGGCTGAGTGTATGTTCTACAGCTAGAAGGAAAGAGAGGGGCTCACAGAAACCCAGAAGAGCTGCAAAAAGCTGAGGTATGGAGATGCGCACGCTGAGAGAGCGGGTGCCGAGTACCTGGCTAGCTTTCTCTGGCGGGAAGGAAACGGAGACTCCCAACCGCATTGAACCCCTTGTCTCACGACGCTACACACCAGATCCAACCAAAACTCATACGGGGGGAGTTTGGACTGTGAAAAGGCAGAGGTGCATGGAAATTTAGGGGAGTCTCGAAAGATCAGAGGACTGGTGGCATGCACGGCACTGCGCAGAGGACAGATTGCTGATTGTGCTGCTGGCTTTCGCGAGTGGGTGGGAGACAGACCCTCTCAACTATGCCACTTCTGACTCCATTAAGCTCCTGTTTCGGATGAAACCCTGGAGACCTAGATTCATGTGGTCATGGTGCGCAGGGGAGCAGGAAAGGTAGCGGTCTAGAGGCACTGCAGGCGTGTGTGCACACCGCTCCAGCGATTTACCCAGTCACATGAGACTCAGGGTCTGTGGAGGGTGGGGCTGACTGGAAAGCAAGGCGGTCCCTTAAGCCCTGAGACTCCACCCATCCCAAGCTCAACAGAGGCTTCTTCGGTTTTGCAAGTCTGGTATCAACACAGAAGTTCTCCAGGCATAGTGAAAATGCCGAGACAAGGGAAGGGATCACAAACAAAAGAAATGGAGGGAAAAAAACGACTGGATATAGAGTTCAAAACCACGCTTATAAGGTTTTTCAAGAATATGCTTGAAAAGTTGGATAAACTTAGCGAGAGCCAAGAGGAGATGAAAAAGGACATACTAGAGACACTGACTGAAATAAAAAATATTATACAGAGTCCTAACAGCAGACTAGAGGATGGCAAGAATCAAGTCAAAAATTTGAAATATAAAGAAGTGGAAAACATTCACCTGGAAACGCAAGAAGAGAAAAGAATCCAAAAATGTGAAGATAATGTAAGGAGCCTCTGGGACAGCTTCAAGCATACCAACATCAGAATTGTGGGGGTGCCAGAAGAAGAGAGAGAGCAAGATACTGAAAACCTATTTAAAGAAATAATGACTGAAAACTTCCCACATCTGGTAAAAGAAATAGACTTACAAGTCCAGGAAGCACACAGAACCCCAAATAAAAGAAATCCAAAGAGGACCACACCAAGACGCATCATCATTAAAATACCAAGAGCAAAAGACAAAGAGAGAATATTAAAAGCAGCAAGAGAAAAACAGTTCATTACCTACAAGAGAGCACCCATACGACTGTCAGCTGATTTCTCAACAGAAACGATGCAGGCCAGACGGGAGTGGCAAGAAATATTCAACGTGATGAATAGCAAGAACCTACAACCAAGAATAATCTATCCAGCAAAGCTAACATTCAGAATTGAAGGGCAGATAAAGAGCTTCACAGAGAAGAAAAAGCTAAAGGAGTTCAGCAACTCCAAACCAGTATTATATGAAATGCTGAAAGGTACTCTTTTAGAAGAGGAAGAAGAAAAAGGTAAAAGCCAAAAAATTATGAACAACAAATACATATCTATCAACAAGTGAATCTAAAAATTAAGTGAATTAAAAATTTGATCAACAGAATAAACTGGTGAATATAATAGAATCAGGAGCACAGAAAAGGAGTGGACTGATAATTCTCAGGGGGAAAGGGGTGAGGGGTTATAGGGAGAAACTGGACAAAAATCATACACCTATGGATGAGATCAATGGGAGGGAGGTAAGGGCAGAGGAAAGGGTGGGAGCTGGGTGGAGGGGTGCTATGGAGGGGAAAAAAGAGAAACAAATGTAATAATCTGAATAATAAAGATTTGATTAATAAATAAATAAATAAATAAGTCTTAAATATATCATAAATGTATTCATATTGAATTTCTTGACTTTTACTTTCTGTAGTTTGTAGTACTAATAACCATTTTTGTCTGTTTTCTAAATGTTAAATCTAGCAATAAGATCTTTCTCAAACCTCATTCTGACACACATTAAGAAGCACTGATTTAAAGTGATGTTCAAACATAGCACTGGGTGAGAACTAAATGGAAATGTTTACTGAATTGAATTGTTGAACTCAATTGAATTCAATCTCAGATCATCAAATGCAAAATAAACTCATTACTTTGGCTTAAATGAATTTAAAAGTTTATTAAAGAATGTATGAGAACTTATTTTATTGTATTATAGAAGAATCTAGTAACTATACAGTGTAAAATTATTATATTTATTTTAATGTTACAAAATCATAACTGAGCAAACAAAATCCACCCAAGTACAATGTTATCATTTTATTTGTTTATTTTAAAATATATATATTTTATTGATTTTGCAGAGAGAGGAAGGGAGAGGGATAGAGAGCCAGAAACATCGATGAGAGAGAAACATCAATCAGCTGCCTCCTGCACATCCCCTACTGAGGATGTGCTTGCAACCAAGGTACATGCCCTTGACTGGAATCGAACCTGGGACCTTTTAGTTTGCAGGCCGATGCTCTGTCCATTGAGCCAAACTGGTTTCGGCTGATTATCATTTTAATGTAACAGAGTAAAAAAAGTTTATTTTTAAAGCTTTAGATTCCACATTGCCAATCTTTAAGAAATTATAATTATCTGACAAGGCAAAAATATTTATTTATTTTATATTTTTACAGAATATTAGCATTTTTATTTTTAGAAAAATAAACAAATTTCTCTCTCCATCAAGGTGTTACAAGAAATTAGGTAATAAAAGCAAAAATTTAAATCCTAAAATCATCTAGTGCTTTTCTTCTAATTCCAAATAGAAAACAACAATGAAAAAATGTTCTGAGATTTTTAAATCTCTTTAAATAATACCCATGTGTAAGAAAGCTATAGATTTCTCTCATTTCATTTTTAAGTTTAATATTCTAAAAACTATTTCCTCCAGGGAAAACTGAACTGATCAATTGCAGATTTTAATAACACAATTCCACTTTACTCTTAAATTCATCCATGAGAGACAGAATTGCTCTTGTTTATATAGTAGGGTAGGAGCTAGTCTAGTATTTTAGAAACATCACCGTCCTTTATATTAGAGTGCCTTCCCTAAATAATCTCTGAATAGTGTGAACTAACATATTACTCATAAACAATATATTTTAGTAGATAAATACTATATGAAGAAATAAAAAATTTTCTCTAAAAATACAATATCCGGCCTTTTTGTACATCAAATTAGAACCTGAAAGTTCAAGAATGTACATATTTTCAAATATACTAACTATGTACTAAAGTAATAAATATAAAATTTCTTTTAATTCGAAGCTCTGTTGGTGCTGCTGTCAGTGGGAAGTGTGCTAGAGACTGGTTCTCCTGAAGGTTGTTCCTGCCTGTTTCTAGTAGGCTGTTAGTTTTTACCTGCATTTTCTTTACAACTGGCATCACACTGTGGCACAGATTAGTGGAGGACAATGGTGAATTGCTCCCAACTTCTGTTTTAGCCTTGTACAGTAATACTCAGATTGCAGCCAAAACACTTCCAGGACCTGATTCTGGAGTGGGCAGGTCCTGCACATCCTCAAGCTCTCCCCAATATCCCAGGACTCTGATGACATCAAGTTCACACATTGGACATATGTGATGATCCAAAAGCCATGGGTCAACGCAAATTCTATGAAAAATATACTTGCATGGCAAATTCTGAAAACATCCTTCACTTTAAATTTTTCAATACACATTGTACTATTCTCCCAACATTGACATTGATTCCGTTTTTTTCCATGCTTTGTAGTATAATGTGGAAGCTGGCCAATAACTTTCTTTTTTTTTTTTTATGCTCTAACTTCCAAACTGTGAGCCAACATACAGAAAACACTGTAGAAAGTAAAATATTAGTGAAAAGGCTAAATATTTAAATATATTTCCCCCTTTTTTCATCTACATATTTGTGTGATTCTGGATTTTCTTCATATATTTCAACCAAAACACATCAGAACAGATTGAAAGCAGAAACAGATATGAGAATCCAGCTCAATTTCACTAAGTTGAAACTTTAAAAAAATTTGCAAAATGTAAATAAATGCCATACTTCTCATTACATTTATTTAAAATATTGTTATTATTTTATTTTTTATTGCCTAAAGTTTTACATGTTTCCTTTTTCCCCACTTGAGCCCCTCCCCCCCAGCCATTCCCATCCTGGAAAAGCCCCCGCCACCCTATTAATTATGCTAATATGCATGTATACAAGTCCTTTAGTTGCTCTCTAACCGTCCTCCTCCCCTGCCATTTGTCTCTGGATCTATTCTTGTTCATCAAATTATGTTGATCATTATATCCCATTATATAGGCCTATTGCAGCAAGATTTCTGCAATAGAGCTTCCTGCGACAGTCTCCACCGCCCTGCCTGCTTCCCTCCCTTCTGCACTGCCCCACTTGCTTGCTTTCTGCAACTTCGCTTCCTTCTACATTGTCTTCAGTCTTCACTCTGTGCCTGGATATGTAAATTAATGGTCATCTTGGTTGGGTTAATTTGCATACTAGCTCCTGATTGGCTGGTGGGTGTGGTTTGTGGGTATAGCAGAGGTATAGCCAATTTGCATGTTTCTCTTTTATTAGATAGGATATGAGTGTGATCATGTGATAGTTATCTTTCTCTGACTGACTTATTTTGCTTAGCATAATGCTCTCCAGTTCCATCCATACTGTTGCAAATGATAAAAGTTCCTTCTTTTTTATAGCAGGGTAGTATTCCATTGTGTAGATGTATCAAAGTTTTCTAATCCTCTCATCTGCTGGTGGGCACTTAGATTGTTTTGAAATCTTGGCTATTGTAAATTTTGCTGCTATGAACAAAGGGGTGCATATATCCTTTCTGATTGGTGTTTTTGGTTTCTTGGAATATAGTCCTAGAAGTGGGATCACTGGATCAAATGGGAGTTCCATTTTTAACTTTTTGAGGAAACTCCATACTGTTTTCCACAATGGCTGCACCAGTCTGCATTCCCACCAGAGCATGAGGGTTCCTTTTTCTCCACATCCTCGCCAGCATTTGTTTGTTGTTTTGTTGATGATAGCCATTCTGACAGGTGTGGGATGGTATCTCATTGTCGTTTTGCTTTGCATTTCTTGGATGATTAGTGACTTTGAGCATGTTTTCATATATCTCTTGGCCTTCTGTATGTCCTCTTTGAAAAGTGTCTATTTAGGTCATTTGTCCATTTTTTTATTGGATTGTTTGAAAATATTATTATTAATAAAATATATTTGTATTAAAATGTATGATGGCTGCTTGGCCAGAATGGCTCAGTTGGTTGAGTATTTTCCTGGGCACTGAAAGGTTGCCAGTTTGATTCCTGGTCAGGGCACATACCCAGGCTTTGGGTTTGATTTCCAGTCAACTTATCAATATTTGTCTCTAAAGTCAATGTTGCTCTCTCTCTCCCCCTTGCTCTCTCTCTGGTGAGGATTAAAAACAACAATAACAACAACAAAAAGAACCGCATGCATGATGGCTAATTTTATGTGTCACGTTGGGGAGTTTTTGGATGATGTTAACATTTAATTAATGAATTTTTAGTAAAGCAGACTGCCCTCCATAATGTGGAGGACTTCATTCAATCAGTTGAAGGCTTAAATAGAAAAAAAGCCAGCCTCCCCAAAACAAGATGGAGATCTGCTGCAGACTGCCTTCAGATTTTATCTGTACTGTCAGCTCTTCTGGGTCTCAAACTTGCCAGCCAACACTGCAGATTTGGGACTTGTCATCCTGCCTAAGTATGTGAACCAATTGCTTATGATAATTTTTTTTCCATTTTATATACACATTCTATCGGTCTTTTTTTTCTGGAGAATGTTGACTAACCCAACATGTAATGGGTTTATTATTTTTAAGTGAATATTTTAAACATTTAGTTTTAATGTCTAACATAGTAAAACTCTATACTTTATAACCCATATAAACAAGATGTTAGCGTTTTCAATAATTTTTAAGAGTATAAGGGGATCCTGAAACTAAGAAATTTAAGAACCACTGGTTAATTATATTTAAAATACAATAGCTGTTCTTTAAAAAGTAATTTTGATATTTTTGCTCTTTAAAACTAGCCCTCTATTAATGAATATAAATTTATGAAGTTTTGTTGCATTTTTTAAAAATCCAGAGAACACAGACTAGCCAATGATGACCACAGTATTCACTTTATTCTATTCTAGCACTAAAATAAATACATAATACTCTAATATTATTTATTTTCTTTGAAAGGTTAATTTTAAGAACTATTTAAATAATGAAAACATCTTTAGACTACAGCTATACTCAACTATTCTGCCCCAAACCCAAATACTTGACAGTCAATTTAACATCACGTGCAAAGAATGCCCTCTTAAGGGCTGATAAAACACAAGTTTTGAATCTTTGCAATAATGGTTCTCAAAAGGGTGAGTATGAGGGTGAGGGTAGCATCTGAATCTTAGGTGGGAACAACTGGAGAAGGTTTTTCCATTCCTAGAAGAGATATTTACTGTCCTTCTCGTGTGACTGCTATAGATTTCTCAGGAGTACAAGGCAAATAAAAGTGAATGAGAATTGCCCTGGCCAGCATGGATCAGTGGTTAGAGCAACAGCCCAGGCACTGAAGGGTTCAATTCCCAATCAAGGGCATACTCCTGGATTATGAGTTCATGCTCTGATCCCTGTGTTTCTCTTCCTGTCCCACACTCCACTCTCTCTGAAAAGCAATAGAAAAAATATCATGTGAAGATTAAAAAAAAGGACTGAGAATCATTACTTTATAATTTTATATTCTACTAGGAAGAGTTTAGATAATAAGTATAACTTGAAGGAATAATAGGAAATCAACAGGAACAATACAAACTTTTGGGAGTTATGTTTGTACTGAGGGTCTATCAAGGCCTTGCTGCTCTTATAATGTTAAAGCAAAACCATTATATATTAATTCTATGTTTAATGAAAAGAATTATTTCATTGTTACTTATTTTACTTAGAATTTTTGTGTGAATAACATGGTTGTCCAAATTTAAGTAGTAAAAAATCTAAAATTTTGTTGTAAATCATAGTTGTATGCAATTAATCACATCTTTCTTTCTCTGTATCTCTTTGCAATGTAGTCTTGTTGCTCTTCCTGTCAAGAAATCAAGAAATGGAGTTTATTTTACCACCCTCTTGCTTCACTAATAGAATGTCATAAAAGTGATTTTGTACATTTTGCAGGCTAGACTTTAGATCTCAGATTCCACTGTCATACTCTAGGAACATGAAGACCACCATGCCACAAAACAGCCCTGTAACCCTACAAAGAATGAGAAGTCATGTGAATGGAGACCTCCCAGCGAACAGCCAGCACCAACTGCCAGCCTTGTGAGTGAGATCCTCCAACTCCAGTCAAGCTGTTCGACAACTATAGCTGCATGAGTGATTGCAGGTCAAGCCATGAGAACAGATCACCAATTCATAGAATAGTAAAAATAAAATTATCATGTTCAGCCACAAAGTTTTGAGGTAGTTTGTTACACAACAAAGGCTAACTGAAGCAGAAATACCCCCTCAAAGTGTTTGTGTATGAAAATTAGACTGGTGGGTATAAGTAACTTGGCATCAACTTTTGGATGCTATAATCAAGTGGAGGGATATATCACATCCTAGTAGAGTCTCAAATACTATTTATTAAATGTAAACATAAAATGAGGCAATCAAACACAAAGCAAATTTATTGGGTGAATCTATTAATTCATTAATTCAACAAATATTTATTGCACACATTCTAAACACCAAGTACTATTCTAGGAGATGGAACAGACACTGCCCCTGCCTTCGTATAGTTTATAGTCTGAGGAAGAAAGTAAGTAATTTCAAAAAGCTTGATAAGAAAACACAGGTTGCTGCTCACTAACCAAACTTAGAGCATTAGGGAAGGCTTTCCAGAGGAAGTGATCTTTAAGCTGAAAGGTGAAGGATGAGTAGAAATTTAGTCAGAAAGGGGTTTAGGAAACTGGGGTCAGAAGACTACAAATATGCTCCAACGAAGGAAACATTACCTATGAAGGCTCAGAAGTGAGAAAAAGCATGGTGCATTCAAACCACCACAATAATTTCTGTGTAGTACGTATATGGAAAAGCACAAGAGATGAAGTTTGGAAGTAGGGCAGCAACTAGTAAAAAAGTTTGGAACTGTTGAATTTGGAGATGAAAAATGACATGACTGCTTTTAGACGAAGCAATATGACAACTGAGTAGAGAGGGATTTGACAGGTAAAAACTGAGCTGTTATCAACAGTTCAGATGAGAAAAATTTTAATTAGGAAAAGTGATAAAAGGAAATGAGAGACATGGAGAGATTTAATATTTTTAGGCAATAAAATCTCCAGACTTGATACATTTATAAAATAATTAGACTGGACAGCCAAAGAATCTTCTGGACGTCCTTCTGGACAACCTTCCAGATGAAGCTGGGGTCGTGAGGGCTGGGCCCCTTGCAAGAATTTTGTGCATGGGCCCTCTAGTAATTATATATGGATACTAAAGAAGCAGAAGTACCTGGCAGGTGTGGTTCAGTGGTTGCCAGTCACCGTTGGATTCCCAGTCAGGGCACATGCTAACTGTGATCTCCACCCCCAGAGG
Organism: Lasiurus cinereus; assembly: GCA_011751065.1. Lineage (NCBI taxonomy): Eukaryota > Metazoa > Chordata > Mammalia > Chiroptera > Vespertilionidae > Lasiurus > Lasiurus cinereus. The sequence goes on along the minus strand of JAAGEH010000011.1, from coordinate 1,126,461 downwards.
AAGTGTGCAGGAGGCAACCCATTAATTCTCTCTCATCACTGATGTTTCTATCACTCCCTCCTCTCCTTTCCTCTCTGGAGGCAATAAAAAAATTATTTATATATAAAAGAAGCAGGAGTTAAGGATTATTTTTCTGGTGCAGGCAACTGAGTAAATGGTTGAAGTCATTCATGGAAACTGGAAACACTGAAAAAAACATTGGAGAACTATGAGTTTAAGGTACTTTAAGTTTACCAAGTGGAGTTGTCCAGTAAGTAGCTAGATACAACTTGGGAGAGAAGCCCAGGCTGGAAATACAGATTTCAGAGTCATAAGCTATGGTTGGCAATTTTGGTCTGGGGTGGGGGTGAGGTGGGGGGAGCTCGGAGAGGGCAGGGAGGAGAACAGCCCTGGGAAGCTAAATCTTCCTTCCATAAATATGTGATTCTAAGAAATACACTCTCATGGTTTCTTTAGACATTTCTGTATTATTCTCCACAATTTTTGGAGCAAGTGGAGATGGATACAGGCATAGAGATGTTTTGACAGGCAGGGTCAGAAGAGTTGTCGCAGCTTTTACAGCAAACTGAGCAAGGATGACGAAGTATGTGGTGCTAGAGGAAAGTGGCTGCTCTTGAGGTAAGATGACTTGGGGATTGGCAACAGCTGGAAAAGCAAGGTCAAAGCCGTTGCTTCTCTGTGTACAAAAAGCAATTCTGCCAGCCGTTAGGATTTGGGGCAGGGGTTCTACCCAAACTTGCCATGGAGATGGGGCAATATAAAGTGGCCGAGATTATTATGAGTCACTAAGAGTCAAAGTGCTAAACACAAGAGAATCTGAAAAGATTAGTTACTTGGGAAAAGACAAGTGAACCAGCAGCGAGGTAGGAGAGCCGAGGTTAGGTCGGGCTTGTTTTTCCGTCCACTTATACACAAAGGGAAACTGGCTTACCGCCCCGCCCACACACCGGAAGCAGAACCTTTGCACTCGGGCGCATTACACATTCCTCCGCGCCGGAAGAGCGCGTCTCACCTCATTTCCGTGTGATTCCCTCCACCCTCCAGGAAAGATCATGGAACTTCCCAGGTGTGCAGGTTGAAGTCGTAGGATAGCGCGGAACTTTCACGGACAAGGAGACCAGGAATAACTCTGAATTGCCGGGAAAGGGCGGAAGAAAGAGGATTGTAGGACAAGGCGTCGTGCTGCCGCGGAGGGATTCTGTTCCTGGGGTGGCGGAGGGATTTGACAGCACGTTCACTTCCGGAAAAGTCCCAGCTCTGTGAAGAGAAGCCCCGAAGGAAACAATAACAAACGAAGGAGGAAGCGATTCTGCGGCTCCTGTGTTGAGCAGTTTTTGTCCCAGAAGATGAGCTTCGGACCCCGTCAGGGGAGGTGAAAGAGTTCGGTGGGCTTCAGCCAGCCTTTGCCCACCTGCTTCCCCGCGGGGCCCCCTGGACTTGGCCATGGCGGGCGCGGGGCCGGGGGGCTACGCGGCGGAGTTCGTGCCGCCACCGGAGTGCCCGGTCTTTGAGCCGAGCTGGGAAGAGTTCACCGACCCGCTCAGCTTTATCGGCCGCATCCGGCCGCTGGCGGAGAAAACCGGCATCTGCAAAATTCGACCGCCCAAGGTACCTGCGCCTGAGGAGAGGGGAGAAGAGGAGAGTCAAGGAGTCGATGCGTTTAGTTTAGCTTTACTCTTCCGGTCCTTCTGTCTTTTCATATTCGCCCTCATTTATTTCTCAACAACTAGAGGCTAAGTTTCTGGATGTTTTTGCCTTCGTTTCTTTTGCGGTCTGAACAGGGGAGTGGTGTCTCTGAGGCCTTTCCGCTTCGAACTTGGGAACTGATACTTTTCTTCCTGGATTGTGGGCAAGGGTAACAAAAGGCTTTAGTTTTTTCGTTGGCCAGTGAGATGTTTGAAGTATTAAGACATGATGTGTCCTACACTCCTGTACAGTCATTACGGTACGACAGTAAAAACTCCTCCGTCGGCTGTTTCTTTATCCAATCCTTATTAGTGCTTACTTTGTTAAATATTTGCAGGCCTTATCTCACGGCTAAGGTTTCTTAAACAGTAATCTGAGCTCTAGTTGTTCCCCTAGGATGCTCTCACCAAACAAGAACCCCGGAGTAATTAATTACTGCTGCAATGAAAAAGTCTTCCCTGGGGAAGAGAAGGGGAAACATTTATTTTTAAAATGTAGAGATTTAGTAAGAGTTGTCAGTGATAGACATGAAAGAAAACGAAATATTTTGTTATTAGGAACAGTGGATTAAGATTTACGAATCGCAATTTCTGCAAATAACCGGCTTTGCTTATAGGTTAATTACATCAGTCTTTAAGGTAGAGAAAGCAATTACTCCTATTTGTTTGAAGCAGTTAATGCACGGAGAAGCTGAGTGATTTGTTCAAGGTCAAAAGAGTCTTTACTCGTTAGATCAGTGCTTTTCAAATGATGTTCCTGGCGCACCTGCACCAAGGTCAGCCTGATGCGTGTTAAAATGTAGGTTCCTCGGCCTCATTCCCGGGCCATAATCAGTGTCTGTAAGTGGAAGACCTAGAATATGCTTTTTTAGCAAATACTTGCAAATGATTCTTAATGCACATTAAAGTTTGGGAACCATTGCCTTAGTGCTTCTTAAAGAAACAACTTTATGTTTTGTCTACTAATAATACAACTAAAATGATAAGTACTCTTACCCATGTTTCATTTTAAAAAGCATCTACTCTCACTACAGACTACCATGATGATGTGCACCACAGTGAATAAAAAGAGAAGATGGGAGAGAGGAGAGAGGAGCTAATGTAGCACCTACAAACTATTTCATTTAATATTCTTAGAAGCTCTAGGAGGTAACTAAAGTCCATTTTACAGATGAGGCAGGTCTGGGTAAGTTAAACAACTTACCAAATGTATGATTTTGGGAAAGTATCAAAGTAGATTTTGAACATAGATGCATCTGTTTGCTTCTAATATCCAGACATGCTACTCCCATTGTGCTTAATGAATTTAAGATTATAGACTATCAATTGCAAGTAAAGCATTAACAGATAGTTGCTATGGTAAGCGATTATATAGGAATTGCCATCCTCCAAAAGCTTCATTTAACATTTTTCTATCAAAATTATCTAATATTGACAAAGCCTTAAGCACTGCAGTTTTTCCTGAATCATATTTTTTACTCTTGCCTTCAAGAGTTAGAAATTCTGTTCGGGGTCCATTTTGAAAACAAAACAAAACAAAACACAGGTTTTTTTTACATAAAAAAAAGTTGAAATAATATACCTTCTCTTTGTATGTCACCTTAATGAAAATTTAATTTCAATTAACTTTAAGGAAATCCATTTCCAAGGTAAGATAAATGTTGTGATTACTCAGGTTTTCAAATAGATTTACTAATATTTAGTCCAAAGTATGTTCTCTAGAAGCATACTTTAATTGTGCTATCTCATTTAGTTATACTGTGTCTCCAACCTGGAAACTGTCCTTGTTCTGTGGGTTTGCTTACTTAAAAAAAAATTATTTGGATGCCCATTTATATAACATAGACTGTAAAGTGCTATGTCACATTATACATGAATAAAAAACATATCCAATTATATAAGTACTTAAAAATTATTTTTAAATCTTTAATTGTACGCTTTTGTTTCTTTCAAATTCTGCTTTTTTTATTTGTAAACTTGAATGTTTATTAGACATTGTATTGAGATACATGAGCTCACTGCATTGTACTTGACTAATTGGGGAAAGCATAATTGTGGGATGTAAACAGTGATACTTGTGAGATTTGAGGATTTATAGATAAAAATTTAATACTAAGAATATTAGAGATAAGTAATTTTATCTAAAAATATTACTCTTTCGCCTGACTGTTATGGCTCAATGGTTGAACGCTGACCTATAACCAGGAAGACATAGGTCTATTCCTGATCTGGGCACCTGCTTAATCTCCAGTGTGGGGCATGGAGGAGGCAGCTGATTCTCTCTCATCATTGATGTTTCCCTCTCTCCCTCTCCTTTCCTCTCTGAAATCAATAAAAATATATCTAAAAATATTACTCTTTCTGTTGTATAATAAAGAAGACATTAGTTCTTATATCATGATTTGTGATAACTCACCTCTTAAATTGAGGGAAGGAATAATGCATTTCTTGCTTATATGCCAATATACTTTAAAATAAAAATCTTTCTATTTAGGATTGGCAACCTCCATTTGCATGTGAAGTAAAAAGCTTTCGTTTCACACCCAGAGTCCAGCGCCTGAATGAACTTGAAGTGAGTATTATATAGCCTTGCTGCCTCCTGATTCATTTTTTATGTTAGGGCTCTTGGTAGAGAACTTTGAGAAGTTCATGTACCAGTGCTCACAGTTAATGTTAATTGGGATTGAATGGAAGGATGTTTCTGATTAAAAAAAAAAAAGTTTCAGGTTGTTAATATTGTTTTTTTACTTAACTGGGATTATGAGAAATTATCTCTAGCCATATTTTTTGTAGTTGAAATATCCAGCTTAGTTAATTTCAGAAACCTGGAATTCTTAAGTTGTACTTTCTTTAGCACTTGTTTTACTAAAAATTTTTTTTTTTTTTACTATTGAAAGATTCCCTCCTGTGATCTTTGGAAAATAGTTTTATAAATTCTATCAAAAAAACTAGTTTTCAGAAGTCCTACCCCCCTCCTTTGCCTAACTACTTTTCCAGAGGAATAAAGTTTTAATAATTTTTTAAATTAGAAAAAATTTTAAAAAATATATATTATTGATATTTTACAGAGAGGAAGGGAGAGGGATAGAGAGTTAGAAACATCGATGAGAGAGATATAGCTATCAGCTGCCTCCTGCAGGCCTCCCATTGGGGATGTGCCTGAAACCAAGGTACATGCCCTGGACCGGAATCGAACCTGGGATCTTTCAGTCTGCAGGCCGACGCTCTATCCACTGAGCCAAACAGGTTTCAGCTAAATTAAAATCTTAAATTAATTAAAATTAATTTGATTTGTTAAGATCTCCCTTTAAATATTATTAAACTATTTAGATATCTTTGTTCTTGTCTACCAGATTTTTAGGAGATTTTTTTGTGTGATAGAAAACTGTTTTAGAGTACAAAAGAGATATGTTAGCTAAGGCTTACTATATCATGTGAGGCTTTTTCTCCCTTGATGCTCCTAAAACATTTTTTGAGATTTTAATATATATCTTTTTTTCTGTAGTCTTTTGTAATTAGATAATTGATGAAGGACTTTAATATCAGTGAGGTAGAGAATTGGTGTTCCTTAAGCATGTTACATACTGATGAAATCTGCACCCTGACAGATTTGGCTCAGTGGATAGAGCATAGGCCTGAGGATTGAAAGGTCCCCGGTTCGATTCTGGTCAGGGGCATATACCTGGGTTGCGGGCACATCCCCATAGGAGGTGTGTAGGAGGCAGCTGATTGATGTTTCTCTTTCATTGGAGATTCTAACTCTCTATCCCTCTACCTTCCTCTTTGTAAAAAATCAATAAAATATATTATATAAAAAAAAAAGAAATGGCAGAATGCTTAAAAAAAAGAATAATTTGATCTAAATTTTTTGGTTAACTTAAATTTAAGCCATCTTCATCCAGAAAATTGCTTTGGTTGATAATCTAAAACCCATTCACATATATTAGAGTAACTTTTTTGCCTTAATGAATAAAGTTTATTAAAAATATTTTGCTTCCTTATTATTAGCTTACTTTACAAGGTTGGAATAAGCAATAATGAAAAATCTGAATTTCTTTAGAGAAATGAATACCTTTGTTAAGTGAAATACATTTATTTTCAACCATAATGTGTTTTTTATTTCCAATTTCTGTATTTTAATAATCTCAGGCAATGACGAGAGTGAGACTGGACTTCTTGGATCAACTAGCAAAATTTTGGGAACTTCAAGGATCTACTTTGAAGATCCCTGTGGTAGAGAGAAAAATCCTGGATCTGTATGCTTTGAGCAAGGTGAGGCTTTTACTGGGTTTAGAAATTAGGAAATTTCTAAATTTATTAAATTATTTATTAAATTTCTGAATTTATTAAATTAGGAATTTCAAATACACTTGATAGAAAAGGAATCATCACTGCCTATGTAGGATTTGTTTAACAGTGAACTGCAAACATAAATAGAAATGAGAGATCTCAAAGTTATCTTTGCAGTCTATTTTATAGTTTATTTTGAGATCCGTATGTAATGACACTCAGATTAGTAGACTCTCTTGTACCCAATAATGGAAAAGAAATGACACCAACCTACTAATACGATCTTGTGTTGAGTGTATAATGTACTGTGTTAAGCTTGTCCTTTTTTCTACTTCTTAATGTAGACTTGGTATATTAAAGAGGTTGGTGTTATTCAACATTATGTACGGTGCATATCACTTGTATTAATATCTCAGTAGTGATAATAGTTAACTGAGGTCAGCATTATCTAGTGAAATGAAAAATAGTTCACAAACGTAAGGTTTAAGTGTTTAGACTTGCTTATAGGATAGATTAATATTGCTATGATCTGAAGGAGGAGGATTTGTTTGTGTCCTCCTTCTGTATGAAATGGCTAAACAGAAAAAAACTTAAGTTAACTTTGTTTAACCTGGTAAACTTAGATTAACTTCACATTCTCTAATGTGACTTGTAACAGCGTTTGCAGTAATTATCTTGAAGACATATTTTGTTAATACAATAATAAAAATTTATGATTGCTCTAATTTGTGAGTGAAGACAGCTTGATTATCTGAGGAGGGAAAGGGGGAGAGAAAGATAGTGATATTGATATTCATGTGAGAGAGAAACAGTGATGGAATCGGTTGCTTTTCTGTGCATGCCCAGATCAAACCCACCACATACGTATTTGCTCTTACCAGGGAATTGTGCCCTCAGTCTTTTGTTTACAGTACAATGCTCCAACCAACTGAGCCACACTGAATAGGGCTCAACTTATTTCTGTGGCCTTTTATATCCTACTAGTGCCCCGGTACACAGATTTGTGCACATTGAAAGGAAATTAATTAGAAGGTGGCTGGGAGGGACTAGGCTAGAGGGGCCGGACATGCCCTGGAGCCAACCTCCTGTGGTCCCTCCCCTGCTGGCTGCTCTTGAAGGGGGTCTGTGGAGTGAGCAGGGTGCCTTAGGCAGGTGGGGTTTCTTGGCCTGGCCTGTGGGGATTGGGCTGAAACTGGCTCTCTAATATCCTCCGAGGACTCCTTCTTCTCTGTTTCCAGGGTGCATCATCCAGGAACCACTGCTGTCAGGTCAGGGCAGCTTGTCAGCTCCTGTGTTGAGTGTCTGCCCCCTGGTGGTCAGTGCACATCATAGTTACTGGTTGGGTGGTTGCTTAGCCTTTTATATATACAGTGGTACCTCGAGATACGAGTTTAATTCTTTCCATAATCTTGAGGCATGGGAAACTATGAGATGCTCAAGTTGCGGTAAACTGGTGGGTCGTGTGCAGCCGGCCGATTCTCGCGATTACTCCTATCTCAAATGTTGCTTCTATTTCAAAGCAAAAATCGCTCACTCGATGGCTTGAATCTCAAAAATCTCGTATGTTAGGGCACTCGTATCTTGAGGTATCACTGTATAGATGATTGATATACTATCTATACTAATAAAAGAGTAATATGCTAATTAGGCTGGGAGACCTTCCAGGAGCCCTTGCAAATGTTCTTCTGGACAAAGCCATGGTGTGGGGGGGCTGAGGTAGAGGTGGTTAGAGGCCAAGAAGGGAGGGAAGTTGTGGGTGATAAGGCCAGAATGGGATGGCAATTGTGGGTGATCGGGCAGGTGGGGGAGGGGGCCGTTGGGGGTGATGAGGCTGGTGGGGGAGGGTATTTGGGGGCGAGCAAGCCAGCAGGCAGATTGGTTAGGGTTACTCAGGGCGGGCAGGCAGGTGAGCAGTTAGGAGCCAGCAGTCCTGGATTACAAGAGGGATATCCGACTGCTAGTTTAGGCCCATTCCCTGTAAACTGGCAGTAGGACATTCTTCAAGGGGTCCCAGATTGGAGAAGGTACAGGCCAGGCTGAGGAACAACCCACCAACTCGCCCTCCATGAACAAATTTCATGCACCGAGCAGTGACTAGTCTTGAAATAATTTTTTTTTTCACATTTAAATTACAGATAATTTTGGAAGATTTTACTTTCAAGGAAAAACGTGGAAATAATGATATTTAAATTACTATTATTATTTTCAGCTGCCTCCTACGTGCCCCCTACTGGGGAATGACCCTATAACCTGGGCATGTGCCCTTGACTGGAATTGAACCCAGGATCCTTCAGTCCACAGGCCAATGTTCTGAGACAAACCTGCTAGGGCTAATTTATTTTTTACTATATATTTGAAAATTAATATCAGGTCAAAATTCTCTAAAAATTTTGTTTAATGCCAAAAATTCTGGGAAGTGTAATCTTACGCTAAAATGTAGTTCTAGGTTTGTTTTATCAGTCATGTAATGATTTCAATAATTAAGCACTATGCTGAGAATTATCTAGTGTATGAAAACCTATGATACCAGAGGGTAAATATAGTGAATTTGAGGAATGGGTTTGTATCTTGTAGGGAACCATTTGGATAAAAATAATTTGTTTTAAGAATTTTCTTTTTTAGCAATTAAAAGGTAAATTAGGCTGCATTCTTGGTTATATAGAGTTATAGGATTTCAAAATTAGGAAGGGGCTTTGGAGCTAAACTAATCTGAATACCTAGTTCACAATTCTATGTAACATTTATCATCTGAATTGTTTAACTGTTTTGAAAAAATCCAATTCCTTTTTGTTCAAAGGGAGAATATAGCTAATAAAGTATATCGTTTACTTATAGAACGTATTGAAAATATGTTGATTAAAGGTTAAGTTTGATTGTCCTAGGGTTTATTTGAGTCTTGTCTTTACATCCCCATGGACATCTCTTTCCCTTAACCTTTGAGAATGCTTATAAAACTGACTTAAAGATAAAGGCAGACAGATTTTGATTTATAGATATCTATAATAATAAAAGGCTAATATGCAAATAGTTGTGATGCCCTCACACTGAAAGGACCCATCAGCAGGAGGCTGCGTGTGCAATAGGTGCGGATAGGCGGGGCTGCATGGTACACAAGGCGAGGGGACATGAGGCAGTGTCCCCCACCTGGCACAGTTTGATGGGGGACGTGATAATTTTCTTTCATCTCTGACACTTGTATTATAGAGAAAGGGCAAGTAGCAATATTAAAATATTTCCTCTTAAGTCCCTCTTAATGTGCATGAATTTTGTGCACCAGGCCACTAGTTTTGTTTATAATATTTTTGTTCCCTAAATGTCATAGTGAGATTGCTGCCTTTCACATGAATATTTTTTCTTTACATTGAGGTGTAACTTGGAGCACAATCCACAAATCTTAAATGTCAGTGGGTTCAATCTTTATCTACACTCACATGGAGCCACCACCCCACATCAAGATAGAGAATATTTACAGCATTCTAATCAGCTCCTTTATATCCTTCTGTCAGAACTCTCCCCCAAAGTTACCACTATTCCGATCTCTATTATTGGGTGGTTATTTCATTAGCATGATATTTTACTTTGTAGCAAGAGGCTCAGGCTGAAAACTACAAAAAACATTGAGAGTTCTGATATATATATATTTTCCTTTTTTTAATCCTCATCGAGGATATGTTTGCTGATTTTTAGAAGGAAGGATGGAGGGAAAGAGAGAGGGAGAAACATTGATCCATTCCCTTCCCTTATGTACCCCAATTGGGAGATCGAACCTGCATCTTAGTTGTATGCTCTAACTGGGAATTGAATCCACAACCTTTCTGTGTACAGCACAATCAACTGAGCCACACTAGCCAGGCCTGGAGTTCTGATATTGTTAGGTTGTTGGGTATGCCCTTTAAAAAAAATTTTTTTTTTTTTGGCTGACAGTTGATGAACACCTTTTGAGCTTGTGTTGTACACATGATTTTGAAACACTTTGATTTTGACAACTTTTAATGGAAGCAAATTTTCAGTCTTCTGAATCAAATTGCCAGTGTGATGTTCCCTATTTTGGTTAAATCATTTTGTCTTTCTCCCTTATTTACTAGAGGCCTGATGCACAAAGATTCGTGCAAGAATAGGCCTTCCTTCTCCTGGCTGCTGGCACAAGTTTTCCTCTGGCACCCAGGACCTGGGCTGCTTCGCTCCGGCTGCTGCCAGGCACCCAGGACCTGGATTGTTTTGTTCCAGCTGCTGCCAGACATCTGGGACCAGGGCTGCTTCCCTCTGCCACTGCCAACATGCTCCCACCCCTGGTGTGTGTGTGTCTGCTGGGGCTGGAGGGTGGCATGCAGTCCCCTCCGACCCGTCTTTGTTCGTAGCTCCTCCTGAGGGGTCATGATGCAGCCTCTGGTTGTGGTGCCCAGCTAATTTGCATTATTATCTGTTTTTATGTAGATAGATAGATAACAAAAAATGTTATTTGGAATGTCTGTATTTTATTGGAGTTTTACATTAACAACTTCTGTTTATAATCAGTGTATCAAGGAACACTCATTCTAGCTCTTAAAAGTTGATTTTTTTAAATTTTGCAAACCAGCATTCTCCCTTCTCCATTTTCATTCCCATTCCCATTCCTCAGAGCTAATCACTTTCAATTCTTTTAGCTGTTTCCTATTTTAATATTTATATTTCAAAATGTTCATTATGCTACTTCTTCATTTTTTAGTTTGAAATATACTGATTTCCTACTATTAGAAGTGCGGGAATGGGTGTAAGAAATCTAAACCCTTACAAATTCCACGTCCCCTGTTTCCTTATAGTGTAGTTAGATCAATTTTTTATTAATCAAAAATTAATGTTACTATAAATACAAATATTATTTGTATTCCAGCATTATGGCATGCTATGATTGTTTTTTTTATACCATTTTTTATTTTCTTTGGAGTTAATATCTCTTCGTTTTGTACATTTTATTTATAACTATCAAAAATTTATTTTCAGATTTTTCATCGGAAGTGTAAATCTCTTAGTATGTTTTTACCCATCAGATAATCTGTCAGTTTCATTTTCTTGGAGCCATTTCTCTGGAGTGTTTTTCTTTACTGCTCCAGTGCAGATTGGTTGTTTCTTAAGGTCAGCTGTCAGCCTGGAACTTCATTTCACTATTACCTGTATTCTGGAGATTCCCTTTGCCTTTCCATGTTTCAAGTCTGTTTTACTTAGTTTACTCCTATTTTGGTGAAACATTTCTTTTCTAGTTTAGTGAGCATGAAGGTAAATGGCATGTAAATTTTTGGTTTGTCTAAAAATGTTCTAAAACTTTATTGGTGGTTTGGTGGGGTTTAGAAGTCTAAATTGTAAATCATTTTACTTCAGTATTTTGAAAACATCTTACCTAAAATAGACAAATATGTAAATTGATCATACCTTTGCTATGCCAGCAACCAGTCAGGAGTGATATGCAAATTAACCCAACAAGGATGACAGTTAATTTGCATACTCAGCCGTGGAGTGATGGGGGCAGGGCGCAGGTGTTCTGCTCTACCCCTGGTCTCTCAGGGCCTCTGGCAGCATGGAGGGGAGGGGCTGGAGCAGAAAGAGGCAGCTCCCGGAGTGAAAAGAGGCAGTTCCGGGGCCTGAGAGGAAAGGAGCTGGGCCGGAGTGGAAAGGTGGTGCCGGCAGCCAGGGAAAGGAAAGCCCATTCTAGCATGAATCTTCGTGCATCAGGCTTCCAGTTATTCCATAGTCTTCTCTGGCTTCTAGTGTTACTGTTGGAAAGATGCTATATTAATTCTTGTTCCTTTCTATATGATTTTCTTAAAGACATTAGGACCTGATTTTTATTCTTGGTGGTTTGAGATTTCACAGTGATATTCATAGCTATGTGTTTATTTTTATTGCACTTGAAAACTCTAATCTGAACGCATGTCTTTGATTTCTTATTACTTATATTAGTTTTAAAAAATAAATATTTTTATTGATTTCAGAGAGGAAGGAAGAGGGAGAGAGAGAGAGATGGAAACATGAATCATTGACCAATTGCCTCCTGCATGTATCTTGACCGGGAATCGAACCTTCTGCTTCAAAGGTCAATGCTTAACCATTGAGCAACACTGGCTGGGCTTGGACAATTTCTTCCATTTTAACTCTTATGAGTTGGATTTTAAACTAGTAGCTTGATGTTAAAATATTAGACTATTAGAGTGATCCTATAATTTACTTATTTCTTTCTTACGGTAGAGTTCCTTATTTTTGATCTCTTCTGAGAATAAATCTGTAGTTTTTTGCTTCTTGGAGAGGGATAATTGCCTGGCTGTGCTTAGTGATGGTGGTCTAAGTGCTTTTTTTTAATACAGATTTTCAGCCAATCCTGTTCTTTGTTCATTGCCACCCCTAATTTTACAGGTACTGATGCTCCCATTTCATAAGCCTTTTCAAGTTCTGTGTTGCAAAAGCTTCTCCTATTGCAGATGCTTGTTTTTTGTTTGTTTGTTTGTTTCTTGCTTGCTGGGTTATAACATGTATACCCTGCTTTCTCTTGGCCTGTCCTCTTAGGATTATGCCTTTGTGTTTCTTTGCCGTCTTTTTAGTGGAGTTTTGATAGGGAGCTTTTAAGTGTAATACTACTATTACCTACCTTATCCTCTTATATAATAAAGAGCTAATATGCAAATAGTCATCATGCCATCACACTGCAATGGCTCAGACACTCAACACTGGGGAGAGAGGAATGGGGATCAGTAGGTTGCAGCCCAGGAGAGGGACAAGCCACCTGCCCTACAGTCCTGGGCACCTGCAGCTACAGCCTGGGCAAAGCTGCCTGCCTAGGTCCCCTGTGGTTTTGGCTGGCCCAGGCAAAGCTGACCTGGGTCATGGGTGCCTGTGGCCGGCCAAAGGAAGGGAAGCCCGGGGATCCCAGGTGTTTTTGACCGGCCAGAGAAGGGAATCCTGGGTCCCAGGTGTGGGGTGAGGCAGAGACGGTTAGAGATGATCAGGCCAGTAGCAATTACGGGCGATCAGGCAGGTAAGTAGAGGTGGTTAGGGGCAATCAAGCCAGGGAGGCAGGCGAATGGTTAGGAGCCAGTGGTCTCTGATTGTGAGAGGCAGTTGGACATCCCCCAAGGGGTCCCGGATTGAAAAAGATGCAGGCTGGGCTAAGGGACCCCCTTGTGCATGAATTTCATGCACCGGGTCTCTAATTTCTGTTATAATTGTCTCTTGCTAGCCAGACTTAGTTTGTCATTGGATTGAAATTTTGGCTTTTATTGACATTACTCTCCAGTCAAATTTTGATTAAAGTCTTCTCTTTGTTGTGTTTAATTTAAGTATGTACCATCTATATTTTTATAGGGCATGGTTTCTAAGTGATATTTTTCTGGTAACCATTATTTTTTAAACTTAAACTTGTGATATATAGAATTGTAAATACTTGAAATAAATGGTTTATATTTTGAAGTTACCCATGGTAATCCTTAAATCTGTCAGCTAAGTAAAAAGAAGTGTAAGGTTTTGTGTTTTTATAGTATTAGGATTGGTTAGATTGTTAGAGTATTATATGCATGAAGCCAAACTCATGGCTTTTATTTCTGTGTGAGATAGCTTTATCTTATTCCTTGGCCATACCCTGATTCTGTTGGCTGTTGTTTTCACAGCTAGCTATGTGCCAGTAATCAGAACTGGTTGGGAAAGCATGACTGGATCTGTACCTCATTACTAATGAAATTTAGCTTAAAGTGCTTTGAATGCAAAGCAGATTATTATGCAATGGTGATCATTGTGTATTGAATAGTAAATATTATTGAGATGGCTTCTATTTCTTCTCCCACTTTTATTAGCCAAATTGATTGCCTTATTGTTCCTCGAACACTTGGGATGCTTCTTAATTTAGGGCACCTTCTCTGGCTACTCCTTTTGTATATTGCGAGGGCAGTGGTTGGCAAACCACGGCTTTTGAGCCACATGCGGCTCTTTGGCCTCTTGAGTGTGGCTCTTCCACAAAATACCACAGCCTGGGTGAGTCTATTTTGAAGAAGTGGTGTTAGAAGAAGTTTAAGTTTAAAAAATAAATTTCAATTATTGTACTGTTGATATTTGGCTCTGTTGACTAATGAGTTTGCGACCACTGCTTTATTTCCTTCACATCTTTGCTCAGGTTTCAACTTTGCCATGAGGCTTTTTGTGACTAATTAATACTTCAGTTTACCCTCATTCTGCTCCTTGTGAGGCCTTTTAAATGCTTTTAAAAATTTCTTTTACAGGATTTATCACTTCATAATTTATATATTTATTGTGTGTCTTCATCCACTAGAATTAAAGGCAAAATTTTTGTTTTACTGAAACATATCTCAAGCACCTAGAATAGTAGCTGTGACAGTATAGAAGCACTGGAAAGACATGAAAGAAAGGTATTTTATCCATTTGCTTCCAGATAACCCTCTATCTAAACCACCCTCATTGTCTTTTACACTATAAAATTTGAAAATAAATTTTTTCTCTTTATAATTTTTCTGATTAGCTCTTAAAAGAAGAGCTTCTTTGAGGGTATGATAAAAGATGCTGAAGAATTAGAAATGTGTTCAACTCTGCATATGAACTTACTAGAGGCCTGATGCATGAAGATTCATGCAAGAATGAGCCTTCCTTCCCCTGGCTGGTGACACTGCTTTCACTCTGGCTGGAGTTGCCTTTCTGCTCTGGTCCGCAGTCACCTTTCTGTTCCAGCCCAGAGCTGCCTTTTCCCTCTGGCCCGGAGTTGCCTTTTTGCCTTCCCACACTGCCCAGAGTCTGGAGCAACTGGGGTGGTGCTGAACCCCTGCATCATTGCCATGGTGATGACTCAAGTGTCCTGTCTGGGTGCTTGGTGCTCGCATATGCAAATCAACCTACCATCTTTGTTGGGCTAATTTGCATACTCCTATTGGCTGGTGGGTGTCATGAAGATACGGTCAATTAGCATGTTACTCTTTTATTAGGTAGATGTGTGTTTCTGCCAGATATTTCACTAGTGAGAAATTTTGCTTTGGCTATAGATTTATCTTTGTCTACAATAGTATTCTAGATCACAAGAGTTGAAAACATTTTCTTATGTATAACATATGCATCCCCCCCCTCCATTTTTTTAAGCACCTTTAAAAAAATTGATTTTTGAGAGAGGAGGTGGAGGAGAAACATCCACCTCCCATTCACATACCTATTAATAAACACTTTTATGTGTCTCAACCAGGGATCAAACTCACAACCTTGGTACATTGAGACGATGCTCCAACCAACTGAGCCACCTGGCCAGGGCCACAGAACATTTATAATACAGCTAACATTGATATAGTACTTACATGTGACCCTCTCCAATTGCCCCTCACAAAGACATTTATAATACAGCTAACTGATATAACACTGCTATGTCCTGATGCTTTTCATGTTTTATTTATTTTGTCTTTACAATAGCTTCATAATGAGGTGTAGGTACTATTATTAAAACTTTTTAAGAGTGAGGAATCTGAAATGCAAATTATATAAGTAACTTACCCAAGGTCATACAACTATTAAGTAGCAGAGCTGGGATTTGAACTCTGTCAGTTTGGCTCCAGAGTACATTCTCTTGGCCTTTAAAAAATTGTGGTAAAATATACATAACATAAAACTCATCATTTTTAAGTAAATAATTTAATGGCATTAAGTATATACAGAATGTTGTACAACCTGATAAGAGAAACTGAAGGGTATGATACTATCTATTATGATACTGTTTATCACCGCTGTCCATTTCCAGAACTTCACCCTTCCCTGTATCCTCTAGAAAAACTTCTACTTTCTTTCTCTATGAATTTGTTTACTCTAGGTATGTCATGTTAAGTGGAATCCTACAATATTCATCTTTTGTGTTTGATTTATTTCACTTATAATGTTTTCAAGGTTCATCCATGTTGTATCAGAATTTTATTCCTTTTAATGGCTGAATAATATTTCATTGTGTGTGTATATCACATTTTTAATCCATTAATCTTTTGATGGACGTTAGGGTTGTTTCCACCTTTTGGCTATTGAGAATAATGCTGCTGTGACTATTGGTATTCGAGTATCTGTCTGAATCCTAGCTTTCAATTCTTTTGGGTATATACCCAGAGATGGAATTGCTGGATCATGTGGTAATTTGAAGTCTTTTGATAACAGTAAAACATAGTAATGTATATTCAAAAAGGAAAATTACTTTGAGTTCAAATAACTATGTCATAGTCCTTTTTATTATGTTGTCAGTGAAACTGGAAACTGCCTATATGCAGGGTTGGGAAACCTTTTTACTGCCATGGGCCATTTGGATATTTATAAAATCATTCGCAGACCATACAAAATTATCAACTTAAAAATTAGCCTGCTCTGTTTGGTCAAACATTTAGTTAACTCACCCCTAATGGCCTGGCAGGGCCAGATCAAATGATTTCTCGGACCTTGTATGCCCTGGTGGCCGGACATTCCCCACCCCTGTTTTATAGAGTGTGAAAGATGTACAGTATCAGCTTCTGGAAGATAGGGGGCTTTGATACATGTATATTATGTACAATGCCAGGTCTGATGTGAGCATCAGCTAAATTGGCCAGTTTATCTCATTACTTCCTACGTTAATACATTCTATGCTACATTTCAGTAAACCTGATATTATAATTGATCTTTCCATGTTATTCCTTTATAATCTTCCATGTAAAACTTTTCTCCTTTTGAAAAATCATAGTCTCTTCAAAATATTCTCTGAATCCATTATTTGCTTGACATTTTTATTAAAATTTAAAATTTAGCTGAAACCGGTTTGGCTCAGTGGATAGAGCATCGGCCTGCGGACTGAAAGGTCCCAGGTTCGATTCCGGTCAAGGGCACGTACATTGGTTGCGGGCACATCTCCAGTAGGGGGCGTGCAGGAGGCGGCTGATCAATGTCTCTCTCTCATCGATGTTTCTAACTCTCTATCCCTCTCCCTTCCTCTCTGTGAAAAATCAATAAAATATATTAAAAAAATTTTATTTGGTATATTTTCTAATTTCAGCAATTATGTTTCTTTCGTATTATATATAATGTTTATTATGTCTATTTTTGGTCTGTATTTAACTCTTATATTTTGAGGTCCTTGAGGATAAGGAATACATATATGTGCTTAGTTTTCTCAAGGCATATAATGTACAAAGTGTAAATTCATTAAATGTTTTTGAATGCCTAGTTCATTTAAGGTAGGTACAATAACATTAATTAAATAATAAAGTTTAAAACTTCCAAAAATAATCATCTCATTCCATACTTAAATGTTGACAAGGTTTAGTTTTGCCAGATACTTATTGAAAGGGAATTTGAACTCTAGGCTCAGAATAATTTTTGTATTTAGCAAGTATGATGTAGAGTCAGAGTACACAAATCTTTCTTTCCCTAAATAATTTTTACTTTCTTTTCAGATTGTTGCCAGCAAAGGAGGTTTTGAAATGGTCACAAAAGAAAAGAAATGGTCTAAAGTGGGTAGCCGGTTGGGATATCTCCCAGGAAAAGGAACGGGGTCTCTTTTGAAGTCACACTATGAAAGAATTCTGTACCCATATGAGCTTTTCCAGTCTGGTGTCAGCCTTATGGTAAGATGCATCACTTTATTTTATTTTATTTTTTTTAGTAAATAAAGCCAGTCTGCTATGTACAAACTTTAGACTGTGTTCACCATAAGTTAACAATTGATTGTGCATAGAAAGTTGAAAAAGATTTCTCCATGTACCAGGATTTTGGGAAGCAAGGTGTAGTTTAAAAATCAGTTATTTTTGGTGGTTTATAAAATAAAAGCTAATGGGAATGAAAGCTGTTTTTCCCCTTTTGAAAATTTCTCTTTAAAAAAAATTTTTTTTTCCAAAGAGCAAGGGAGAGGGAGAGAAAGAGATTGAAATATCAATGATGAGAGAGACTCATGGCTACCTCCTGCAGGCCTCTTGCTGGGGATCGAGCTCGCAACCCAGGAATGTGCCTTGACTAGAAATCGAACCCTGGACCTCTCAGTCCTCAGGCTGATTCTCTATCCACAGAGCCAAACCGTCTAGCACAAATTCCTCCTCTTTGTTTTATGTATTTTTTAACAGCTTTATTTAGGTATAATTTACATATCATAGAATTCACTCATTGTAGGTATTCGGTCAGTAAGCTTTACTGAATTATATAGCACAATCTAGTTTTAGAACACCTCCATCAACCCAAAGAGTTCCTTTGTGTTCATTTATAATTGGTTTCTGCTTCTACCTCCAAACCTACATAATTCTTGACCTATTTTTTGATTATAGTTTTGCCTTTTGTAGAAATTTCACATAGATGGCATCATACAATATGATTTTGTGTTTGGCTTCTTTCACTTAGACTAATGTTTTTAAGGTTCATTCATGCGTTAGCATGTACTAGTACTTCATTTCATTTTATGGTTGAATGATATATGGTTATACCACATTTGTTTATCCATGTACTAGTTGATGGACAGTTGGGTTCTTTCCAGTTTATGGTTATTATGAATAATGCTATGAAATCAAGAAAAAGTCTTTGTGTGGACATATGTTTTTATTTCTCTTGGGTGTATATCTAGGAATGGAATTGCTGGGTTATATGGTAAGTTTATGTTTAACTTTTTAAGAAACTGCCAAACGGTTTTCCAAAGTGGCTGAACCATTTTGCATTCGTGCCAGTAATGTAGAGGCTTCCAGTTTTTCCATGTCTTTGCTAGCAATTGGTATTGTCAGGTTTTTTTTTGCATATAGCCATTTTAGTGGGTGTGTAGTGGTATCTTGTGATTTTCATTTTCATTTCTCTAATGACTAATGGTGTTCTGCATCTGTATATTTTCCTTTATGAAATATCTGTTGAGATATTTTTTATTGGGTTGTTTCTCATCTTATACTTGTTCTGAGTTCTAGATACAAGTTCTTTATCAGGAAATGATTTTACAAATATTTTCTTGTCGTCTGTAGTTTATCTTTTCATTTTATAATGGTATTCCATTTGAAGTGTAATTTGTCAACCTTTTTTTTCTCTCCCTGTTTGTGGATGGTATTTCTGTTATAACTAAGAAATCTTTTCTTGACCCAAGACCACAAAGATTTTCTTCTTTATTTTCATCTAGACTTTTTAGTTTTAGCTTTTTGTTGAGGTCTTTGATCCATTTTGAATTCTTTTTGTATACAGTGTATGGTAAAGGTATATACGTTTTTTTGATTGGCACCGGGTGTATGAATATCGAGTTCTACTAGCACCATTTGTTTAAAAGAATATCCTTTACCCATTGATTTCCTTTGGCATCTTTGTTGAAAATCAGTTGACTTTAAATATGTGCGTTTATTTCTGGTCTCTCTTTTGTTCTTTGATCTATTTGTTTACCCTAACACCAATACTATGTTGTCTTGAGTAATAAAGCTTTTTTAGTTCATTCTTTTTACATTTTCTTTTCTTTTTTATTGAATTTATTGGATGACATTGATTATTAAAATTTATGGTAAATTTTGATATGATAAAGTGTTAGTCTTCAAACTTTGTTCTTTTCCCCATGAATTCTTTGCATTTCCAGATAAATTTTAGGTTCAGCTTCTCAAAGCCTGCTAGAATTTTAATAGGGATTATCTTAAATCTATAGATCAATTTGGTGGGGGAATTATCAACTAGTTTCTTGTAGTATTAGGGATTTATTAGAAATTTACTATTTTTCTTGAGTTTCAAATCTGATCTGCTATCAGTGAATCTGCTCTCTTTCTGTGCTCTGATTCTTTAGGGTGTACAAATGCCTAATTTAGATCTTAAGGAAAAAGTGGAGCCTGAGGTTCTTGGCACTGAAGTCCAAACTTCCCCAGAGCCGGGCACAAGAATGAATATTCTGCCAAAGAGAACAAGACGTGTCAAGTCTCAGGTATCCATTTCCAGGGGCCATTTTTAACAGGAATTTTAAATGCATAATGGTGCATCTGGTTATGGGAGGTTATTCAAATATTGTTATTTATTAAAACCTATCTTTAAATTACTTTGAGATGAATGGGGAAGAAATTATAAAATTCAGTCTGATTTGATTTTTTGGTAATTTTTGAGTAGTTTTGGACAGGAATGGCAAATCAGAGGTTGACTCTGGATATTGTAGGGTCAATTTTCCAGACATGCTGATGAAATGCTTAGCAGAAATGAGTGGATTAGGAAAGAGTGGTCTTGTATTTCACTTGTCATTCCTTTAAGAACCAGAATATAAGTTTCTCAGTGTCTTGATCATTCCAGTATAACTTCTATACTGTTGTTTTAACCTAAAATAATTTCAAATCCTAATGGGTGCATCAGAGAAGTGCCCTAATTTCTTTTGGTCTGCTCTTACTTTCTATTCCCATTTCTCCGTGGTCCCAAAAGTTGTATATTTTTTAAAAATTCTCAGCCGAGGATATGTTTTTATTGATTTTTAAAGAGAGAGCAAGGGAGAAACATTGATTGGTTGTCTCTTGTATGTGCTTCAACTGGGGATCAATCCCGCAACCTAGGTATGTGTCCCGACTGGGAATTGAGCCAACTGGCCAGAGCCCCAGAGTTGTCTTTTATAAGGTTTTTGTTAAAGACAGTAAGCTGGGCCAGTGAAATGCCCTTAGAACTCTGAGATGTGATCCATTTAAATTAAACATAAAAGTAGATCAAATAGCTGAAACCAGTTTGGATCAGTGGATAGAGTGTCGGCCTGTGGACTGAAAGGTCCCCAGGTTCGATTCTGGTCAAGGGCATGTATCCTGGGTACGGGCACATCCCCAGTAGGGGGCGTGCAGGAGGCGGCTGATAGATGTCTCTCTCTCATCGATGTTTCTAACTCTATCCCTCTCCCTTCCTCTCTGTAAAAAATCAATAAAATACATATTTTTAAAAAAAGTAGATCAAATACAGCTTAACTGGATATAATCATTGACTTGAATATATCTAAAAAATAATGTGTTGAAAATATAGGAATGGTTTACACTGAAAGTGGGAATCAGAGAAGGAAGATAGATCATGACAAGGGACACTGTATCAAGAGACACTATCTGGGTAGTAAGGAGTCTTGTCACTGTAGGGGCAGGCTAGGATACTTTATATTGCTTTTTTAGAGCTTGGGGACATCTCTCTTTCATACCATGTCTCCTTCCATTGTTCCGAGTTTATACTTATTAAATAACCTCCTGATGTAATCAATTAAGCGTCTTGGGTATTTTGATAGTAGAAAGATAGGTGTCTTAGATGGGAATATGAATTAAATGGAAATTTGTTGGAAGGTGATAGCCCTATTATAGATTAGTAAACTCTGGTTTAGTAATTTAGTTATTTTTATTGCTATGATTGATATCAGAAGTTCTGATCACTTTGGGATCATGATTTATTTTAAGATCTGAAACACTTGAAGAGTAGTCTTGTTGACATGATGACTCAACTCTGAAGAGTTGCCCCCTGTGGCTCAGCCCATCTAATCATTTGCCAGCTTGTGATGAAATCCCTTTTGATATTTCTTCTAAAACCATGAAAAAGTTCTGCTTGCTTTTAAAATGCCTTTCTTGATATAAGAATAGGGACTACATAGAATGCTTTTACCCATTGTAATAATTGTCTTTATTGTCACATTGGTTGATACTAGAATCAGTTCAGAATTTCTTAAACTCATTTATTATTACTACTAGAGGCCCGGTGCATGAATTTGTGCATCGATGGGGTCCAACTGGTCTGCCCCAATTGGCATGGGGTGGAGGGGGAAGAGCAATCAGGGGTGGGGCTGACTGGTGGGAGGGGCTGCTGGCAGTTGGTGGGCTGGCCCCACCCCCTGGTTGAACTACCTGTCAAATTCCTGGTTGAGAGGACAATTTGCATATTAGCCTTTTGTAATATATTGGAGGCCTGGTGCACAAAATTCTTGCACAATGGTGGGTGGGGAGTGTGCTTTTTCATCCTGGTCTGTACCCTCTCCATACTGGGACCCCTCGAGGGATGTCCACAGGGATTGGGCCTAAACCAGCAGTTGGACATGCCTCTAGCAATCTAGGACTGCTGGCTCCTAACTGCTCATCTGTCTGATCACCCCTAACTGCCTCTGCCTCTGCCTCTGCCCTGCACTTGGGATCCAGGATTCCCTCTTCCTGTTGGCTTCAGGCAACTAGGACTAGGGCTTCCCTCCCTCCCTCTGGCTGGCCACAGGCATCCCGGACCTGGGCCATCTTTGCCCAGGCAGTCCATAGCCACAGGGGACTGTGGGTGGGTGGCTTTGCCCAGGCCAGCTGCAGGTGCCCAGAACTGCGGGGCAGGCGGCTTTTCTCGTCCCCTGGGCTGTTGGCGCTGGCAGCCGGGACCACAGGCAGGTGGCTTTGTCTGGCCCGGCTTTACTAGGAAGGACGTCTGAAAGGTTGTCTGGAAGATGTCTAGTCTAATTAGAATACTACCCTTTTATTAGTATAGAGCAGTGGTCAGCAAACTCATTAGTCAACAGAGCTAAATATCAACAGTACAACAATTGAAATTTCTTTTGAGAGCCAAATTTTTAAACTTAAACTTCTTCTAACGCCACTTGTTCAAAATAGACTTGCCCAGGCTATAGTATTTTGTGCAAGAACCACACTCAAGAGGCCAAAGAGCCGCATGTAGCTTGTGAACTGCAGTTTGCCACTGATATAGAGGATATTGTCAGTCTGCCTCAAACGTATCTAGTTTTCTTTCTCAGTAAGAAAGAAAAAGACTTTCTGGTAGAACTCTAACTCCTTGCCCCATGCACAAAACTGTTGGTATTTATTTTTAATCTTTGCCTATCATATGGGCAAAGTGTACCTTTCTCTCTAAGGATATTCTACTTTCATCCTTTTTAGCTTTTTTAGTGATTTCTGTATATCACTCGAGAATTCTCTTCTGCCTCCTTGTCTGCTATATATGTGTTCAAGTCTTTATCATCTTAAAAACAAAAACTGTTTTTGTAGATAGTGCTTTACTTATTGACTCTTTAGGGACAAGTTTTTTTTTTTTTTTAAATAGTGTATATTGTTTCACTTTTCTCAATATCTATTTAATTTTTATATTTTGTAATTGATTGACTTTAAACCAAATAAGTTTGCTGAAAGTACACTGTCCAAGTTACCACTGAGTTAGTAATTGTCAAATGCAGAGGCCTGTTTTCATTTGTTATTTTACTTCATCTCTGGTCATGTATACATTTAATGTGGTAGTTGATTCCTCTCCTTGAAATTTGATTAATTTTATTTATTTTTTTTGACTTCTGAAACACCTCTTGGTTTTCCTCTTCACTCTGATCACTTTTCAGTTATCTTCGTAATATCCTCTCTGTCCCTCCTTTTTTTTGGGGGGGGGCTGTTAATCTTCACTTGAGGATACTTTTTCCATTGCTTTTAAGAGACAGTGAAAGGGAGGGATGTAGGGAGGGAGGGGGAGAGGAGGAGGAGAAGGTGAGAGAGAGGGAAAGGGAGAGAGGTGGGGAGAGATAGAGAAGGGGGGAAACAACATCAATGTGAGAGCGAGACATCGACCGTTACTTCCCTGGGTAGGTAGGAATGTGCCCTTGATTGGGAAATCGAACCCATGACCCTTTGGGGCACGGGCTAATGCTCTAACTACTTGGCACACTGGCTAGGGCAGTGGTTGGCAAACTCAGTCATCAGAGCCAAATATCATCAGTACAACAATTGAAATTTCTTTTGAGAGCCAAGTTTTTTAAACTTCTTCTAATGCTACTTCAAAATAGACTCGCTCAGGCCGTGGTATTTTGTGGAAGAGCCACACTCAAGTGGCCAACGAGATGCATGTGGCTTGTGAGCCGCAGTTTGCCTACCACACTGGACTAGGGCTTCTCTCTTTGCTCTTTATATGCTATTTTTAGTCCTTTTCTAGCTTGATTCTCCCATGTGATCTCATCCGCCCTGTGATTTCAATTAATACCTATCCACTGAGGAATCAGATATGTCTCAAGGTTATGTGTGCACATGTGCGTATGTGTATGTGTGCCTGCACACGTATATAGGTGTATATATGTGCTCCTTGGTGATCACAGCTCAGGTATGCTGAATTCAGTACATCTCAAACATTATCATCTTTTCTAAATCTGTTTTTTCTTTAATATTTTCTATCCTGGTGATTTTTATATGCATAGCCATCCAGTAGTCTCTCAAACAAGAAACAAGTTCTGAAAGCTATCCTACTCCCCTTTCTTATCTCTAGCACATCACTTGCCATACTCTAATTGTTTGTTATTGTTGTTTTTAATCCTCCCTTGAGGATATTTTTTTCCATGGATATTTTTCCCATTGATTTTTTAGAGAAAATGGAAGGGAGGAAGTGGGAGGAAGAGAGAGAAACATCAATGTGAGAGAGACCCATGAATTTGTTGCAACCCAGATGTGAGTCCTTCACCAGGAATTGAATTGAACTGAGATCCTTTGGTATGCAGACTGGTAGTCTAACCACTAAACAACTAGCCAGGTCTATACTCGGATTGTTTTTTAATCTGTGACTCTAGAGCAAGCATGTCAAACTCAAAGGCTAACATGGGCCAAATAAATAAGGTTTAAGTTTATGTGGGCTGCAAAAACACAAAAACTTCACTTTCCATAGAAACGTAGGTTTATTTTGATAGAGACATGCTGAATTCAAAGGGCTGAAATAAATAAGTAATCGTTACCATAAAATGATAGAGCACTTTAATAAAAATTAAATTTTTTTCTTGAACATTAACTTACCAGACACTGAATAAATGCATAAATAAACCTATTTATCTTTTTCTCCAAAAGCGAAATATTTCCTGTTGCACACTCCAAACAAGTCCAAGACTAATGACGTGGCAATCGGCTGCTAAAATATTCGCTGCTAGCATAGTGGAGAGAAATGGTGTGCCTGCACATAGGTGCTCAAGGGAAATGAATGCAACACGATTATAGTAATCAGTCATGAATGAATGTTGTCATTTGTTATTAATAATTACGCATAGCAGGATATTGTAAAAATTAAGTTACAAAAATTTTCTTAAAATATATTTTATTGATATTTTTTAGAGAGGAAGGGAGAGGGATAGAGATTTAGAAATATCAATGAGAGAGAAACATTGATCACCTGCCTCGTGCACACCCCTACTGGGGATGTGCCCACAACCAAGGAACATGTCCTTGACTGGAATTGAACCTGGGACCCTTCAGGCTGCAGGCCAACGCTCTATCCACTGAACCAAACCTGTTAGGGCCAAAATTTTTATTAAAATGTTCCTTACATGTTATATTGGCTGGACTGCAAAAATATTTGTTGTGGGCCATGAGTTTGACATGCTTGCTCTACGTGTATTCTTAAAAGCTGAAATTACTATTTGTCTTATCAAGATTTAATAAATTACTATCTTTTAAAAAATTAATTCAGAGAGAAAGGGAGAGGGAGAGATAGAAACATCAATGATGAGAGAGAATCATTGATTGGCTGTCTTCTGTATGCCACCCTGGAGCGAGCTCACAACCCCAGCATATGTGCTCTTTACTGGAATCGAACTCAGGATCTTTCAGTCCCCAGTGTGATGCTCTATCCACTGAGCCAACAAATTGGCTAGGGCAAGAATTAGCAAGTTCTTAACACAGTAACGCAGGAGAATGAAGCCCATTATGCCGATAGTCCCATTATTGGTGACACTAAGTTTGAGCCAGATTTCTCGATTTATAAAGTGCTTATTCTCTTTATAATAAAAAAAGGAAATCATGAGAAGGTGTGAATAACCTTTTTTCCAGTTATAATTTATTCAATAATCTTAACATTCATTGATATCTTTGCTTGAATTAGTTACTATATTGGTAGTTGCAAAGTGGATGATTTTCTAGTTCTGTTATTCCTTATATATTTATTAGTTATCCTTTTTCTTTAAAGAACAACCCATACGTTTTCTTGAGCTATATTTTTCATACATTAAAATGTATATATTAAATCTACATTTTGATGAATTTTTTACCGTTGGAACCGTGACTGTCCCTCTTTTATATCACTGTATGTCAATATTTTTCTTGAATTTTAGAGAGGAAAGGAGAGGGGGAGAGAGTTAGAAACATCGACAAGAGAGAAACATCTATTAGCTGCCTCCTACACAACCCCACTGGGATGTGCCCACAATCAAGGTACATGCCCTTGACTGGAATCAAACCTCTGTAAAAAACGAATAAGATATATTAAAAAATATTTTTCATGGTTTTAGAGAGGAAGGGAGAGGGGGAAAGAGAGATAAAAACATTAATGACGAAAGAGAATCATTGATTGGCCACCTCCTGCATACCTCCCTCCCTCCATCCCCTCCACTGGGAATCAAGCCCAAAACCCAGGCATGTGCCCTGACTGGGAATGGAACCATGACCTCCTAATTCACAGGTTGACGCTCAATCACTGAGCCACACTAGTTGGGCCCTTTTATTTCAAATTTCAAATTTGGCTAATGAGAACATCTTGAAGCTGATTCATGATGTCCTTTTGATCATGTTTCCATCTATTTTTTAGCGCTTTTAAGCACGGAAAAGGCTTGTCTTTTTGCCAGCTTTAGATCTTGAATCAGCCATTTATCTTAAGAATCCTGTGTAATTTTATTGGGAAATGATATTTAGAAACCAAAACCTGAGCACAAAGTGTGTTTGTTTCTACTAGGATACAGTATTTATAGGCTCTTTTAGTGGTCAGGGCTGGGAAGTAAATTTTTAAGACATTGTGACTTATATTTTGATTTCATACTGGTAATTCCACTTCTAATCCAGTATCACAAAGTTCTTTTGGTTTTTGTTGAAGGTCTTTCCTAGCATTTTCCGTTGGTAATTTAATTCTTTTATTTTTATTCTTTTGTTTTGATTGATATGTTTAAAATCATTTTTTCATAGAAAGTTAAATTCCAGGTGGAAGGGGCTTTCAATTTTAATTTTGTTATTTCAATTGTTTTATTCCAAGAAGATCAGGTAATGTTTTTTATTTTATTTTTTATTTTATTTCTGCTTTTGGGAACTGTATTGCCTATCTATAAAGATTGTTGTTAATATTAACTGAATGAAATATTTTGATATGGCACATACTGCTAGCTTTTATTATTATGTATACTTTGCTTTAGTAGGGGTAAAGGATGTGTAGTGTTGTATTTAACATTGTATAAGTTGATAAGTATAGCCAAATCAGTTTACTAAAGTTAAAAGATAAATTTTGGAAATATCATTTTTTTATTTGCATATGTCAGCTGTTTGTGTAGCCATAGATTTATAAAGGAGTCTGTAGTATATCCTGGTTTATTTTTTATTAGTTAAGTATATTTTAATTAATTAATTACCTAATATCTGCAGTTTATTTTATAGGAAAAGTTTTTCTAAGAGTGAAATTATCTTTTTAAAAAAATACTATTTGTTTAAAGTATTATGTATGTCTCCTTTTTCCCCCATTGGCCTCTCCCTGGTCGTTCCGACCCCCCTGCTGCCCCCATTACATACCATCACTACTGTCTGTGTCCATGGATTCTACTTATATGCATGCATACAAGTCCTTTGGTTGATCTCCCCTCTCTACACCTTCCCTCTAAGGGTGGATGGTCTGTTTGATGCTTCTATGTCACTGGATCTATTTTAGTTCATCAGTTTAATGTTGTTCATTATATTCCACAAATTAGTGAGATCATGTGATATTTAAATACTTATTTTTTATTGATTTCAGAGAGGAAGGGAGAGGGAGAGAGAGATAGAAACATCAATGATGAGAGAGAATCACTGATTGGCTGCCTTCTGCACACTCCCCAGTGGAGATTGAGCCCCCAAGTTGGGCATGTGCTCTGAGTGGGAATTGAACCGTGACCTCCTGGTTCATAGGTCAACGCTCTACCATTGAACCATGCCAGCCGACCTTGACTAAGTATATTTTAAATTAATTTTGATTATTTACTTTGTGTTCATTCAGAGATTATGGCTCATCTAAATTCATGGTGTAACGGCAGTGTCACCAGGATGCTCTCTTTCAAGTACTAGAATACCAAACAATAGTAGCTTAAACTTTAAAAACACAGTTTTTACATAAGGACATATTTCTCATATAAAATTTTCAGAGATATAGGTAGTTCTAGGATTGATAACAGCAACTGTCCGTATCTTTAAGGGCCCAGCCTCTTTCCATCTTTCTGCTTTGCTTTCTTCGTGTATGGATGATATATCTCCTCCTGATTGCAGTGTGGCTGCTGTATAGTCCAGCACCTTGCTTTCACCAGCCTGAGTCTCCTAGGAAAGGAAGTTGGGGCAAAAAGGCTTACTCTTTGAGAAGCTTTCTCTTTTATTAGACTAGAGTCTTGGTGCATGAAATTGTGCACAGGTGGGGTCCCTCAGGTTGGCCTGTGGAGATCTGCGCCCCAGCCTTCTAGCCCCAGCTCACATCCCCATCCTCGCAATCCTGCAACCCCACCTGGCCCCCTGCCTTGGCCTGGCACCAACCCCTCACTTGCTCCACCATCCCGCCTGTGGGATGACTGGTCGGAGCCGGGGGCCAGGCCCCCTTGCTCGGCTCCCTCAGTGCCTGTGAACTAGACAGTGGTCCTGCCCCCCACTGTCACCTCTGGTCACCATCTGTGAGCGGTTGGCAGGGTGATTTGGTCCCTGCTTGCACCCTCATGGGCCTGGTGCACCGCCTGCTAACCTGCTCTACCATCCCACCACAGTCTTGCTCTCCTTGGGGCTCATTGGGGCCAGCAGTGCCTCCACTGCCGCCCGCTGCCAGCATTTTGTTGCCAACCCCCGCCATGTTCCACACCGCTCCCTGGTGATCAGCACACATCATAGCGAGTGGTTGAACTGGTCGAACTACTGCTTGAAGGGACAATTTGCACATTAGGCTTTTATTATATAGGCTGGAAATCTTTCCCAGAGACTTCCAGTAGATTTTCCTTATGTCTTGTTGGCTAAACCAAGGTAACATTCTCATCCCTAACTAGGTCATCCCCAACAAAGAGAAATGGCATAGACATAATTGGCTTACAACAATTATCTTCATCTGTTGGGATGGGCATTTTGCTTCCTAATCAAAGTTGGTGTACGTTATTAGCAAGTTAGAAGTGAGGCTTACTATGGAGTTACTATCTAAATTATAACCAGTTATTACCACTACTGTCTGTCTATGGACAGAACCTAATTGACAACTGTGCTTTTATGAAAGATTTTCTTTTATGGAAAGGAATCTGGGTGTTGCATAGTGTTTTTTAAAAAATATGTATTTTATTGATTTTTTATAGAGAGGAAGAGAGAGAAACATCAATGAGAGGGAAACATCAATCAGTTGCTTCCTGCACACCCCCACTGAGGATGTGCTTGCAATCAAGATACATGCCCTTGACCAAAATCAAATCTGGGATCCTTGAGTCGCAGGCTGGCGCTCTGCCCACTGAGCCAAACCGGTTAGGGCTTGAATAATGTTTTGATGACGAGTGTTTATTGTTGTAATGAGGCAGTGATTGGATTTAGAGAAGAAATTAAATGATTTTTTTCTTCATTTTTGAAGAGGACCTTGAAACTTTATTTCTTTGATATGAAATAATGTATGAATCAGAATAGACAGAATAACTGGACTAACATGTCTTATTTTTTATTTTTAGTCAGAATCTGCAGACATGAATAGAAACACAGAACTGAAGAAACTTCGAATTTTTGGGGCTGGGCCTAAGGTCGTGGGTCTGGCAATGGGAGCAAAAGATAAAGAAGGTAAAAATCTGTTGTTTGGTCATGAAAAGAAATAAGGTATAATAGTGTAGATATAGCAAGATTGAAATGATATTTGAATTGCAGTCTGCCTTGGGATTTTTCTAAGACTTGTAAACTTGCAATTTGATTCCTAGAGAAGTCACTTAAGGTATGAGGAACCATATTAGGTTGAATTTTTATAATATTTTGGGAGAGAAATTTTCCTCCTCTATGTTTTAATATGTGGCACAGAAATTTATTGTAGTTTCTAAAGGCTAGTTTATGAGAGAATGGTTCTCACCTGGTGATCTAAGTCTTGTAACTTTTAAATTCAAAGAGAAATAGAGGATTCTCTAGCCTTTAGTATCAAAATATAGTGGGGAGAATTTATAACTTATATTCTAACTATGATTTTGATATTTTTCTGTAAGTTACATTTTACACTTTTTGTTTGAGGAAAGCCTGTTAATCACACCTTAACATGTTTGAAAGTTTTAATTAGTAAAATTACTAATGCAAAGATCAAGTTCCATCTTTACCTGTAGATATATGTGAATTTTAAAACTCATTTTAACAAAAATTGCATTGGATCTATTTTTAATGTGTAAAAATTTAATGAAATACTATAGTCACAAATCATATTAACTATGTATTTTATGATATTAACTCATAATTTAGATTGTGGACTGAACTCTGGAGGCTCACTCTCAAAAAGTTCAGTGTGATAAGACTTAATACATTATAATGTTTTAAGAATTATGCATTTTGATTATCGTTTCCATTCTTTTAATTATTATACTACCTGGCAGTGATCATAAAACTAATTTCAAATTAGTCCCTGATAAGTACTTCATATAGTCAGTATAGAATTGGTAGTTAAGATCTCTGGAGTTTGATTGCCTGGATTGGAATCCCAATCTACCATTGACTGGCTGTGTGATTTTGGGCAAGTTATGTAACTTCTCTCCACTTCAGATTCTTTATCTTCAATGGGGGATAATAGTTTTTACCTCATAGTGTTGTGAGATTTTATCTAATTTAAATAATTTTTTTTAAATTTAAATAATTTTAAAATCATTTTAAATAGTGTCTGGTCCAGAATAAGCTCTCAACATTAGTTTTTGCTATTATTATATAATTATTTTTATTTTAAGATGAGGTCTCCCGAAGACGAAAAGTTACCAACAGGTCAGACGCATTTAACATGCAAATGAGACAACGGAAAGGAACTCTCTCTGTTAACTTTGTAAGTGTTCTGAGATGTATCAGGAGGGAAAGGATTTACTTTTATTTAGTTTTGTACTTTTTACCTTGCTCTAGTATTTTAGCATGCCATTTAGTTAATTAATTTGGTTAGAAGAGTTAATGGTGAACCTGAAATTGCAGCTTTGGTTATGTAATGCTAATCTTACTTTGTTCCATATCATAGACTGTTCCCCTAACTCGTAGACTTGTAAGTAAGAGAATGAATATAAAACTTTAAATCCTTGAGCTGTATTATAGACAGTGCTCAGTATTTATTCTTAACAGTATTTGTTTATAGGAAGCATGACATGATATATTTTTATAAGTTGACTTTCAAGTACCCTAAATTTGTAGTCTTTCTTTATTCTAATAATTTAATATACTCTTATTAGCTTTCCTATCGAAGCTCAGGAATTTTAGGATGTTTTATGAAAAGCTATTTAAGAACAATTATTTAAATATTCAAGATTTAAGTTGTATTTACTTTTTATTGTGTATTATTTTGTTTCAATTAAGGAGTTATTGGTAAAAATTTAATATTATTATAGAAAGTAGACTTTTATTTTATTTCGTTGTTTTTTTTTAACAGGTTGATCTCTATGTCTGTATGTTTTGTGGTCGAGGAAATAATGAAGATAAATTGCTTTTGTGTGATGGATGTGATGACAGCTACCATACATTTTGTTTAATTCCCCCACTACCTGATGTGCCCAAAGGAGATTGGAGGTGTCCTAAATGTGTTGCTGAGGTACAATTTATAGATTTTTAAATATATATATATATATTATTGATTTTTTATACTTAGAAACATCAATGGGAGAGAAACATCAATCAGCTGCCTCCTGCACACCCCTTACTGGGGATGTGCCTGCAACCAAGGTACATGCCCTTGACCAGAATTGAACCTGGGACTCGAGTCTGCAAGTCGACGCTCCATCCACTCAGACAAATTGGTTAGGGCTAAGGATTCTTTTTAAACTAAGAACAATAACACATGCATACACAGATATAGTAAACACATTCCCCAAAGCTTCTTCCACTCTGTTTTTGTATTTTACTGTTTAAATTCTCCAGAATTCTTAAAGAGAGATATTGAATGGAACTGTAAAAATTGTATTCTGACAGCTTGCTTTTCAAAGTTTTTTTTTCTGACTATGATTTAACAGTTCTGTTTATTGCTGCAAATGAATGAGACTTTTACTCAGAATTTTCATATTCCTGGAAAACAATGACAATAAAGGCTATAGGTTGTTTCGTTTTCTATTATTTTATTTTATATTTTATTTAATTTTATTATTTTTAATTTTATTTTATTTTTAAATTTCTTTATTGATTAAGATGTTACATATGTGTTCTTATTCCCCCATTAACCCTCCCGCCCCCACTCATGCCCTCACCCCATGTTGTCTGTCCATTGGTTAGGCTGATATGCATGCATACAAGTCCTTTGGTTGAACTCTCCCTATTACCCCCACCCACCCCTACCTTCCGTCCAAGGTTTGATGGTCTGGTCGATGTTTCTCTTGTCTCTTGAACTGTTTTTGTTCATCAGTTTATGTTGTTTATTATATTCCACAAATGAGTGAGATCATGTGATACTTATCTTTCTCTGACTGGCTTATTTCACTTAGCATCATGCTCTCCAGTTCCATCCATGTTGTTGCAAATGGTAGGAATCCCTTCTCTTTTTAGTGTAGAGCAGTATTCCATTGTGTAGATGTGCCACAGTTTTTTAATCCATTCATCTGCTGATGGTCACTTAGGCTCTTTCCAAATCTTAGGTATAGTAAATTGTGCTGCTATGAACATAGGGGTGCATACAGTGGTACCTCGAGATACGAGTGCCCTAACATACAAGATTTTTGAGATATGAGCTGTCGAGCGAGCGATTTTTTGCTTTGAAATATGAGCAACATTTGAGATACGAGTAATCGTGCGGATCGGCCAGCTGCACATGACCCACCAGTTTACCGTGACTCGAGCGTCTCATAGTTTACCACGCCTCAGTCAGTGTGCTTGTTTACCTCATTGTCGAAGCATCTTTTGGGCATTTACATACTTCATCACATTTCTTTTTATAACCATGGGTCCGAAGAAAGCGAATGGAAAGGTCAGGGCTCAGAAGAGGATGATGTCTATTGAATTAAAGCGTGAAATCATAGAGAAATATGAGCAAGGTGTGCGAGTGGCTGACTTGGCGAGGCAATACAGGCGTAGTACTTCAACGATATGCACTGTGCTTAAAGAGAAGGAGTCGATAAAGGGTATAACGCCAGCTAAGGGCGTTACAATAATTTCTAAGTTCCGTAGCTCTCTCCAT
Organism: Lasiurus cinereus; assembly: GCA_011751065.1. NCBI lineage: Eukaryota > Metazoa > Chordata > Mammalia > Chiroptera > Vespertilionidae > Lasiurus > Lasiurus cinereus. The sequence continues at coordinate 1,093,258 of JAAGEH010000011.1, read as the reverse complement.
GAAAAGATGGAGAATCTACTGATGGTGTGGGTGACGGAGAAGCAGCTTAAAGGAGATACATTAACACAGGGCATCATATGCGAGAAGGCGCGAGCGATTTACGGTGATTTGCTGGAGCAGACCCCGCACACTTCCACGGACGAAGCATCGAAAGACTCATTTAAAGCCAGTAGAGGCTGGTTTGATAACTTCAGGAAAAGGTCCAGCATTCACTCCATCGTCAGGCATGGTGAGGCAGCAAGTTTGGATGTGAAGGCAGCTGAGGATTACCTCAAAACTTTTTCCGAACTGATAGAAGCCAAAGGATATATCCCCCAGCAAGTCTTCAGCTGTGACGAGACAGGGCTTTTCTGGAAGAAAATGCCAAATAGGACCTATATAACGACAGAGGAGAAGGCAATGCCAGGCCACAAACCCATGAAGGATAGGCTAACTCTCCCACTGTGAACCAATGCGAGTGGCGACTGCAAGATCAAGCCTCTGCTCGTATACCATTCGAAAAACCCCAGAGTCTTTAAGTCACATAAGATTTTAAAAGATAAACTGCAAGTGATGTGGAGGGCAAACCCGAAGGCATGGATCACCAGGCAGTTCTTTGTGGAGTGGGTAAACCTGGTTTTCGGCCCTTCTGTTAAGAAATATCTACAGGAAAACAACCTATCCATGCAAGCCCTCCTCGTCCTCGACAATGCTCCTGCTCACCCACCGAACCTCGAAGATGAACTCCTCAAAGAGTTCAAGTTTATAAAGGTTGTCTGCCTACCTTCCAACACCACTCCTATCCTGCAGCCTATGGATCAGGAGGTGATTTCTAATTTTAAAAAGCTGTACATCAAGCACCTGTTCTGGTGCTGCTTTGAGGTGATGGAGAACACAAACCTCACCCTTTGAGAGTTCTGGAAGAACCACTTTAACATCGTGATGTGCCTCAGAATTATTGACCAGGCCTGGCTGGTGTTACAACGAGGACTTTGACCTCTGCATGGAAGAAGCTGTGGCCTGAGGCTGTAGCCAAAAGGACCTTCAAAGGATTCAAACCCGAGGTGCCAGTGGAGGAGGAGATAGTGTCTCTGGGAAAATCCATGGGCCTGGAGGTGGATGAGAGAGACGTGAATGAGCTCTTCGAGGAGCACTCTTTGGAACTCACCACGGAGGAGTTACAAGAGTTGCAGTCTCAGCAACATGTGGAGGTTCTCCAAGAAATTGGTTTCGAGGAGTAGCCAGAGGTGGAGGAGAGCTCTACAAGTGAGATAAAGGAGATCTTAGGAATGTGGGAGAGGGCGTCACATTTCGTGGAAAAGAAACACCCCGAAAAAGTTCCTACTGGACCGAAACCGGTTTGGCTCAGTGGATAGAGCGTCTACCTAAGGACTGAAAGGCCCCAGGTTCGATTCTGGTCAAGGGCATGTACCTTAGTTGCGGGCACATCCCCAGTAGGGGGCGTGCAGGAGGCAGCTGATCGATGTCTCTCTCATCGATGTTTCTAACTATCCCTCTCCCTTCCTCTCTGTAAGAAGTCAATAAAATATATTAAAAAAGTTTGTTTTTTTTTTAAAAAAGTTGCTACTGGTTGTGCATCGGAGTTGTTCAATGAAACTTGCCTCACCCATTTCAGAAACATTCTGAAAGGGAGGAAGAGGCAAACCTCGTTGGACATGTTTTTTTTTAAATCGGCCAAAAATGCCAAGACCATTTGCAATTAAGTTCAGTGAAGATTAGTTAAATTACATTCAGTTTAGCATTAAGAGTGAAACGAGTACGTAAATACACTTTATAAAACCAATTTATTCCTTTACATTCTCTTTTATTATGTTTTTATACAATATTTGTCATTTATAAATACATTTTTTTTATTCAAAAACACATAACAAGAACAACTCGGGTGGCATTCTGGGGGCTGGAATGGATTAACGGCATTTCAATTGATTTCAATGGGGAAATTTGCTTTGAGATACGAGCAACTTGATATATGAGCAAGGTTACGGGACGAGTTAAACTCGTATCTCGAGGTACCACTGTATATCCTTTCTGATTGATGTTTCTAGCTTCTTGGGGTATATTCCTAGAAGTGGTATTACTGGGTCAATGGGAGTTCCATTTTTAGTTTTTTGAAGTAACTGCATACTGTTCTCCACAGTGGTTGCACCAATCTGCATTCCCACCAGTAGTGCACTAGTGTTCCTTTCTCTCCACATCCTCGCCAATATTTGTCGTTTATTGATTTGTTGATAATAGCCATTCTGACAGGTGTGAGATGGTACTGCATTGTCGTTTTGATTTGCATCTCTCCGATAATTAGTGACTTTGAGCATGTTTTCATATGTCTCTTGGCCTGCCTTCTGTCTTTCTTTTGCAAAGTTTCTATTTAGGTTCGATGCCCATTTTCTTGTTTTAAAAAAATATATTTTATTTATTTTTTACAGAGAGGAAGGGTGAGAGATAGAAAGTCAGAAACATCGATGTGAGAGAGACATCGACCAGCTGTCTCCTGCACACCCCACTGTGGAGATGTGCCCGCAAGCAAGGTGCATGCCCCCAACTGGAATTGAACCAGGGCCCCTCAGTCCGCAAGCCGACGCTCTATCCACTGAGGCAAACCGGTCTCGGCCCATTTCTTGATTGGATTGTTTATCTTTCTTTTGTTCAGTTGTATGAGTTCCCTGTAAATGCTGGAGATTAAACCCTTATCCATGATAATATTTGCAAATATGTTCTCCCATGTAATGATCTTTCTTGTTTTGTTGATGGTTTCTTTTGCTGTGAAAAAGCTTTTTATTTTTTTATTATTATTTTTTAAATTAAATCTTTATTATTCAGATTATTACATTTGTTTCTCTTTTTTCTTCTCCATAGCTCCCCTCCACCCGGCTCCCACCCTTCTCTCTACCCTTACGTCCCTCGCGTTGACCTCATCCATAGGTGTATGATTTTTGTCCAGTCTCTTCCTGTATACCCCTCACACCTTTCCCCTGAGAATTATCCGTCCACTCCCTTTCTGTGCTCCTGATTCTATTATTTTTACCAGTTTATTCTGTTGACCAAATTTTTAATTCACTTAATTTTTTGACTCACTTGTTGATAGATACATATTTGTTGTTCATAATTTTTTATCTTTTACCTTTTTCTTCTTCCTCTTCTAAACGAGTACCTTTCAGCATTTCTTATAATACTGGTTTGGAGTTGATGAACTCCTTTAGCTTTTTCTTCTCTGTGAAGCTCTTTATCTGCTCTTCATTCTGAATGATAGCTTTGCTGGATAGATTATTCTTGGTTGTATGTTCTTGCTATTCATCACGTTGAATATTTCTTGCCACTCCCGTCTGGCCTGCATAGTTTCTGTTGAGAAATCAGCTGACAATCATAGGGGTGCTCCCTTGTAGGTAATGAATTGTTTTTCTCTTGCTTTTAATATTCTCTCTTTGTCTTTTGCTCTTGGTATTTTAATGATGATGTGTCTTGGTATAGACCTCTTTGGATTCCTTTTATTTGGGGTTCTGTGTGCTTCCTGGACTTGTAAGTCTATTTCTTTTACCAGATGTGGGAAGTTTTCAGTCATTATTTCTTTAAAGAGGTTTTCAGTATCTTGCTCTCTCTGATGTTGGTATGCTTGATGTTGTCCCAGAGGCTCCTTATATTATCTTCACATTTTTGGATTCTTTTTTCTTCTTGCTTTTCCAGTTGAGTGTTTTCTGATTCTTTATATTTCAATTTTTTACTTGATTCTTGCCTTCCTCTAGTCTGCTGTTAGGTCTCTGGATAGTATTTTTTATTTCAGTCAGTGTATGTTTAAATTCTTGTTGGTCCTTTTCGATCTCTAGTTGGATCTTTTTCATCTCCTCTTGGGACTCGCTAACTTTATCCAACTTTTCTAGGATATTCTTGAAAATCTTATAAGTGTGGTTTTGAACTCTATATCCAGTCATTTGTTTTCCTCCATTTCTTTTGTTTGTGATCCCTTCCCTTGTCTTGACATTTTCTCTATGCCGGGAGAACTTTTGTGTTGGATTCAGCCTTATGATACCAGACTTGCAAAACCGCAGGAGCCTCTCTGTTGAGCTTGGGATGGGTGGAGTCTCAGGTCTTAAGGGACCGCCTTGCCTTCCAGTCGGCCCCGCCCTCCACGGCCCCTGAGTCTCACGTGACTGGGTAATCGCCTGAGTGGTCCCTGTGCGCCCTCGCAGTACCTTTAGACTGCTGCCCCTCCGGCTCCCCTGCACTCCAGGACCATATGAGTCTGGATCCCTAGGGTTTTGCCCGAAACCGGAGTTTAGTGGAGTTAGAAATGGCACAATTGGGAGGGTCTGTCTCCTGCCCACTCGTGAAAGTCAGTGGCACAATCAGCAGTTGGTCCTCTGCGCGCAGTGCCGTGAGCGCCACCACACTTCTGATCTTTTTCGACTCCCCTAAATTTGTGTGCACTTCTCCCTTTTTACAGTCCAAACTCCCCCGTATGAGTTTCGGCTGGATCTGGGGTTTAGTGTCGTAGGATAAGGGGTTCAATGCCATTGGGAGTCTCCGTTTCCCTTCCGCCAGAAAAAGCCAGCCAGGTACTCTGGCACCTGCTCTCTGCACACACGTCTCCGTACCTCAGCTTTTTGCAGCTTCTCTGGGTCTCTGTGAGCCCGTTTCTTTCCTTCTAGTTGTAGAATTTCCACTCAGCCAGCTTTCCTGTGGTTTTGGATGATGTCCGTTCTGTCTTTTAGTTGTAGTTTTGAAATTGTTGTGCGAGGCAGCAGTGTAGGTGTTTACCTATTCTGCCATCTTGGATTCTCCAAGCTTTTTATTTTGATGTAATCCCATTTGTTTATTTTCTTTTTAGCTTTCATTGCCCTTGGAGCATTATCAGTGAAGAAGTTCCTTTGGTATATGTCTGAGATTTTGCTGCTTGTGGATTCTTCTAGTATTTTTATGTTTCCCATCTTATGTTTAAGTCCTTGATTCATTTGGAGTTTATTTTTGGGTATGGTGTAAGTTGGTGTTCTAATTTCATTTGCATGTATCCAATTTTCTCAGCACTATTTGTTGAAGAGACTGTCTTGACTCCATTGTATGTTCATGTCTCCTTTGTCAAATATTACTTGGGCACAGTGGTTTGGGTCAATTTCTGAGTTCTCTATTCTATTCCATTGATCTATAGGTCTGTTCTTGTGCCAGTATCAGGCTGTTTTGAGAACAGTGGCTTTGTAATACAGCTTGAAATCTGGTATTGAGATCCCACCTACTTTGTTCTTCTTTCTCAGGATTGCTGCAGATATTCGGAGCCTCTTTTTATTGCAGATGAAATTTTGGAGAGTTCCTTCTAGGTCTGTGAAATATGCCGTTGGTATTTTAATGGGGATTGCATTGAACTTATAGATTGCTTTGGGTAGTATGGACATTTCAATGATGTTGATTCTACCAATCCATGAACACGTATGTTCTTCCATCTATTTATATCTTCCTCTATCTCTTTTTCCAGTGTCCTGTAAATTCTTGCATATAAGTCTTTTGCCTCTTTAGTTGTTTAATCCTAGGTATCTTAATTTTTTTGGTGCAATGGTAAATGGGATTGCTTTTTTAAGTCTTTCTATAAGTTCACTATAGGCATATAGAAATGCCATAGACTTCTTGGCATTAATTTGTATCCTGCTACCTTATTGAATTCATTTATTAAGTCTATTAGTTTTTGATGGAGTCTTTAGGGTTTTCTTTGTACAGTATCCTGTCATTTGCGAAAAAGGACAGTTTTACTTCTTTTTCAATTTGGACGCCTTTTATTCCTTCTTCTTGTCTGATATCAATGGCTAGTACTTCCAGTACTATGTTAAACAGGAGTGGTGAGAGAAGGTATCCCTGTCTTGTTCCTCTTTTTAGGAGAAATGGTTTTAGTTTTTGTCCATTGAGTGTGATGTTGGCTCTGGGTTTATCAAATATATGGCTTTTATGATGTTGAGGTATGGTCGGTCCTTCAATCTCACCTTGCTGAGAGTTTTTATCAGAAAAAGGTTTTGAATTTTGTCAAGTGCTTTTTCTGTGTCCATCGATATGACTATATGATTTTCCCCCTCAATTTGTTTATGTGATATATCAGGTTTATTGATTTGTGGATATTGTACCATCTTTGCATTCCTGGTATAAATCCTGCTTGGTCATTGTGTATGATCTTTCTGATGTACTACTGGATCTGATTTGCTAGGATTTTGTTGAGGATTTAGGCACCTTGTTGACGGATATTGGCCTATAATTCTCTTTCATTGTGTTGTCTGTATTTGGTTTTGGTATTAGGGTGATGCTGGCTTCATAGAAGATGTTTGGAATTGTTCCTTTTTGAATTTTTTGGTATAGTCTGAGGAGGATGGGTTTTAGTTCTTACTTGAACGTTTGATATAACTCTCCTGTGAAGCTGTTTGGGCTTGGGCCTTTGTGTGCTGGAAACTTTTTGATGACTGCTTAAATTTCTTCTGTAGTTATTTGCTTATTGAGATTTTTAGAATCTTTCTGATTGAGTTTTGGAAGGTTATATTTTTATAGGACTTTGTCCATTTTTTCTAGGTTGTCTACTTTGTTGGAATAGAGTTCATAATATTTTTAAACAATCTTTTCTATTTCTGTGGGGTCTATTGTTATTTTGCCGCTATCATTTCTGATTTTGTTTATTTGAGTACTCTTTCTTTGCTTCTTGGTGAGCCTGGCTAGAGGTTCATCAATCTTGTTTATTCTTTCAGAGAACCAGCTCTTGGTTTCATTGATCTTTTGTATTGGTTTTTTTTTTTTTTTTTGGTATCTATGTCATTTTTTTCTGCCCTAATATCTATCATCTTTTTCTGATCACTCTGGGCTTTTCTTGTTGCTCTCTTTCTAATTCTTTGAGTTGTAGCAGTAGATGATTTACTACCATTTTTTCTTTTTCTTTTTCTTTTTTTTTTATGTAGGCCTGTAGAGCTATAAAATTCCCCTCTCAGGACTGCTTTCATTGTGTCCCACTGGTTTTGGATTGTTGTGTTTTTATTGTCATTAGTTTTCAGAATGTTCTTAATTTCTTCTTTGATTTTATTGGTAACCCAATGAATATTTAATAACATTCTATTCAGCTTTCAAGTGTTTGAGTGTTTTCAATTGTTTTTATTGTAGTTTATATCTAATATTATGACATTGTGGTCTGAAAAGATGCTTGGTATGATTTCAATCTTCTTGAATTTGGGGAGATATTGCTTGTGACCGAGTATGTGGTCTGTTTTCGAAAATGTTTCTTGTGCACTTGAGAAGAACGTATATTCGCAGCTTTGGGGTAAAATGTTCTAAAGATGTCAATTAAGTCCATCTGATCTAGTAAGTCATTTAGGATTGTTGTTTCTTTGCTGATTTTTTGTCTAGAGGATTTATCCAGTGATGTCAGTGGTGTATTAAAGTCCCCTACTATGATTGTATTATTGTCTAGCTCTCTCTTGTTATCTTCCAGGAGATTTTTTATGTATTTGGGTACTCCTGTATTGTGTGCATATTTGTTTACCAGGGTTATATCCTCTTGTCGTGTCTATCCCTTTAGTATTATGAAGTGGCCTTCCTTATCTCTTGTTATGGCCTTCACTTTGAGGTCTATTTTGCAGGTATAAGTATTGCTACCCCAACTTTTTTTTCATTTCCATTTACCTGAAAGATATTTTTCCATCCCTTCACTTTCAGCCTGTGTGAGTCCCTTGTTCTAAGGTGGGTCTCTTGTATACAGCATATATATGGGTCATGATTTTTTATCCATTCAGCCATTCGATATGTTTTGATTGAAGCATTTAGTCCATTTACATTTAAAGTTATTATTGAAAGGTACTTGTTTGTAACCATTTTTATTTTTTGTGGGTGTGTTCCTTCTTACCTTTTTATTTTTACAGCATTCCCTTGAGCATTTCTTGCATTGCTGGTTTGGTAGTGATAAACTCCTATAGCCTTTTTTTTTGTCTGTGAAGCTCTTGATTTCCCCTTCAATTTTGATTGATAGTCTTGCTGGATAGAGTATTCTTGGATTGAGTCCCTTGCATCACTTTGTATATCTCCTTCCATTCTGTTGAGAAATCATTTGATAATCTAATGGGGAATCCTTTGTAGGTAACTCTGTTTCTTGCAGTGTTTAAGATTCTGTCTTTGTCGATAACATTTGACATTGTACTTATGGCGTGTCTTGATGTGGGTCTTTTGGAATTTATCTTGCTTGGGACTCTTCGTACTTGAGTAACTTTTTCCTTCCCCATATCAGGGAAGTTTTCTGTCATTATTTCTTCAAATAAATTTTCTAATTTTTGCTGCTCTTCTTGTCCTTCTGGCAGCCCTATTATATGTATGTTATTTCATTTTGCATTGTCCCAAATATCCCTTAGGCTCTTCTCCTGCTTTTTAATTTTTTTCTCTAGTTGTTGTTCAGATTGGGCTTGTTTCTGTACCTGATCTTCTAACTCCCTGATTTGGTCCTCTGCTTCTTCTAGTCTACTGTTGAAACCTTCCATGGTGTTTTTTTTTTTGATAACTTTTTTTTAAATTAAATCTTTATTATTCAGATTATTATATTTGTTTTTCTTTTTTCCCCTCCATAGCACCCCTCCACCCAGCTCACACCTTTCCCTCCCTCCCGTTGACCTCATCCATAGGTGTATGATTTTTGTCTAGTCTCTCCCTGTATACCCCTCACCCCTTTCCCCCTGGGAATTATCAGTCCACTCCCTTTCAATGCTCCTGATTCTAGTATATTCACCAGTTTATTCTGTTGATCAAATTTTTAATTCACTTAATTTTTAGATTCACTTGTTCATACATACGTATTTGTTGTTCATAATTTTTTGACTTTAATCTTTTTCTTCTTCCTCTTCTTAAAGAGTACCTTTCAGCATTTCATATAATACTGGTTTAGGGTTGATGAACTTTAGCTTTTTCTTATCTGTGAAGCTTTTTATCTGCCCTTCAATTCTGAGTGATAGCTTTGCTAGATAGATTATTCTTGGTTGTAGGTTCTTGCTATTCATCATGTTGAATATTTCTTGCCACTCCCATCTGGCCTGCATCGTTTCTGTTGAGAAATCAGCTGACAGTCGTATGGGTGCTCCCTTGTAGGTAATGAACTGTTTTTCTCTTGCTGCTTTTAATATTCTCTCTTTGTCTTTTGCTCTTGGTATTTTAATTATGATGTGTCTTGGTGTGGTCCTCTTTGGATCCCTTTTATATGGGGTTCTCTGGACTTCTAAGTCTATTTCTTTCACCAGATGTGGGAAGTTTTCAGTCATTATTTCTTTAAAAGGTTTTCAGTATCTTGCTCTCTCTCTTCTGGCACTCCCACAATTCTGATGTTGGTACGTTTGAAGCTGTCCCAGAGTCTCCTTACATTATCTTCACATGTTTGAATTCCTTTCTCTTCTTGCTTTTCCAGTTGAGTGTTTTCTGCTTCTTTATATTTCAAAATTTTGACTTGATTCTTGCCTTTCTCTAGTCTGCTGTTCGGACTCTGTATAATATTTTTTATTTCAGTCAGTGAATGTTTAATTTTTAGTTGGTCCTTTTTCATCTTTAGTTGGACCTTTACTATCTCTAGTTGGCTCTTTTGAATCTCTAATATGTCCTTTTTCATCTCCTCTTGGGACTTGATAAATTTATCCATCTTTTCTAGCATATTCTTGAAAAAACCTTATAAGCGTGGTTTTGAACTCTATATCCAGTCGTTTTTTTTCCTCCATTTCTTTTGTTTGTACTCCCTTCCCTTGTCTTGGCATTTTCTCTATGTCGGGGAAACTTTTGTGTTGAATTCAGCCTAATGAAACCAGGCGTGCAAAGCCGAAGAAGCCTCTGTTGAACTTGGGATGGGTGGAGTCTCAGGGCTTAAGGGACCGCCTTGCCTTCCAGTCGGCCCCACCCTCCACGGCCCCTGAGTCTCACGAGACTGGGTATTCGCTGGAGCGGTCCTTGTGCACGCCCGCAGTGCACGCCCGCAGTGCCTCTAACCGCTGCCTTTCCAGCTCCCCTGCACACCAGGACCACAAGAGTCTAGGTCCCCAGGGTTTCACCGAAAACTGGGTCTTAGTAGAGTCAGAAGTGGCACAGTTGGGAGGGTCTGTCTCCCGCCCACTCGAGAAAGTCAGCGGCACAATCAGCAATCTGTCCTTCGCGCAGTGCCGTGTGCGCAGCCACCAGCCCTCTGATCTTTTGCGACTCCCCTAAATTTCTGGCACTTCTCCCTTTTCACAGTCCAAACTCACCCTGTATGAGTTTCGGCTGGATCTGGGGTTTAGTGTCGTAATAGAAGGGGTTCAATGCCGTTGGGAGTCTCCATTTCCCTCCCGCCAGAGAAAGTCAGCCAGGTACTCCGCCACCCGCTCTCTCAGCGCGCGCGTCTCCGTACCTCGGCTTTTTACAGCTCCTCTGGGTCTCCGTGAGCCCCTCTCTTTCCTTCTAGCTGTAGAACTTCCACTCAGCCAGCTTTCCTGTGGATCTGGATGATGTCCGTTCTGTCTTTTAGTTGTAGTTTTGAAAATGTTGTGCGAGGCAGCAGTGTAGGTGTTTACCTATGCCGCCATCTTGGATTCTCTCTCTCCATGGTGTTTTTGATTGTAGCTGTATCATTTTTCATTTCTTCCTGATTTTTGCATAGATTGTTGATTTTCTTATCCATTTTGTGTATGAAATGTATGACCATTACTCTGAATTCTTTTTCTGTCATGTTGCATGCTTCCATTTCACTTATATCCTTACTTGGCTATTGCTCCTTTTCTTTCCTCTGGGGATTGCTTCGTTTTCTCCCCATTCCTTCTATCACCAGAAAGTTCAAATGTCGAGTTATGGGAGCCTGGACTGTCTGCAGTGGGAGTTTTGCACTTTCCAAGTGTCACTGAAGTGCTTTGATACCAAGACGTGCAGTTGCTGTGGGTTGGTGGGAACCATGCTTGCCTTGGGTCAGAGTCACAGGCGCTTAGTGTGGCCTTGTGTGTGCACCTAGAATCAGGGACCTGCCTGTGCCCTGTTGAAACAGAGAACCCACTGGCATGTGCCAAAAATCAAAATCCCCTATTTCGTGTCAGGAGTCAGAGGCTCCCTGTGTCATTGCTGAGAATTGATTATCAGGATCTCTGTTTCTTGGCGCTTCCTCACACTGAGAATCAGGTCCCTGATTCTCACATGTGCTGAGAATTGAAGTCACTGGCTCTTAGTGTGATTGTACTGGGAATCAGGGATCTCAGGCATACGTAATAAGGAACGGAGTCTAGTTATTGGTGGTCACTGCTGACTCCTGTGTGGAGATTTAGTGTCCCCTGTCTGCTTGGGAGACCAGGTTGCTCAATCGCCCTGTGTTGGCAGGAGGTCTATTTCTGCCCTGCAGTAAACAGCCTTCTGTGTGCGCTTACCCTGAATCAAAGTCAGGTGGCACTGCCTCTTAGTGTGGGTGTGGTGGTTGTGTACCATGATAAACAGGGAGTCTGTACACAGGCTCAAGTTCAGCACTGCCTTCCTGTGTGGGCACAGGGTCTGGTCATAGGGAACAGACTCCCTGAGACCATACATCCAGGTTCAGATTCACTGCAGCCTGTCTGCTCAGGTGTAGGGTCTGGTCATGGTAGACAAACTCTCCAGGTTTGCACCCCCAGGCTCAAATTGAGTGCTGTCTCTTTGCGTGGGCATAGGATCTGGTTGCAAAAAACAATCTCCCAACGTCATGCACCTATGCTTAAATTCAGGACTGCCTCCCTGCCTGGGCATGAAGACCAATCGCGGGAGACAAATTTACTGAGTTCACAAGTCCAGACTCAAATTCAGTGCTGTTTCCCTGCCCTGTGTGGAGGTGGGATCTGGTTACAAAAACTATCTCCCTAGAGATCAGCAGCTAGGCTCGAATTCTGCTATATTACATAAGACCCCCTTTTCCCCCCATTGACCCCTTCTCGCCTGCTCGCATCTCTTGCCCAAGACTTTCACCACCCTATTATCTGTGTCCATAGGTTTTGTGTGTGTGTGTGTGTGTGTGTGTGTGTGTGTGTAGGCTTTTGGTTTGCTTTCTATGTATTCAGAGGTCACACACACACACACACACACACACACACACATTCTTTGTTTGATCTCTTCCCCACTCACCCACCCACCCACTCTGAGATTCCACAGTCTATTCCATGCTTCTATGTATCTGGATCTATTTTGTTCAGTTTACTTTGTTCATTAGATTCCACATGAGTGAGGTTATGTAATACTTGTCTTTCTCTGACTGGCTTATTTTGCTTAGTATGATACTCTATTTTTCTTTTTATTTATTTTTTATAATTTATGTTTTTCCATTGATTTCAGAGAGGCAGGGAGAGGGAGAGAGAGAGAGAAACATCACTGATGAGACAGAATCATTGATCAGCTGCCTCTTGTATGTCCCCTTCTGGAGATCAAGCCCACAACCCAAGCATGTGCCCTTGAGTAGAATCAAACTCCGGACTCTTCAATCTACAGGCAGACGCTCTGTCCAGTGAGCCAAACCAGCTAGGGATATTTTCCTTTTTTTAAATTAAAAAGCAACAAAACCCATCAGACATGAAACTCTAAAACTTAGATGTTATGCATTCAGTTTTCATACTACCAAATAAACTATTAGCTTGTTTAAATTTTGATTTGATTGTATAAATTTTCTTATTGGAAGATTATAATGATGTCATTGTCATGAAATGCTTAGTCTGTTTACTTATTTTAACAAAATATAGTATATTGAAGGAAAGGATGTTTATAGATGTATTCAGAGATCTTTTATGACCTTGGATTATTACTTATTCATCTCAAATAGGTCAGATCAGTGGTTCTCAACCTGTGGGTCGCGACCCCTTTGGGGGTCAAACGACACTTTCACAGGGGTCGCCTAAGACCATCGGAAAACAGATACTTACATTATGATTCATAATAGTAGCAAAATTACAGTTATGAAGTAGCAATAATTTTATGGTTGGGGGTCACCACAACATGAGGAACTGTATTAAAGGGTTGTGCCATTAGGAAGGTTGAGAATCACTGGGTTAGATGATTCAGAAGTAGTTCTACTCTGAGTATTTGTATAAAAATATTTGTAATGATAATTGATAGTGTGAAAAAAAACATTCTTCTAGTTAGATATTCTAGCAATTCAGTGTTTACACATTTATCCATCATCTCTCCTTCCTCTATTAACATTTATATTCTCTATAGCTAGATGCATTAATATATTGCGAATGATAGGCATCCATAGGCTTGATGCAAATGAGTAGTCCTATTGGTGTTTGTTATAATGCCAGACTCCAAAGTTTAAATGTGTCTTATTACCACTTTCCTAATGGAAGACTGCGAAAAATGCAGGAGAGGTTCTAGAACATTGTCTCCTAATTCCATATTGAAAGTAATTAATACTTTTTTTTATTGGATTAGCTTTACCTGGGGAAATGATCAAAGAAGATAGTATCAGAGAACCATGATACTTTGTTCAGTTCTGTTTCAGTGAGTTAATCCTAGATATTTTTTCTTCCCAGGAGTGTAATAAACCTAGAGAAGCCTTTGGATTTGAACAGGCTGTACGAGAGTATACACTTCAGAGCTTTGGAGAGATGGCAGATAATTTTAAGTCTGACTATTTCAATATGCCAGTCCATGTGAGTATCTATGTTTGGGAAGGTATGAAGTCCAAAGCTTTTGGTTTGCTTTCTATTTATGTTATTTTGTAGAAGACAGCATGTAAAAGATGATAAACCACCATATCTAAAGACTAGGGGCCTGGCATCTGTTTCAGTTTCTTTCACTCACTAATGTGGCAGTGTGCACTCACCTGTTAAGAAAAATACTTAATCATAAAATTGTGTACTAACCCTCTGTGAGTAATCTTTTATAGAAAAGCATGAAGTATGTGGTAGTTGCTGCTTTTGTTTAGTTATTTGTATTAAAAGGTTTGCTTCTTTTCCTAGGGAATCTTGGGCTTTTTAAAAAATGTTGTTATTGATTTTTAGAGAGAGGGAAAAGGAGAGGGATAAAGAAAGAGAAACATCAATGCTGCTTCCTTGCATGAGGCCCCCTAAGCCCCGGGGATTGAAGCTGCAACCCAGGCCTGTACCCTGACTGGGAATCGAACCGTGACCTTTTAGTTCCTGACTTGACACTCAGCTAATGAGCCACATTGGCCAGGCAGGATCTTGGGCTTTAGAAAATCCCTATAAAAAAATTTGCAAAAGCTTTTAAAATTAAGCCTTGATTTTTGTGTTTCCTTTTTCCTCTTATATGTACTAGGTCATCTTTAGTCTCCTTAGTTAGGAAGCAGCTTGCAAAAAAAGGTAATTTAAGTTCACTATGATTTTCTGGACATTGAAGTTGTCTTTTGTTTTTCCCTATCTGCAGTGGAAAAGGAGGCTAAGACCCAGTGTTTTCAGCTCTGGGACAGAAAATAAGATTTTTATTTATTTATTTACCATAGATTTGTGTTAAATTTGATGTGTGTATTAATGTTATATTGGTTATAGTGAGTTAGTAATATATAATCTTTGTTTTCCTTGTGTAGATGGTTCCCACAGAACTAGTAGAAAAGGAATTTTGGCGGCTGGTGAGCAGCATTGAAGAAGATGTTATTGTAGAGTATGGAGCTGACATTTCCTCAAAAGACTTTGGAAGTGGATTTCCTGTAAAGGATGGTCGGAGAAAGATGCTGCCAGAAGAAGAGGTGCATAGCAGATAGTAGTCTAAATTTCTCCTCACCTCTAGCTGATTTAGTCTTTGCATAGTAGAAAACTACGTTTATCATTAATCATCAGGGACCATCTTTGTTTAAAATATTAAATATGAAAGATTTGGACAATATACTCTTCAGTTAAAAGAAAATTCAAAGCACCTTTAAATAATATTTAACTTTGCATTTCAAAACCAATTTAAATGCCTGGATTTGAATTTAATGGCTGGCCTGTCCCTGGGTCTCATAGTTCTCATCTCTCTTTGGTGTTTCTGATTTTTTGGGATATAATCCTAGAAGTGGGATTATTGGATCAAATGGGCGTTCCATTTTTAGTTTTTTGAGGAAACTCCATACTGTTCTCCACAGTGGCTGCACCAGTCTGCATTCCTACCAGCAGTTCATGGGGGTTCCTTTTTTTCCACATCCTCGCCAGCACTTGCATTTGTTGATTTGTTGATTATAGCTATTCTGACAAGTGTGAGATAGTATCTCATTGTCGTTTTGATTTGCATCTCTCGGATGATTAGTGACTTAGAGCATGTTTTCATATGTCTCTTGGCCTTCTGTATGTTCTCTGTCGAAAAATGTCTATTTAGGTCCTTTTCCCATTTCTTTTTTCTTTTTTTTTAAATTTTTATTAATTTTTTATACATATCTCCCCATTGCCCCCCCTCCCTCCCAGGCATACCCCGACCCCCCAGTGTCTGTGATCATTGGTTATGCTTATATGCATGCATACAAGTCCTTTGATTGATCACTTATCTACCTCACCTAACTTTAATCTTTCTGCTGTAATTTCACAGTCTGTTTGATGCTTTATGATTTTTGTCCTCCTGAGAATTATCAGTCTACTCCCTTTCTGTGCTCCTGATTCTATTATATTCACTAGTTTATTCTGTCGATCAAATTTTTAATTCACTTAATTTTTAGATTCACTTGTTGATAGATATGTATTTGTTCATAATTTTTTGTCTTTTACCTTTTTCTTCTTCCTCTTCTAAAAGAGTACCTTTCAGCATTTCATATAATACTGGTTTGGAGTTGATGAACTCCTTTAGCTTTTTCTTCTCTGTGAAGCTCTTTATCTGCCCTTCAATTCTGAATAATAGCTTTGCTGGATAGATTATTCTTGGTTGTAGGTTCTTGCTGTTCATCATTTTGAATATTTCTTGCCACTCCCGTCTGGCCTGCATCGTTTCTGTTGAGAAATCAGCTGACAGTCGTATGGGTGCTCCCTTGTAGGTAGTGAACTGTTTTTCTCTTGCTGCTTTTAATATTCTCTCTTTGTCTTTTGCTCTTGGTATTTTAATTATGATGTGTCTTGGTGTGGTCCTCTTTGGATTCCTTTTATTTGGAGTTCTGTGTGCTTCCTGGACTTGTAAGTCTATTTCTTTTACCAGATGTGGGAAGTTTTCAGTCATTATTTCTTTCAGTAGGTTTTCAGTATCTTGCTCTCTCTCTTCTTCTGGCACCCCCACAATTCTGATGTTGGTACGCTTGAAGCTGTCCCAGAGGCTCCTTACATTATCTTCACATTTTTGGATTCTTTTCTCTTCTTGCTTTTCCAGTTGAATGTTTTCTGCTTCTTTATATTTCAAATTTTTTACTTGATCCTTGCCTTTCTCTAGTCTGCTGTTAGGACTCTGTATAATAGTTTTTATTTCAGTCAGTGTATGTTTAATTTCTAATTGGTCTTTTTTCATCTTTAGTTGGGCCTTTTCCATCTCCAGTTGAATCTTTTGCATCTCTAGTTGGTCCTTTTTCATCTCCTCTTGGGTCTCACTAAATTTATCCAACTTTCCTAGCATATTCTTGAAAAACCTTATAAGCGTGGTTTTGAACTTTATATCCAGTCGTTTTTTTTCCTCCATTTCTTTTGTTTGTAATCCCTTCCCTTGTCTCGGCATTTTCACTATGCCAGGGAAACTTCTGTGTTGAATTCAGCTTTATGATACCAGACGTGCAAAGCCGCAGAAGCCTCTGTTGAGCTTGGGATGGGTGGAGTCTCAGGGCTTAAGGCACCACCTTGCCTTCCAGTCGGCCCTGCCCTCCACGGCCCCTGAGTCTCACGTGACTGGGTAATGGCTGGAGCAGTCCTTGTGCGCACACCCGCAGTGCCTCTAACCGCTGCCTTTCCAGCTCCCCTGCACACCAGGACCACACGAGTCTAGGTCTCCAGGGTTTCGTCCGAAACAGGGGTTTAGTGAACTTAGAAGTGGCACAGATGGGAGCGTCTGTCTCCCGCCCACTCATGAAAGCCAGCGACACAATCAGCAGCACCAGGCCTTTGATCTTTTGCGACTCCCCTAAATTTCTGTGCACTTCTCCCTTTTCACAGTCCAAACTCCCCCCGTATGAGTTTCGGCTGGATCTGGGGTTTAGTGTCGTAAGATAAGGAGTTCAATGCGGTTGGGAGTCTCCGTTTCCCTCCCACCAGAGAAAGCCAGCCAGGTACTCTGGCACCCGCTCTCTCCTCTTGCGCGTCTCCGTACCTCAGGTTTTTGCAGCTCCTTTGGAGTCCGTGAGCCCCTCTCTTTCCCTCTAGGTGTAGAACTTCCACTGAGCCAGCTTTCGTGTGGTTCTGGATGATGTCCGTTCTGTCTTTTAGTTGTAGTTTTGAAATTGTTGTGTGAGGCAGCAGTGTAGGTGTTTACCTATGCCACCATCTTGGATTCCCCCTCTCTTTCCCTATTTCTTGATTGGATTGTTTATCTTCCTTTTGTTAAATTGTATGAAATTAAACCCTTTTCAGAGATAACGTTGGCAAATATGTTCTTCCACGCAGTGGGCTTTCTTATTATTTTGGACATGGTTTATTTATGGTCTGCCATTTTGCTACTTTCTATGTCTGCTGTCTTTTTGTTGCTTTTCTCCTTTAGAGTTTTTTTCAGTGTTGAGCAGATATTTTTCATAATACCATTTTAATTCCTTTGGGATTTTTTTTTTCTATATATTTTGAGTTAATTAGTGGTTCTAAGAATTATAATATGTAGCTTTTTTTCTTTTTAAACTTCATTTGACATCTTTAACTTATTACAACCTACTTTATGTTCATACTGACCTAATTCCGGTAAATATAGCAACTTTGAAACAATGTCTCTTCATTTCCTACTCTCTTGTGTGTGTTGTACATTGTATATACATAGTGTATAAACACAATACAGCAATATAATTATTGCTTTAAACAGCCTTTTTAAAATTGATTCTTTTTAGAGAGAGAGAAATATCAATCATATGCCTCTCGCACATCCTCCTGTTGGGAGTTGTGCTCGCAACCTAGTCATGTGCCCTGACCAGGAATCAAACCAACAACTTTTCTGGGCATGGGACAATGCCCAACCAGCTGAGCTATACCAGCCAGGGCTCTTTATTCTTGTGGATCAAAGTTACCATTTTGAGTCATTTTCTTCTGGCCTGGAGGGGACTACATTTATTTATAGTGCACTTCTGCTAGCAGTAAATTCTTTGTCTTTGCTTATCTGGGAATGTCTTATTGTTTTTCAAGAGCAAATGCTTTTCAATTTGTTTTTGCCTTTGGTCTATTTCTAGTGCCTTGAAATGGTTATTTTGATAATTTTCTCCAAATTTATCCTTATTTTCTGTGAAAAGGAATTGCCCAACCTCTTCACATTGCCATTGCTGAAAGTCCTTTACAATTAAGTTTCTCTCCTACCCAAATTAACAATTTGACAGAGGAAGATTCTATTTCATCTTGTAGTATATTCTTCCAGATATAGTGTATTTATACAAGCAGTTATATGTCATGCATACATAATTACACATTCCTTTAAAACAAAACTGGGAGTATATACTATTTACATGGTTCTGTACTTGGTAAGGTTTAACTCAGAATTCTGTTTTTGTGTTGAAGGTTAGAATAAGAGAACCCATTTATCGTAAAAAGATTGTAAGGACTAATGAGAAAAATGTGTATAAAATCTTCAGATTTTTATACTTACATTTTACATCAGTTTGTTACTCTCCTCTGAAAGTGACTACTAGAATAATAGATAACTACTAGTTTTTCACCAGGAATTGTACATTTTTGTTGAACTTCTGTATGGGTTAGCCTTTTGATATCTAATAGCATGTGTCTCTGGTATCATAGCTTAGTGGAAAAATACTTTTGAAGTTAATATATTTGTCTTATGAATACAGTGTGTTCTACAAACAAGGTTTCTGAGGAATAAAGATAGCATAGAACTTAAAGCCTTGGGAATACTGTTTTCTTCTTATCCTTGTTCCATATTAAGTTATTGAATCCTGTTAATTCATTTTTATTATTTTTTTATAGGATTGGCCTCTTTTCATTCCCACTACTACCATCCTTATCTTGGTCATATCACATCATGTTGGGATGTTTGCCATGGTCTTACATAATGACCACTCGTGTTGAGGGTTCCCAAGACCATCTCCGGGTTCAGTGATTTTCTAGGAAGACTCATGGCTATGATTTTTTACAGTGAAAAGGGTACAAAGTAAAATCAGCAAAGGGAAAAGATGTGTGGTCAAAGTCCAGAGAAAACCAGGTATAAGCTTTCAAGAGTCCTCTCTCAATGGAGTCACTCACTTATGTACTTAGTTACTTAAGTATCAGATTGACAAGGAGTGAAGTATTGCCTACCAGGAAGCTCATTAGACAGTCAGTGCTCAAGGTTTTTATTGGGAGCTGGCAACCTAGGCACTCTCTGCCTACACATCCCAAAATTACAGAATCCTGGAAGGAAAGTAAGTGTACATAAACCACATTGTACAGTCTAGGCTCTGCGAGTTACTCATCAGTGTAGAGGAACTGTTTACCATGCAAGTTTTCAGATGCCAACCAAAGGCCAAACTTGGAGCAAGCCCTTTGAAGGAAAGCAGTCTTAGGCTTGCTGTGTTAACTATTTTTGATTACTGCTTCTTTCTGTGGTCTTCTGTTTTATTTTTACTTAACATTTTAAGATTTTGATATGTCTTTAGGAATTGATTATCTAAATCTACCTACTTTTGTTTATATTGAAATTTTCTATAATCAAAAGTTTAAAAATGTTTAAGATGCATTTTTCCCCCTTTTGAATGTAAGGGTTCTTAGTTTGAAACTTAAAAGACTAAAGATCCAATCTTTTTTTAGTCTTCCTATATTACTGAGTATGAATATTATACTGCCCCTTCATCAGCTAGACTAGTATATTTTGTCTTATCTACCTTCATATCTGATCTATCCTTCAAGTTCTATTCAGGTTCTTCATTTTCTATGAATATTTAACAACCCAAACCCATGATGATAGTATTTTGGTATCCTCTGAAGAACTATAGAATTTATTCTTTTGTCTGTATTTGGAGTTTAATATATATTGCCTTGTCTTATCTTGGAACTTCTGTATGTAGGCCTTGTCTCTTCAACTAGATTCATTATTTTTTCAGCCAACCAGCTAATCAACCAACTAAAAACATATTGAATAGTGTTTTGGAAAGTTTCTCTCTCTCTCTCTCTAGCATTTTGAGGGTAAGAATCATATCTCTTTATTATTTTTTATTGGAATTCTAGTTAAACCTATGTTGAACTTGCTTATTTTATCCTCTGTGATTCTTTTTTTAAAGAGAGAGGAAGAGACAAGGGAGGCATTTAGAGAAACATCTGTTTGCTGCCTCCTACAATGTTCCCTTACTGAGGCTTGAGCCCACCTTGGCCCCCATGTGCCCTGACTGGCTATCACATGGTGACCTTTTGGTGCATGGAACAGTGCTCAACCAACTGAGCCACACTGACTAGGGCTTCTCTGACTCTTACTTACACTTTTATAGTTTTTATTTCTGTGTGCTGCATTATGGGTGAAATCCTCAAATCTGTCTAGTTTACAGATTTTCTCTTCAGCTTTGTCATTGGCTGTTTAACCTCTTACATTGAGAGTTTTATTTTTAAACCGTGTATTATGGAAAGTCTCAGATGTATAAAAATAAACATAATATTGTACTTCCTTCCATCCAGGTTCAACAGTTATCAACCTTCTGGTGGAAGGCAATTGGATTTTGTTATCTGTTTCTATATTGAATTATTGCGATGTCACATATCATATATCCTCTGGAAAATTCACACTGCATTCCTGCAAGAATGATAGTGAAAAAGGCAAATAATGTCTTAGAATTATTATGAAAATAGTTTGAATCTGTGGATCCCCTGAAATAGTTTTGGGCTCCCTAGATGCAGCTTTGAGAACTGCTCTTCACTAGCATAAGAACTTTTAAGTCTTTACCTCATATGGCTTTAGGGTGGGTCTTTGAAACTCAGTGCCTGGTGCTTATATTCAGTTAGAAACTTCTATGAAAAGTCAGACAACTGCTTTCTCTTTTCATTCTGGCTTTGCTTCCTCTCATTATTTCTGGAAATTGGAAATTCTTTTTCTATTTAATCATCTATGAAATAAATATTTTGTTATTATCATTTATCTAATAATCAGAATTTATCAAATTCTCATTATGTCCTCAATATCTGGTTACCATTCTAAAAATGTAGTGGTAGACATTTTGGGATGTTATGCTACTTGGTGATAAAATAGTGACCTATGAAAATTAGTCTCATACTATTTTACTGGTAAAATGGAGGGAGTAATAAAAAGCCTTGTTTATTTTCTTCAAAATGAACCAGAGTTATCTGAAATAATTAAAAGGAAATCTAAATACCACCTAGAGAGGAGAATAGGGTTAAATATTAGGCGTATTTAGGTAAATATTTAGATATATCTGTATGAGAGAGTAAAGAGAACAGATTCTGTGGAGTAGCTTACTGTAAATATAAAAGGTTTACTTTCTTTTTTGAATACTCCCTTGAGATTTCTGTTGACCACTGGCCATCTCTGATCTTTCATTTACATTTTTTTTCTTTATAGGAATATGCACTTTCTGGTTGGAACTTGAATAACATGCCTGTCCTTGAGCAGTCTGTTCTTGCACATATTAATGTAGACATCTCAGGTATGAAAGTACCATGGCTCTATGTGGGAATGTGTTTCTCCTCTTTTTGCTGGCACATTGAAGATCACTGGAGTTATTCCATCAATTACTTGCACTGGTATGTATAATCTTTGTTAACAGCATTCATACTGAGTAACCTTTTGAGGTTTACTAATCTTAGATTATGTTATTGTAGAAAGCTGAATTATCAAAAAGTAGCATCATAGTTCTGTGGCTCATTTTATTGGATATTTGTCCTATGCATTAAAGGTTTCCAGTTTGATATCTGATCAGGGCACATGCCTGGGTTGTGGGCTTGATCCCTGGCAGGGGACATGCAAGGAAGCATCCAATCATTGTGTCCCTCTCTGTCTCTCTCTTTCTAAAAGAAAAAAAAAAAATTTTTTTTAAAAAGTAGGATAATATAGTAGAGAAATATAGTGGTTTAAGGATACAGCATTTTAGACATCTTCCCTTTTAAAGTATAGTATTGTATGCCCAGGAGTGTAGAGTTTGGTATATATGAAAATTACTTTGGCATCTCTGTTGATATGCTAGAAAGGATGATCAAAGTTTATATACTTAAGATCTGATTAAACCTTCTATATTTGAAAATTTCAAGTGTTTTTTTTTTCTTTTTATATGATATTTTCTCTAGAAATGCCCCCTCCCACACACACACATACATATATATTCATTAATTTATTTTATTGAATTTTTTGGTATCTTACCAACAGCTTACTTAGTTCCTTGCCCAGTAGTATCTTAACTAAATGATACTTTTCATTTCCAAACTACTAGTACTTAGATCACACTTGCAATGGAAAACTCTAGTTGTTTTCATGTTCTACTTTATCACTATTCTGTGTAATGTGATAGCTGCTAGCCACATGTGGCTGTTTAAATTAATTAAGATTAAGCAAATTAGCCATGGCCATTGTTGCTAAGGGATTAGAGCACTGGCCTATGTACCATTGGTCAAGGACACTTGGGTTTTGGGTTTCCTCCCTGCTCCCCTATTGGGAGGGGTTGGGGTGCATGTGGGAAGCAACTGGTTGATGTGTCTCCCATATGATGTTTCTCTCTCTCCTTCTCTTTCATTCTCTCTAAAAAAGCAATGGAAAAAATATCTTTTGGTCAGAATTAACAAAAGCAAACAAACAAAAAGATTAAATAAAATAAAAAATTTCAGTGGGAAGGCTGGGTAAGGTTGGGGGGCAAGGGAAGGTAAGAGATCAACCGAAGGACTTGTATGCATGCATATAAGCATAACAGTGGACGCAAGAGTTAGGACATGTGCCAATGGATAGGGAGGCTGGGGGAAGGTCAATTGGGGAAAAAAGAGACATATGTACTACTATTTGTAATACTTTAATTAAGAAAAAGGAAAATAAACAATTTACTTCCTTAATTGCACTAACTACATTTCAGGTGCTTTATATAGTCAGTCACATGTGACTAGTAGTCCCTGTATTGGCCAGTACAGAATGTTTTCATCATTATAGTAATTTCTATTAGCGATGGCACTATGAATTAATTATATTGGGATTAAGAAATTGAACTATTCTATAAATAGCATGAGTGCTCTTAGAAAATTAAATTAATTCCCTAAGAGTACAACTTAGTATTGTAAATGAACTCTAGCGCACTAAAGTCTAGTACATTAATGATGGCAAGTTTTTAGTCCTTAAGATTTATAGACAGAAGGTTTCAACAATTACTAGCCTTATCTTATTTCCTTGGATAGTAAAATTGAACTGAGTGAACTTATGTAAAGGTATTCTAGAAAGCATTGACTTTTACTTGCATCATTATGGGAATAATTAGAATGTTCAGTGGACCTGTGAATTGAGGTATGTCAGTATCCTATGGAACAGTGTGTACTTTTCACGTAGCATCTTTCCTGTTTGAAGACACTATTTACTGATGCACCTTAAAGAGTTCATATGTGCCCTGACCCATTTGGCTCAGTGGATAGAGGATTGGCCTGTGGACTGAGAGGTCCTAGGTTCGATTCCGGTCAAAGGCATGTACCTTGGTTGCAGGCACATCCCCAGTAGGAGGTATGCAGGAGGCAACTGATCGATGTTTCTCTGTCATTTATGTTTCTAACTCTATCCTTCTCCCTTCCTCTCTGAAAAAAATCAATAAAATATATATATTTTAAAAAAGAGTTCATATGTTTTGGAGTCACTTTTTTAATAATGATAAGTGTGTATCTATTATGAACAATAGCACAGGTTTATGAGATGGTTGCCAAGATTCATGGCTTATAGTCTGTGGCCATAAACTAAGACAGTTGATTATAATTTCGTGGATTTGAATCAGAGACCTTGGCCTTATTGGCACCACGCTCTACTTGGCTAAACAGTTAATTTCTCTTGCTAGGGGGGAACCAAAGACATGGTATGGTGTACCATCTCATGCTGCAGAACAACTGGAGGAGGTGATGAGGGAGCTGGCTCCTGAGTTATTTGAATCTCAGCCTGATCTTCTACATCAGTTAGTCACCATCATGAACCCCAATGTATTAATGGAGCATGGTGTGCCTGTGAGTCTTTTGTGTCTCCCTTTAGTATTTTAAATTTAAAGTTATTTTAGCTTTTGATTAGTAGAGTTGCAGTGCTTTGTTTTATAACTGGATGTAAAAGATCATGTCATCCTCTGGCTAAATTAGAATTTGTACTCTGAAGAGAACAACATCTATTAGATTGAGTAAAAGGTATTGCAAAGTATTAATTATACTTTATATATAGCTATCTATTAAAATAGCTTTCTGTCCTCAGTAAACAATTATATCCTGGTTTTAGCAAAAGTCTTAATATTCTTTATTATCCATATTTAACCAAAGTTTAAATATTTTAAGTGGTAGTTCTAGTAACGAATGCTTCTTATTTTGGATATGGTATTTCATATAAAGACTTCACAGCTTTGTTTTCTACATGACATGATAAAGTAAACACATAATATCTTTTCCATTTTTCAACTTAGTTTTGAAAATTATTAAATTTAAGCTATTAGCACCTAATAAAGTATAAATTTGATAAATTTGTTACATACAGTCAAATATTCATCAAACCTTAATGAGACTAGATTAGTGGGAGTGTTACTTTGTCCTTATGAGTGAATTTATATTAGAATCTGGGACTTTTAAAAAGATAACATAGTATTGTAAAACAAAGTGAGATTTAGAAAAACAGATTTTGGGGATAACTCCATATTTATATGACCTAATCAATTAGTCTAGTTTCAAAAAACTATCCAAGAATAGTAGGAGGTTCTGTGCTTTACCTCTGTTTACAACACAAGAATAAAAGTAATTAAGTCCTCTTAAATGTAAAATTTTATCAAGTTATTGGAAAATAGTGGCTTAGTGAGAGTAACATTTTCTCTTTGAGAATTTCTTTTGGCTGCTAATTTTTGTCATGAATTATAATTTTGTTATCAGTGATTACTTTAAGAAGGTGAAATTCTGGGTGCTTTTAAACCTGACATTTTTCTCTAGGTTAATTGTTTATTGTTTTCAATTTTAGAAAATGTTTCTGAAACTGACTGATCAAATCTGTCTCCCTTTCCTGTTGTTTTTATTTTGTTTTGTACCACTGTTTTGAATTTGCATTTAGGTGTACAGGACCAATCAGTGTGCTGGAGAGTTTGTTGTGACATTTCCTCGTGCCTATCATTCTGGATTTAATCAGGGCTACAACTTTGCTGAAGCTGTGAACTTCTGTACTGCTGACTGGGTCTGTTCTATAGCAAGTAACTGTTGTACGTCTACTAACATCCCTGGAAAATGCATCTGGTTGCCATATTACCTTAGGTAGTGAGGAGAGGGTTCATGAATATTTCAGTAGAGACTGGAGTGGCTGTGCTAATTTAGAAAGTTCATTTAGAGTTTCTATTGTGGTTTCTATTTGGAAGATTTCATAGTTCTTATTTATTCATTATTTTCTCCATCCTGTTTTAATTTTAAATTGTCAGTTTATATTTTCTGAATTTCTCTTTTCTGAGAGAATATGGTTGCTTAAGTCTTTGCTTTCTCTGAGCACTTTGGGATTTTATAAAGATGACCAGATTTTCTTAAGAATTCTATATTTTCAAATATCTAGTTTTATGCTTTTATTTTTAAATATCCCTTTATTTCTTCTGGTGGACAATTAGATGTTTTTATTCTCCCTGCCATTTAATGTTTCTTTATTCTTTTTTTTTTTAAAAATTATTTTAAAGAGTAACTGTAATGTTGAGATCTCTATGGGCTGAACTTCTTTGTAAATGATAATGCCAGTAATTGCTATTTTGTTTTTGTACAAGGTATTATAAAAAACATTCAGTTATAGTTATGTCATGTTGGTTGGGGAAAGACTGCAAATTTATAATAGTCTTTTTTACTTTGATTTTCTTAGTGATGTTATTTTCCTATCACCTGTCAATATTTTGGAGAATATTCTTTAGTAATATTGGATCTTATACTTTCTGTGGATACCTTAATTTATTAAATTTCATGATTAATCATTTTTGTTTCCTTGACTAGTGAATGAAATGATAATAATGAATAATCTTATTTGATCTAGTAATTTTAAACTTCTCTCTTATTAGGCTTAGGAAACAGCAAGAGCAAGACCAAATTTAGGACTTTGTCTTGGGTTTGAGCTCTATTTAAAAAATTCAGTTAACACTATTGACTGTTTGCTCCTTGGGTAGGTATAGGGTGGGCAGTGGAGGTGATTCAGAGATTAGAGATGTTTCTGTCTTTAATTTGCTTTAAAAGTTTTTATCGATTTTAGGAAGAGAGAGAGAGAGAGAAGGAGATAGAAACACCAGGCTGCCTCGTGTAAGCCTCCTACTGGGGATCGAACCATGACCTCCTGGTTCATGTGTTGATGCTCAACCACTGAGCCACACTGGCTGGGCTAATTTGATTACTTTTTGTTATTTGACCTTGGGCAGCTTTTTAAATTTCACTGTACAATTGTATGTAGAGATGCTAAGGTTTACTTAATAAAACCACACATGTAAAATTATATATGTGAAAGCCCTTGATACTCTTTAGAAGAAGGCTGTGATATAAACGTTCAAATGGAGTTTGTTATTCTGTCGTCTTTATAATAAAAAAGAGGATCTGGAGGGTAAATAGTGGTTCTGTTCCGGAATATACTATATAAGTAAATAATTTAATTTGAAAATCTTGTCTTGTTTTCAGTTGCCCATTGGGCGTCAGTGTGTCAATCATTACCGACGACTAAGGCGCCATTGTGTCTTTTCACATGAGGAACTCATTTTCAAAATGGCAGCAGATCCAGAATGTTTAGATGTGGGGTTGGCTGCAATGGTGTGCAAAGAATTGACTCTAATGACTGAAGAAGAGACACGATTAAGGGAGTCTGTTGTACAGATGGTGAGCACATATCCTATACTTGATATTGTTTATGAAATAGAAAAAAATTGAACCTATATAAAAGTTCATTTTATCTTTGATTTCTTTAGAAGTTGAACACAAAAATCACTAGTTTGGAAAATGTTTCATCTTTTTATACTTGCCATTTTGGTTTCTTCAAATTGATAAAGTTTAAGAATCTATGTCCTCATCTGTACATTTTTAAAAACAGAATCCTGTTAGATGGAATTTCTTAGATATATAATTCTTTTGTCTCTGAGCTTTGTAATTGAATGAAAGTTATATTTATGTGATTTCAGACTGTTAAGCACCAGAAATAGAATTTTTAAATTAATCTGTCACCCCTCTTTTCCTCCCCTCTCTCCCCCCACCACTCCAAGTAATTTAATGAGTATAAAGAACTGAATAACCAGGGGTTGGATTTTGAATGCTTAGAATAAACTAAACATTTATCACATTGAAATGGTAACTATATGGGAAAATAACTGCCTCATCTTGACCCATTCTAAAAACTCCCTTCATAGCTAACTTACTGGATTTATGACATGCTCCCTTCTGCTCCTGCACAGCCAACTTTCTCTACTGATTCTGTTTCCATATATATGTGTGTATATATATATATATATATGAGTAACACACACACACACACACACACACACACACGTGTGTGTGTGTTTATTTTTAGAGAAAGGGGGAGAGAGAGAGAGAGAGAGAGAAACATTGATGTGAGAGTGAAATATTGAACGGCTGCCTGCTGCACAGCCCCAACTGGGGATCAAGTCCTTAAACTGGGTATGTGCCTTGCCAGGAATCAAACTGGCAGCATTTTGGTGCACAGTCCATTGAGCCACAAAGGCCAGGGCATGTTTCCATTTTTAAAATAGTTTGGTTGAGGTGTAATTGATAAGCAAAAGTCACCTGTTTTTAGTATATAATTTGAAGTTTGACCCGATGCACAAAGATTTGTGCAAGAATGGGCCTTCCTTCCCATGGCTGATGGCACCATCTTCACTCCAGCCTGGAGCCGCCTTTCTGCCTTCCCATGCTGCCCAGAGACCTGGAATGGCTGGGGTGTTGCCGAACGCCTTTGTCATCACCATAGCAATGATACAAGCATCCCACTCTGCTCCTGGCCGCTGGGCACCTGCGTATGCAAATTAATCCACCATCTTTGTTGTGTTAATTTGCATACTCACCTGATTGGCTGGTAGATGTCGTGAAGGTACAGCCAATTTGCATCTTACTCTTTTATTAGTGTAGATATATATATACCTACACACACATACATTCTCACTATATGCACACACACACACACTGATGAAAACTTTTCACAATCAATATAATGAATGTATCACCTTTAGAAGTGTCCTTATGTCCTTGTGATTCTTCCCTCTTGTCCCATCTCTCATCCCTTCCAGGAAAATAGTAATCTACTTTCTTTAGTTTACCTTAGATAGAATTAGAAACATGGATGAGAGAGAAACATTTATTCAGCTGCCTCCTGCACAGTCCCTACTGGGTTTGTGCCTGAAACCAAGGTACATGGCCTTGACCAGAATCGAACCTAGGACTCTTCAGTCTGCAGGCCAACATTCTATCCACTGAGGCAGACCGGTTAGTGCTAGTTTGCCTTTTTTGAAAGCATTTTATCTAAGTTGAATTATGTAATTTATACTTTTCTTTCACTTAGCATAATTACTTTGAGATTCGCAATGCTGTTACATGTATTGCTAGTTTATACCTTTTTAAAAATTTTTGCTTTCTTTTTTTTTAAAATAATTCTTTATTGTTGAAGTATTATATATGTTCCCCTTATTCCCCCATTGTAGTGTATACCTTTTTATTGCCAAGAGTATTACATTGCATGGATCACAGTTTGTTTCCAGTTTTTGTCTGTTATGAATTACACAACTTTGAACATTTCTCTATAGGTTTTTATATTGACATGCTTTCATTTCATTGGGTAAATACTAATAGTAGAAGGGCTGGGTCATATGGTATGTGTATGTTTAATTAAAAAATATTTTTATATATTTCAGAGAGGAAGGGAGAAGGAGAGGGAGTTAGAAACATCAATGATGAGAAAGAATCTTTGATTGGCTGCCTCCTGCCCACCCCACACTGGGGATCGAGCCTGCAACCTAGTCAGGCATATGCCCTGACTAGGGATTGGACTGTGATCTCCTGGTTCATAGATCGATGTTCAACCACTGAGCCACACCAGCTGGGCTATGTTTAAATTTTTGTAAAAACTACCAAACTATATTCCAAAGTGGTTGTTTAACTTTACATTGCCACCAGTAGCGTATGAGATTTCTACTTATGCTACATTCTCACTAATACTTGGAATGGTTAGTTTTTTTAATTTGCTTATTAGTTGACTGTGTATCTTTGAGGGAAGATCATAAAAATGTCCATACTACCTGAGCAATTTATGGATTTAATGCAATTCCTATGAAGATACCAGTGGTGTTTTTCACAGAACTAGAATAAATATTTTAAAAATGTATATGAAACAAAAACAAAAAGCCTGAATAGCCATAGTAATCTTGAAAAAGAACAAAGTTTGAAGAATCATGGTACCTGATATCAAACTATACTACAAGGCCATAGTAATCCTAGTTTTGGTAGGATGACCTTTTATAGTAGATCTTTTGTGGGATCCTGTGGCACAATCTTCTTGATCAGGTGAGTTGGGTGCTCCAAAAATGTCCATAGTGTGGGTTTTGTGAACCCTCTTGTTGTAATTGAGTCTTGATTGTTATGGTGTGGGTTTGACCCTTAGGCTGGCTGAGTGTGAGAATCGACCTTAAGCACAGTGTATGAGCTGCTGTGTATGTGCTGACCACACTAAGTGGAATTTGCCTCAGTAGAATGTAATGCCTGCCAGGATCTACCTTTGCAGCTTGTGAACCTAATTGGATCCTACTCTGATGGTGTCTGAAGCTGTCCACTAGGTGTGTTAGTTCTGGAACCTCTTAGGAATGTCTCTGGTGTAGGTCAGTGTCAGATGCTGCTTGTGCAACCTGGCCCTGGGCAACCTGTTTGGAGTTACAAAGTGATCCACAGTTTGTGTCTACCTCAGCTGAGCTTGGGTGTGTGTGGGAAAGACCAGACTGCATTCCAAGGCTGGCTTCCACCGGCAATGCATCTGGGGCAGGTCTGCAAAAACAATCAGGGCATCCTGAGATTCACCTCTGCCTGCCTCCACCTGCCAGTTACCTGTTTGTTAAGCTCAGTCACTGAAAGAGCCTCTGGTGGTACTTGAGTTTCATGAGGAAGTTTCTCAGTGAGCCACCAGGTAGCGGCTAATGGTGTTCACCAGATTGATACAGGTTCAAATTTGGTTTCAGTGATGTATCTGAAGCCACTTAGCAAAAGTCCCAGGGTATACCAAGTCTAGCTGCCACCTTTGGGGTGCCCACAGAAGTTTGAGGTGGGGTAGAGTCTCAGGAAATTAAGGTAAGGCCAGCAGAGTTTATCAAGCCCAACAAACCATGATTTGGCTGTGTGAAAGGAGGACTCTACGAGTTGGTCAGAGATGAGGAAAATGCCCTAGCTAGGAGCCTGAGCTGAGCAGGGTGTGGCAAGCAAGAGTCTTGAATGTGGGGTTAGAGCAGTGGTCAGCAAACTCAGTCAACAGAGCCAAATATCAACAGTATGCCGACTGGTTTGGCTCAGTGGATAGAGCGTCGGCTTGCAGCCTGAGGAGTCCCAGGTTCAATTCCGGTTGGGGGTATGTACCTTGCTTGTGGGCACATCTCCACAGTGGGGCGTGCGGGAGGCGGCTGATCGATGTCTCTCTCTCTCATCAATGTTTCTGACTTTCTATCTCCCTTCCTCTCTGTAAAAAATCAATAAAATATATTTAAAAAAATCAACAGTACAATGATTAAAATTTCTTTTGAGAGCCAAATTTTTTAAACTTAAACTTCTAATGCAACTTCTTCAAAATAGACTTGCCTAGGCCGTGGTATTTTTGGAAGAGCCACACTCAAGGGGCCAAAGAGCTGCACGTGGCTTGCCAGTCGCAATTTGCCGACCACGGGATTAGAGCATCTTCCATGAGGAAGAGTGCAGGTTGGGCTTGGGAGAAGATGGAGGGGTGGCCCATGCCTCAGAGCCACACCCTCAGTCTGTCCTGGATTCTGCCCAGACTTTGGCAGGATGGGATCACCAGAAGTTGATAGTGTGGGGTTACCTGCAGCCTGGAAGGTGGGCCTAGAACATCTTTCATGAGAGGAAGGCACCAGTCAGGTTCATAGGAAAGTGGGAGGAAATGGCCCAGACCCCAAAACCTCACCACTCAGTCACTGATACCTGGAGTCTGCCAGACCTCTCTATATTCCAGCCCATGCAGCTGATTCCTCAGCAAGGAGTGCACACCACCAGGTGGGGCAAGAGGGAGTCTTGAGGGTGAGGCTATTTCTTTCCCTCAGGTTGATGATGTAAAGAGGAAAGTCAAGAAAGATGGTGTCTGAGATGTAAGTGACTCAGTACAGGGATCTTGATGGTTGTCCCCTCAGCTCTCTCCCAAGATCCACAAACCTCAATTTCTCCTCACAGGACTCTAGTCTAAGTTCCACCCACCACCGTCCCTCTGCCTTAGCCCAGGGTGAGTGGCTGCAATAGAAATTTTCTGTGTTGGCCCTTTAAGAGGGTGCCTGTATCTCTAGCTGACTCCTTTATCTCACTGGTAGATAAGAGTCCCTGCCAATTTTCACAGCCTGATGTTATGTGTGGGCTTCCTCACAGCCTTGGTGCTCTGGGCTAGGGAGCCCAGCATGGGATTGAGACCCATGCTTCTCAGGAGTACACTTTTGTAACTGAGATATCCCTGGGGAGTCTCCACTGCTAATTTTAAGAGCTGGGCCAGGGGAATCCAAGATGGCGGAATAGGTAAACACCTACACTGCTGCCTCGCACAACAATTTCAAAACTACAACTAAAAGACAGAACGGACATCATCCAGAACCACAGGAAAGCTGGCTGAGTGGAAGTTCTACAACTAGAGGGAAAGAGAGGGGCTCACGGAGACCCAGAAGAGCTGCAAAAAGCTGAGGTATGGAGATGTGCGCGAGGAGAGAGCGGGTGCCGGAGTACCTGGCTGGCTTTCTCTGGCGGGAGGGAAAAGGAGACTCTCAAAGGCATTGAACCCCTTATCCTACGACACCAAACCCCAGATCCAGCCGAAACTCATACGGGGGGAGTTTGGACTGTGAAAAGGGAGAAGTGCACGGAAATTTAGGGGAGTCGCAAAAGATCAAAGGCCTGGTGGCGCGCACGGCACTGCGCGCAGGACAGACTGCTGATTGGGCCGCTGGCTTTCTCGAGTGGGCGGGAGACAGACCCTCCCAACTGTGCCACTTCTGACTCCACTAAGCCCCTGTTTCGGACGAAACCCTGGAGACCTAGCCTCGTGTGGTCCTGGTGCGCAGGGGAGCTGGAAAGGAAGCGGTTAGAAGCACTGTGGGTGTGTGCACAAGGACTGCTCCAGCCATGACCCAGTCACGTGAGACTCAGGGGCCGTGGAGGGCTGGGCCGACTGGAATGCAAGGTGGTCCCTTAAGCCCTGAGACTCCACCCCTCCCAAGCTCAACAGAGGCTTCTGCGGCTTTGCACGTCTGGTATCATAAAGCTGAATTCCACACAGAAGTTTCCCGGCATAGTGAAAATGCCGAGACAAGGGAAGGGATTACAAACAAAAGAAATGGAGGAAAAAAAACGACTGGATAGAGAGTTCAAAACCACGCTTGAAAGGTTTTTCAAGAATATGCTAGAAAAGATGGATAAATTTAGTGAGACCCAAGAGGAGATGGAAAAGGTCCAACTAAAGATGAAAAAAGACCAACTAGAAATTAAACATACACTGACTGAAATAAAAATTAATATACAGAGTCCTAACAGCAGACTAGAGAAAGGCAAGGATCAAGTAAAAAATTTGAAATATAAAGAAGCAGAAAACATTCAACTGGAAAAGCAAGAAGAGAAAAGAATCCAAAAATGTGAAGATAATGTAAGGAGCCTCTGGGACAGCTTCAAGCGTACCAACATCAGAATTGTGGGGGTGCCAGAAGAAGAGAGAGAGCAAGATACTGAAAACCTATTTAAAGAAATAATGACTGAAAACTTCCCACATCTGGTAAAAGAAATAGATTTACAAGTCCAGGAAGCACACAGAACCCCAAATAAAAGGAATCCAAAGAGGACCACACCAAGACACATCATAATTAAAATACCAAGAGCAAAAGACAAAGAGAGAATATTAAAAGCAGCAAGAGAAAAACAGTTCACTACCTACAAGGGAGCACCCATACGACTGTCAGCTGATTTCTCAACAG
>JAAGEH010000011.1:1043954-1059527 GCA_011751065.1 Lasiurus cinereus | reverse complement strand
AGCAAAGCTATCATTCAGAATTGAAGGGCAGATAAAGTCCTTCACAGAGAAGAAAAAGCTAAAGGAGTTCATCAACTCCAAACCAGTATTATATGAAATGCTGAAAGGTACTCTTTTAGAAGAGGAAGAAGAAAAAGGTAAAAGACAAAAAATTATGAACAACAAATACATATCTATCAACAAGTGAATCTAAAAATTAAGTGAATTAAAAATTTGATCAACAGAATAAACTGGTGAATATAATAGAATCAGGAGCACAGAAAGGGAGTAGACATAATTCTAAGGAGGACAAAAATAAAGCATCAATCAGACTGTGAAATTACAGCAGAAAGATTAAAGTTAGGTGAGGTAGATAAGTGATCAATCAAAGGACTTGTATGCATGCATATAAGCATAACCAATGATCACAGACACTGGTGGGTCGGGGTATGCCTGGGAGGGAGGGGGGACAAAGGGGATATATGTATAAAAACTTAATAAAAAAATTAAAAAAAAAAAAGCTGGGCCAGCCCTTTTCATGTCTTTGCCCTTCCTACCAGTCTCAATATGGCTTCTTCGGTAAGTCCTTTGTTATAAGATTTCTGTTCATCTATTGTTCAGTTGGGTATTCAGGTTGATTATTCTGTAAGTTAGTTGTAATTCCAGTTTGGTCCTGGGAGGGAGTGAGCTTCCACCTATCCTCTCTTTCTTGTATGAGTTTTGGCAGCTTATGTCTTTTTTAAAAAAAATTTTAATAAATCTTTATTGTTCAGATTATTACAATTGTTCCTCTTTTTTCCCCCATAGCTCCCCTCCACCTGGTACCCACCCCACCCTCTGCCCTTACTTCCCCCACCCCATTGCCCTCATCCATAGGTGTGTGATTTTTGTCCAGTCTCTCTGCACCGCCTTCACTCCTTTCCCCTGAGAATTGTCAGTCCATTTGCTTTCTATGCCTCTAATTCTATTATATTCACCAGTTTATTCTGTTCATCAGATTTTTTTATTTACTTGATTTTTAGATTCACTTGTTGATAGATATATATTTGTTGTCCATAATTTTTATCTTTACCTTTTTCTTCTTCCTCTTCTTAAAGAGTACCTTTCAGCATTTCATAGAATGCTGGTTGCGTGTTGATGAACTCCTTTAGCTTTTTCTTCTCTGTGAAGGACTTTATCTGCCCTTCAATTCTGAATGATAGCTTTGCTGGATACAGTAATCTTGGTTGTAGGTTCTTTCTATTCATCACTTTGAATATTTCTTGTCACTCCTGTCTGGCCTGCATAGTTTCTGTTGAGAAATCAGCTGACAGTTGTATGGGTGCTCCCTTGTAGGTAATGAACTGTTTTTCTCTTGCTGTTTTTAATATTCCCTCTTTGTCTTTTGCTCTTGGCATTTTCGTTATGATGTGTTTTGGTGTGGTCCTCTTTGGATTCCTTTTGTTTGGGGTTCTGTGCGCTTCCTGGACTTGTAAGTCTATTTCTTTCACCAGGTGGGGTAAATTTTCAGTCATTTCTTCAAATAGGGTTTCAGTGTTTTGCTCTTTCTCTCTCCTTCTGGCACCCCCATAATTCTGATGTTGTTATGCTTGAAGTTGTCCCAGAGGCTCCTTACACTATCTTCAAATTTTTGGATTCTTTTTTCTTTTTACTTTTTCAGTTGAGTGTTTTCTGCTTTGTCTTTCAAATCTTTGACTTGATTCTTGCATTCCTCTAGTCTGCTGTTAGGTCTCTGTATAATATTTTGATTTAAGTCAATGTATGTTTAATTTCTAGTTGGTTCTTTTTCATATCCTTGAGAGTCTTGCTAAATTTATCAGCCTTTTCTAGAAAATTATTGAAAAACCTTATAACCATGGTTTTGAACTCTATATCCAGTCATTTGTTTTCCTCCAATTCTTTCAATAATGATCTGTTCCTCTTGTCTCCGCATTTTCACTGCTTCCCTGAGTTGGTATAGCAACTTTGTGTGCTAGGTGTCCTATATGGCCCAGTAGCTCCACCTCCTCAGTTACCTGGGGTGGATTCTCTTGGTGCACCCCTTTGTGGACAGTGTGTACAGCCTTGTTATATTTAAGTCATATTTAAGTCTTGATTGTTGTTGGTATCACTGGGGGAAATTGACCTCCAAACCAATTGGTTGTGAGGATCAGCTGTGTCTATGCCGGGAAAACTTCTGTGCTAGAGTCAACCTTATGATACAAGACTTGCAAAATTGCAAAAGCCTCAGTGCTCGGCTTGGATGGGGTGTAGTCTCAAGGCTGAGCAGACAGCCTTGGCTTCCTGTCAGTCCTGCCCTATGTAGCCCATTGGTCTCAGTGTCGTTTGGTAATCACTGCAGCCCTCTCTGTATGCGTGCGTGTCTCCAGATCTCTACCTTTCTCATTTCCCCTGAGTTTCCATGCACTCCGGGTACTTGTATGAGTCTGGGTCCCCAGGTTCTCACCTGAAATTGGGTTCAGTGCAGTCGGAAGTGGATTTTAGCACAGTTGGGAGGTTCGGTTTTCCTCCATCTCAGCCTTTTGCAGCTCCTCTGAGTCTCTGTGAGCCCCTCTCTTTCCTTCTAGTTGTAGAATTTCCACTTAGCCAGCTTTCCTGTGGTTCTGGATGATGACTGTTTTGTCTTTTTTTTTTTTTTTGGACAGCTTATGTCTTTCAAGGAATTAGTCTCCTTCATCTAGGTTATAAAATATATAGGCATAGGGTTTATAATATTCCTTTATTATCCTTTTGTCCATGATCTGTAGTGATGTCTCCTTTTTCATTTTTGTTCTTAGTAATTTGTGTTTTCTTTTTTTCTTAGTTGGCCTGGCTAGAAGCTTATCAATTTCATTGAATTTTTTTAGAGAACCAGTATTTAGTCTCATTGAATGCATTAAAAATGGAACAATAAATTGACATTTCTGTATCCCCCTTCTTTTCTCTTAAGCAATCAACCAATCAGTTTTTTTTAGTGTACTGTTGTTTTATATGTATAAAGACCTGGATTGTGCCTGCCAGTGAATAAATAGTCAGTAGAATATGCAAATAGACTGAACGGCAGAACAACCGAACAACTAATCAAAGTGTAATATGCTAATAATATGCTAAGGATGTTCAACAGCTTGCTATGACAGGCACTGACCACCAGAAGGCAGATACTCCAACAAGTGGATTAGCTTTCTGCTGGTGTCTGGCTGATTGGGACTGATTAAGATAGGCCAGACACATCCTAGAGGCCTCCCGGAGTTCCATCCCAACTCAATCGTGCACAAGTGGGGTC
Source organism: Lasiurus cinereus (assembly GCA_011751065.1). Classification (NCBI taxonomy): domain Eukaryota; kingdom Metazoa; phylum Chordata; class Mammalia; order Chiroptera; family Vespertilionidae; genus Lasiurus; species Lasiurus cinereus. Next base: position 1,056,286 of record JAAGEH010000011.1, on the reverse strand, counting down.
CCTCAGACTTGCCTGTGTCCTCTCGCAATCTTGGACCCTTCGGGGGATGTCAGCTAGTTTCAAATGGATCCCCTAGGCCACACCGCTTGGGAGGGTGCAAGACCCAGGGCTTATGGCTGGTGAGGGCTGCTACAGCAGTGTGAGCTTCTCGCAGTCAGGACTGATTGGGTGTGAGCCTGTGTCAGGTACATTGGGGCTGGGATAAACAGGAGCAGCGGGTAGGAGCTGCAGGTGGCATTGGATTGTGCATCTGCAGACCACCAGAGGGACCCCACTCGTGCATGAATTCATGCACCGGGCCTCTAGTCTATAATAAAAGTGTAATATGCAAATCGACCAAATGGCCAAATAGCAGAATGACAGTTCCAATAACCTTCTGGATGACTTTCTGGATGAAGCTGGGGCTTGGCTGGGGCTGCAAGGTTGGCCGAGGCAGCCAGGGCTGCGAAGGCCTACTTTTGCACAAATTTTGTGAATTGGACCTGTAGTTAGTTTTATAAGTGCCTTACCCAAGTAAGTAGAAATTGTAAAGCAGAAGTGGGGACGTCCATCTAAGTCCCGAGAAATCATTTGGTCTGGCCCTGCCAATGCTTCATGGGTGAGTTAATTAAATGTTTGACTAAATATAGCAAGCTGATTTTTAAGTTGATAATTTTTCATTGCCCTCAAATGGAGTTATAAATATCCAAATGGCCCTTCACAGAGAATAGGTTCTTCATCCCTGCCATAAAGGGAGCCATTATATATATTAAATGGAAGTCTTTGTAAAATGCCACTTCAAATGTTTTTATTTTCTTAAACTGCATACTCATTAACTTTCTTTTCTTTATTATTCTTCTTATTGTTGTTGTTGTTGCTGTTTATATTAGAGAAAGGAGAGAGAGAGAGAAACATCTCCAATCGATTGGTTGCCTCCTGTACACTGCTCGACTGGGAATCGAACCCACAATCTTTTGGTGCATGGGACACACTGTAGCCAGCTGAGTCACACTGGCCAGAGCAATTAACTTTCTTTTTGCTACCTTTCTGAAGTAGATTATATTTTGATTTGCATAGTTTAAGTAATTTTATACATCCTTATCCTTCCTTGCATATGTTTGCACATGTCAGCATTATTTTCAGATCGTAGATTATTAATATATCTGGTTCAAAGGTGTGTTGTCCATTTGGGATAATAATTTTTTTCTTATTTTAAAGAGAACATAAACATAGAGTTTATGAGTTGTTACATGGTAAACTTTGTTGTTATCATAATTCTGGTCAAGAAATAGAACTTTGTCACCTACTCAAAAGTATCTCCCAATTACAACTTCCCTATTTTGACCTTTGTAGTAATAACTTCCTTGCATTTTAAAAATAGTTGTATCAATCAAATGTGCATTCTTAGATACCAAGATTAAGTCTTGCTCACGTAAAAAAAATTACTAATGATTATTTTTAGAAAGTATTTTAATGAAGTGCCATTGTACCTCCCACATTTATATCTTAAGTCAGAGATTTACCCATAGAAAAAAACTTAGGCACTGGCTGGTTGGCTCAGTTGCTTAGAGTGTTGTCCCAAGAATATACCAAGGTTATGAGTTCGATCCCTGGTCAGGACACATGAGAATGAATGCATAAAAATGTGTAGTGACAAATTGATGTTTCTCTCTTACCACCTCTCTTTCCTTTCCTCTCTCTTAAATCAAAAGATAAAAATTAAATTAAAAAATTAATAAAGTTCTTTGATGCTTAAAAGATTAGAAAGATTTTATCTAATGAGACTTGATCTAATGACATTAATTATATTTCAGGGTGTCCTAATGTCAGAAGAAGAAGTGTTTGAGCTTGTTCCTGATGATGAACGACAGTGTTCAGCATGCAGAACCACATGTTTTCTCTCTGCTCTCACATGCTCCTGTAATCCTGAGCGGCTTGTGTGTCTATACCATCCAACTGATCTGTGCTCCTGCCCCATGCAGAAGAAATGTCTTAGGTATCCAGAAGTTTCTTGTTAAACTTCCATTACCCTCTTTTAAAACCAAGGATTAATGTTGTTCTTTGTAATTTCTTATCTACCTACCTTCCTGCTTTGAGAAAGTTAAAGTTGGTCCTAAATTTGGACAACTAAAATTAGTTTTTTTGTTTGTTTGTTTGTTTTTAAATATATTTTATTGATTTTTCACAGAGAGGAAGGGAGAGGGATAGAAAGTCAGAAACATCAATGAGAGAGAGACATCGATCAGCCGCCTCTTGCATGCCCCCTACTAGAGTTGTGCCCGCAAGCAAGGTACATGCTCCCGACCAGAATCGAACCTGGGACCTTTCAGTCTGCAGGCCGACGCTCTATCCACTGAGCCAAACTGGTCTCGGCTAAAATTAGTTTTTTTATCAGTTGATTTCACATGTTTTTTATCTGTGGTTTCTTTGATTTTCTCTATTTGTATCAAGACCCCATTCCTCTGGCCATTGTACTTTATTTAAACTGATTGTATTTAAAATTTAATTTACTTTCAATTAAATTTTGTTGGTTTTTGAAGTTTTTATTTCCATGTTGTTTTGTTTTGTTTTTAGATATCGCTACCCATTAGAGGACCTCCCTTCTCTGCTATATGGTGTGAAAGTCAGGGCACAGTCCTATGACACTTGGGTCAGTCGAGTTACTGAAGCATTATCTGCCAACTTCAGCCACAAGAAAGGTTACATTGAAATTGTCATTTTGAAAGAGGCCTTTTTTTAAGATGTGTTTTTTCTCCATTAAGCAAAAATTCTAGGCTTTGTATATTTGAGACGAATGGGTTGGTTGATTATAGTCTTAATTTTCTATTTGAGAATCTTTAAGTGAAAAAGTTAATGTAAAATGGGATAGATAACTAACTTGCAGTAGATATACTAAGTATGTTTTTTTAATTAATTTATTTATTTTATTAATTATTACATGTATATATATCTTCCCATTGCCCCACCACCCCCACCCCATTCCCATGCATGCCCTCACCCCCCAGTGTCTTGCATCCATTGGTTATGCTTATATGCATGCGTACAAGTCCTTCCTTCGGTTAATCTCTTATCTACCCCACCTCTTCCTAACCTTCCCACTGTAATTTGACAGTCTGATGCTTTACTACCTCTGTATCTATCTTTTTGTTCATCAGTTTATAATGTTCTTTCTCAGTATGTTTTGAAGAGCCATTGTTACCAGTAGGCTAACATTAAAGGTTTATTGAGAAAGAAAAATTGCCTTACTTGAAGAGACATTGTAAGAATTAGGAATACGCTTTTATTCCATTAGTGAGGTTTTCTCACAGCTGCAGTAGGTTTTTGCTAATAGCTTGATGATTCACTTAAAGAGATTACTTAAGATTTATAAATGACTTTTTATGTCTACATAGTCATAATACATGGCTTTTTAATTTATTTTTACAGATTTGATTGAATTACGAGTAATGCTGGAAGATGCTGAGGATAGGAAATATCCAGAGAATGATCTCTTTAGAAAACTCAGGGATGCTGTAAAAGAGGCTGAGACCTGTGCTTCTGTGGCTCAATTGCTTCTGAGCAAAAAGCAGAAACACAGGTAAGACTAAGAAGAGTTGAATTCTTTAATGATTTCTTCCTTTCTTTCTTTCTTCCTTTCTTTCTTTTTCAGAGTAAAACCCAAAATTTCAACTTGCTTTTGAGGTCCTTCATTAGCTTTGACCTCTTCTGACATGTCCCTCTCTCTTGCAGTAGTGTGCTAATCTTACCTCCTCCTACTTCCTTTTTTGCTAGCTTCATTTTGCAACCCTCTTCCATTTACTGTTCATACATACCAGAAGTGTTCCTGCTTAGTTCCTTCATACCTTTCTTCATTCTGCTTTGAGTTCCCTTCTCTTGATATCCAGATGTCTGGTCTCTATACTTCTTTCAAGTCTTTTTCAGATGTCACATTCTTATAGAAGCCTTCTCTGACAACCCTTTACAAAATTGCAGCCTTCTGCTTTATTTTTCTCCTAGCCCTGTCATCTCCTGATATACTAATTTACTTATTTTATTATTGTCTGTCACCTTTCTTTCCCAACCCCACTAGAATGTATGTTTTTTCATTGCTATATTTTTTTAGCGCTATACTTCTTGTGCTTAGAACAATGCCTCACACATAGTATCTGTGCAGTAAATATTTGTAAGTAAATATATAATACTAGAGGCCCAGTGCACAAAATTCATGCACGGGGGCGGGCAGGGGTGCCCCTCAACCCAGTCTGCACCCTCTCTAAACTGGGATCCCTCAAAGGTATCCAACTGCCAGTTTAAATGGTCAGTCGGACATCCCTCTCACAATCCAGGACTGCTGGCTCCCAACTGTTCGCCTGCCTGTCTTCCTGATTGCCCCTAACTGCTTCTGCCTGCCAGCTTGATCACCCCCTAACCACTCCCCTCCCAGCCTGATTGAGGCCTAACTGCTCCCCTGTCAGCCTGTTTGCCCCTAACTACCCTCCATTGCAGGCCTGGGCACCCCCAACTGCTCTCCCCTGCAGGCCTGGATTTCCCTCAACTTCCCTCTTCTGCAGGCCTGGTCACCCCCAACTTCACTCCACTGCGAGCCTGGTCACCCCTAACTGCCCTCCCCTGCAGGCTTGATTGCCCCCAACTGCCCTTCCCTGCTGGCTATCTTGTGGTGGCCATCTTGTGTCCACATGGGCACAAGATCTTTGACCACATGGGGGCAGCCATCTTATGTATGGAAATGATGGTCAATCTGCATATTACTCTTTTATTAGATAGGATAGAGGCCTGGTGCATAGGTAGGGGCCAGCTGGTTTGCCCTGAGGGGTGTCCCAGATTAGGGTGAGGGTTCCCTTGGGGCATGGGGCGGCCTGGGCGAGGGGCCTGTGGTGGTTTGCAGGCCGGCCACGACCTACGGCGATCCAAGGGGAGCCCGTGGTATTTGGGATTTATTTATCTTCTACAATTGAAATTTTGTAGCCTGGTGCAGAGTCAAGCCTCCTGCTTGCTCTGTGGCAGCAGCCATTTCTGTTGGGATTTATTTATCTTCTATAATTGAAACTTTGTAGCCTTAAGCTGAGGCCAATGCAGGCCAGGGCTGTGGAAAGTGTGGCTTCCTCCATCACAGGGGGCAACCCTAGCCTCCTGCTCTCTCCAGCTCCATGGCTGCTGTCATTTATGTTGTAATTTATTTATCCTGTATAATTGAAACTTTGTAGCATTGAGTGGAGGCCTGGGCGGAAAGCTTGGCTTCCTCAATTGCTAGGGAAACCCAGGTCTCCCTCCTGCTCTCCCCGTGGCCACAGCCATCTTGGTTGAGGTTAATTTGCATACTCACTCCTGATGGGCTGTTGGATGTGGCTATTGGGCATGGCTTGTGGTATAGGGGAGCTATGGTCAATTTGCATATTACTCTTTTATTAGATAGGACAATAGGCTGAAGGCAGATGGCAGCAAAGGGTAACCTATGGGATTCAGTGGAAGCTTGTTATTAAAGAGCACAAAAGAATTTACCCTTGATTTAATATTCATATGCATTACATTTTCTGTAGTGTTCCGTATTCATTCCAACACATTCTTTTTGTCTGAATGGCTTTCTCCATAGCAATTTACACTGGGTTTTAAATTATTGTGTACCTTTTATCTACTATTTTATCAGAAAACCTTTTTTAGAGACATTGATCAGCAAATCTTCACCTGTCATTGGGTCACTGACCTTAGAAAATCTGGTGAAAGCTTAGGAGCCCCCGCCCCTCCCTTTTTTAAAAGAAAAATATACACACAAAATTGTGAATGAGCTTCAGAGGGTTTATTGTTTCCCAATCCAGGTAAATTGCCCTTGTTCCTCATCTTAAGCATCTTGAGATAGAGCATTCGGTTTTATCAGTGAATTTAATATTTTACTGTGAAGAATTTATTGAATGTTTAAAATATTTAGTAGTTGTAAGATTGGAGGAACCAGAACTTGGAGTTGAATCTTTGAGCCATTAACTATAGAGCTAAAAAAATCTAATTTGGAAGTGATCATCACCATTGCAAGTGGAATAGTCAAACATAATATTTTGGGATTACTTGGGTGAGAATTATAAAGAGATTAGAGGCCCTTTTGATATCAGAATAATTGAATTTTTCTTATGTCTATATTATTTTACATCAGGCAGAGCCCTGATTGTGGGAAGACTCGGACCAAACTGACAGTGGAAGAATTGAAGGCCTTTGTCCAACAACTTTTTAGCCTTCCATGTGTCATCAGCCAAGCTCGACAAGTAAAGGTGAAGTATTACATTCTTTAATTGGGTAATATCCTTTGTAGTATGGTCTGCAATTTGGAGTAAACAGAATATAGTGTGTCTAGACTAGTTTTTTATTCTCCTTTTTACATAAGTGCCACTATTTAAGTTCTTTTAATGGGTAGTAAGGATCTCTTGGTTTCATTCTTAGACTGTAATTCCCACTTTTAAATTCTGGAATTAACGCTAGTTTAGAATTTTATTTCTGTATTAAATTTAGGTCAGAAGCCTCATTTAACTTAGATGTAGTTGAAATGCAAGAAATTAGTTAAAATAACCTGAATATATCAATCAGCTCATGATTTTTAAAAAATGCGGAGCTCTGACATTATCAGGGCTCTGATGGTTTAATGACAATGTGAAGTCAAATATATAAAGTAGTATATTTCAAATATATCACTCTGCACAGTTAGTAATCTCTTTTTTTTGTAAATATATTTTATTGATTTTTACAGAGAGGAAGAGAGAAGGATAGAGAGTTAGAAACATCGATGAGAAACATCAATCAGCTGCCTCCTTCACATGCCCTACTGGGGATGTGCCCACAACCAAGGTACATGCCCCTGACCAGAATTCAACCTGGGACCCTTCAGTCCATAGGCTGGCGCTCTATCCACTGAGCCAAATCAGTTAGGGTTACAGTTAGTAATCTTTTGATAGTTTGTGGTGTTTTTTTTTTGTGATTTGGCTGTGGGTAGGATAGCAAAAATGTTTTTTTTATCAAGGTTCACAACTTTGTGAAATCTTATATCAATAGTGTTTTTGTCTTACTCCAGTTTGTATAAGCATTTTGATAATTAAACATACTTTACTGAGAGATTTTCTTTTGATTTAAAACAAAATGTTTTTATTGATGATGATGATGATGATGATGATGATGATTTAGAGAAAGGAAGGGAGAGGGAGAAGGAGAGAGAGATAGAAACATCAGTGAGAGAGAAAAATCAGTTTGATTGGCTGCTTCCTGCACATCCCTCTGCTGGGGATCAAGCCTGCAATCTGGGCATGTGCCCTGACCAGGAATCGAACTGGTGACCTTTTGGTGCTTGGCCCAAAGCTCATCCACTCAGCCACACTGGGTGGGCCCTGAGAGATTTTCTTCTTTAAAGATCTATGACACTGTATTCTTTGGTTTTCTTCGCTCATTCATAATTCCTTTTCTTTAGTTTTCTTTGCTGATTGTCTTCCTCTTGGTTTGATTTCTGGTTGCGGAGTATATAAGGAGTCTCAGTTCTTTTTTAAATCTTCACCTGAAGTTATTTTTTTCCATTGCTATTTAGAGAGAAGGGAAGGAGGGAGTGGAACTGATGTGTTTAGAGACACATCACTTAGTTGCCTTCTGCATGTGCCCTGACGGGGGCCAGGGATCAAGCAGCAACCCCGATGTGCCTTGAATGGGAATCGAACTCTTATCTCCTGGTTCATGGGTTGACACTCAACCACTGAGTCTTCCCTGCTGGACAGCTCAGCCCTTTTATTTTTGTGGTCTTGATCTCTTCTTATTTGTCCAGTCACATGGACATTAAATATCAACTATATTCAGTTGAGTTCCAAATATCCATCTCTGCCATTCTTCTTTTCCACAGACTTGATTATCCAATTGCATATTCTCTGCTTCTCTTTGGAAGACTAAAAGGTGAATCTAAAAGTGTTTTTAATGAATCAAAATTTTTGATTCCTTTATTTCCCTCCTACCCCACAGCCAATCTCTAAACAAGTGATACTATTGTCTCCAAAATGAATCCCAAAGTAAACCATTTGTCATCAGTTCCATTGTTTAATCTGCTCTAAACCACTAGAATCTGTTCATTAAATTATGACAACAGCTTCTTACCTGATCTCCTTTCTGTTCTTGTGCTGACAGTTTATTTTTCATTTAGTAGCCAGAGTGACCATGTCAGATACAAATCAAATCTTACCAGCCCTAGATGGTTTGGCTCAGTGGATAGAGTGTCTGCCTGCAGACTGAAGGATCCCAGGTTAGATTCTGGTCAAGGGCACATGTTGGGTTGCGGACTCGATTCCCAGTAAAGGTTGTGCAGGAGACAGCTGATCAATGATTCTCATTATTGATGTTTCTATCTCTCTCTCCTTCTCTCTTTTTCTCTCTGAAATCAATAAAAATATATTAAAAATTATATTAAAAAATCAAATCATAACACTTCCCCATGGTTAAAATCCTCCAGTGATTCTCCAAAGTCATTGAAATCCAAACTCATAATCTACAAGGCACTATGTAATCTGACCTTTGCTTACTCAACTACATTTATTCTTCATCTGTTTTTCTCCCTATCATCCACTTTTGAGCACCAGGCTCATTTCTGTTTAAAAGCTATTACAATTATTATTTGCCCTGCCTGAACTACTCTTTCCCAGTACTTCATAAGGTTCCCATATCTACGTTTTCATTTTTGTTTTGGTTCATCTATCTTTCAGCCGACCATTGCAAAGTAATATGCGGCCCTTCTGTTCATTCTCTATTGTGTTACTCTATTTTATTTTCATAGCATTTTAAAATACTCGACATTTTATTTATGTATTCAGTGACTGGTCATTTACATTGAAATGTATGTTTTTGGAAGACAAGCACTTCTTATGTTTTGTTTAATCTGTATTTGTTTAGTGCCTGCATTTAAATCAGAAATCATTACATATGTTTTAATCATATGTTAAAAGTAGGGCTATGTAAGTAATTATAGAGAAGCCTATTTATGCCCTTAAATAACATATCTATTTGGTACTATCATGGTGAGATTATTAGATGGTCTAGAATTGATAATTTTGCCTATCAAAACTATGTAATTTATTGCCTATCACATATGTTTATTACATACAGATTTTTTTATCTTTTAAAATTATTTTTAATTTTTAGTATTTTGGCCTTTTCAGAATCTGCTGGATGATGTGGAAGAGTTTCATGAACGTGCTCAAGAGGCCATGATGGATGAAACCCCAGATTCTTCTAAACTCCAGATGTTGATAGACATGGGCTCTAGTCTCTATGTGGAGCTGCCTGAATTAGCCCGACTAAAGCAAGAGCTACAGCAGGCTCGATGGTTGGATGAAGTAAGACTGACTCTATCAGACCCACAACAAGTCACTTTGGATGTCATGAAGAAATTAATAGACTCTGGGGTGGGGTTGGCTCCCCACCATGCTGTGGAGAAAGCAATGGCTGAACTACAGGAGCTCCTTACAGTCTCTGAGCGATGGGAAGAAAAGGCTAAGGTCTGCCTGCAGGCAAGGTGAACACATATTGGTGACTGTTGCCTCTAAAATAACTAAGCCAGATAGTAGAATGGGAGGAGGAACATAAGGGTCTATTTATTTCAATAAGTATTTTGTGTCTTCCTTGAACAATCAATAAGTTATCAAATCTATATATAGACAGTTTGTAATATTGTGTGCATACTATATGCAGAGTACTTTGTTAGGTACTTTAAGTGATACAAAGTAGTATATTGTTTAGAGCCTTCCACTACTGATTTTATAGTTAGGAGCTAAGAACTATAAAGCTCATTGCAGTATGTTATTAAATGAGGGGTACAGAAAAGTGCTATAGGAATTCAAAAGAGGAGAGATTATTGTTAGCTTGGATGGTCAAAAGAGGATTTTGAGAGAAATGTAAGAATTTAGAGCCTTAAAAAATGAGTAGGATTGAAGTGGAAGAGGAGACGAGAAAAATGTCATAAACTAAGTTTAAGGTATGAGACAAATGTTAAAGGGGCTTTTTTTTTGGAGTGGAGGATTTATGTAAGAAAGTAGTGGGAGATAAGAATCAGACATAAGAACGTTAAGCAGTTACATTAGTGTTGGCACCCCATTGGATTTGTGAGATTTAAGTAAAGCATATTTGACTATATGTCAACTAATTTGACTAATGTTCTTTGTGAAAGTCTTTTTTCAGTAGCTAAGATTTATATTTATATAATTTCTACTGTTAATATGAGAAAATTGGGATGCTTAAAAGAGAGATCACATAGTTATTAAATAACACAACTCAAATTTAAAGCCTTTTCCACTTCATTCTGAAGTCTCCATGTACTTTCTGCTATGCCTGTCATTTATTTTGAATGGATTTGTTAGGAAAGCCTTTGATGTAATTAACATAGTTCTGCTCTGCCAAAAAAGGCTACATATATATTGGATATTTTGCTCTCCAGATGCTATGGAGAATATAGGAAAACTATATTTATAGCTTTTCCTATCTAAAATATTCCTATGCCTTCAGATTCATGACACTTCAGGACATGAAAGCATATTAAATGGAAAAAGCTAAATGACTTTGGAATGCAAAATTAGGATTTGGTATATCTGATGCAGTTGATCATAGTCAAGTGAATGAAATTTGTTTATAGTAATCTTTAAAAACTATTTTTTCTCATTTTTCTACATTTAATTAGTCACCAAATTTTGGTGATATTTGCCTCTAAAATGTCTTTTATATCTTTCTATCTAAAGTCCCTGCTCTAAACAGAATCACCATTCTAGTAGGGAAAGACGAATAGTGAAGGAATGAATGAATTTCAGATATATAGTGTCACAAAGAAAATAAAATTGGTAAAGAAGTAGGGGGTGATGAGGTTGGGGGAATGATGAGATCTAGAACTTCCCCTTTTTAAACTCCTGTCAAGGTTATCTTTCTGAAACACATTCTTACTATTCTTCATTTCTTAGTACTGGTTAACTACTGATCATTTTTTTCTTTTTTAATTTATTGATTTTTAGAGGGGAAATGAGAGAGAGACATAATTTGTTGTTACACTTATTTATGCATTCATTAGTTAATTCTTCTATGTGCCCTGATAGAGGATCGAACTCCTAACCTTGGTGTATTGGGATGATGCTCTAATCAATTGAGTTATCCAGCCAGGGCCTGATCATTTTTAAATATTGTTCTTCTCTCTCTGCCTCTTAAATAATGACTTTCCTAAATATTCTGGCCTAGACTGCTTCTTTTCACACTTTGTACACATCTCTGGAAATTTCTGCTAACTTCTTGGTTCCATTTACCATCTTTATACTGATTAATTCCAAATTCTTATCTATAGATTTTTTTCATAGATACCATTTGTCTATAATTTCATTGGATGTTCCTCAAATTCCCATATCCAAAAATAATTCCTTCCCCTAACTTCTTTCTTTGTTCTCTGAATTATGCCATCTTTCACTGATTTGAACAAGTCAGTACTTTGGAAATTAAGTTTGATCCCTGCATTCTATTTTCTTATCAAACTCAGTTAACTACCAAGTCATGCTGATTCTCATTCCTCAGTTTCTTTCATTCTTTTTTGTTGGGCTGTTATAGTTGATCTGGATTGTAGCTACAGGTCCTGTCTATGAGCTCACCCCTCTTTAATCCATTCTCTAAACTACAACTAGTATTTTCCTAAAATACAGATGACTATTTGACTCCCATGCTTTCTTAAAGCCTTGTTTCCCATTGCCCTTGGGATGAAGTTCAGATTCCTTAACCTGATTTATAAGGCCAGCTATAATCTAGCCCCTTGCTTAAATATTTTGCTTCATACCTTGCCATTCTTCCACTTGTATTCTAACATTGTGATTGCCCTGCCTCCTACCATTGCTTCCTCAAACATGCTATGTTTTTTTTTTCATCTCTGGACCTTTGTACCTTTTATTCTCCTATGTAACAGCCTTCCTCTTTGCTCATCCTGTGGTGTGCCTTCACCTTCCCCACCCAGCTTTTCTGACTAACTCCTATTCAGAAAGAATAAGAAAACTTAGAGGCCAATTCTGGGAATCCTTCCTTCACTTACCAAGTCAATTAGGCCCTGCCATATATCCTAATAGCGTCTTTATTTTTCTCTATCATTGCACTTATAGTGCATCTAACTCATTAATAATCCCCTTCTCTACAAGATTAAAAATTTTCATAAGGCAAGGACGCTGTTACCCTTGTGCATTAATAATCTCCTGGACCTAGCACAGTGCTTAGTGAAATTCATGGCTCTTAAGACTCTTAATCTGTTTACATCTTTCTTTCCTGCCAAATCTCTTGGTTTTACTCTTGCTCCCTCCTCCAGTCTTTATACCATCTCTGATCTTAAACTACCA
>JAAGEH010000011.1:1004382-1043854 GCA_011751065.1 Lasiurus cinereus | reverse complement strand
GTAGTAATTTGTTCTTTCTTTTTTTTTTTTTAAGGATTTTTATACTATATTAAAAAAACCACAAAATAAAAAAGGGATTAATCAACATTTATCATAGCAGTCCTTCCAAGAGTCTCTGTACCCAGCCCTGCAGACTGGCTGCCGCCTTTTTCTTCTCTGCTCAGCTTGCAGCTTGTAGCTCATGCTCTAGTTCTTAAAATCAAACTTGTTCTGCCAAATCCAATACCCTGAATTTATCCAAATTGTAGAAACATGCTTTTACCATCCGTCCACCAAAATACCTGATTCAACCCTCTCAAATTCTAAAAATATTCGTACTGCTTCATCATCAGGGGCACCAGGAATTTCAAATATCACACATTTTCCAACTTTGCCATATTTTTCACACTCTTCCTTGGTTTCAACTTCCAAATCTTCATCTACCTCTCCTGTACCAACCATGTTCCTTAGTAGGACCACTTTAGTAGGACATTTAAGTATTTCAGTTAATGGATTTGAATCTGATTTCTTGCCTGCATCTTTCTCTGTGACTTCGCCCACAATGATCTTGCCCCCTCGCTTGCTTGTCTTCTCCACTGACAACACCGTGCTCAGCCCTTGCTCTTGCTTACCAAGACCTTAGCCTTCTCGAAAACCATACTTCTGCATGATTTTATGTGCTACAGTGCCACCCATGTTGGCAAGGAAGGATTTGCCAGGGCCCGTTGGAGATCTGGGTCTGTCCTGTTCCTCATACATAGGGGGAGGAATGGCAGCTTTAGAAGACTGTGAGGGAGGTCTTGAATCCTCTTCATAAGGAAATTCTCGGGGTAACTCTTTGTCTTTCTCTACAAGAGAAGTGGGTGGTGCAATGGCAGCTCCGCCCATACTTCTTTTTCTCCTTTCTCGCTCATAATCTTCATCTTCATCAGAATCTGGATCTGGTCGCCTTGAAAACCCACTGGCTTCATGTCTGTCTTTACGTCTCTTTTCTCTCTCTTCTATTTCTTTTTGTCTTCTCTTTGGCGCTTCACTACTTTCTCATAATCATTAGGAAACATAGGATCATATTCATCAGCTAAGGGAATCAAAACTTCTGCAGAAAATCCACTGGGTACAGGATCCTTTAGGCCAGCTGCTACATGAGGCGGGGTGTCCACAATCTGCCAGTCATCTGAAGAGCCACCTCGCTTTAGGTCAATTACTGGGGCAAGGACTGTACTTTGTTTTGTTCTCTGGCTCTTTGCTTGAGTGAGAGCTGCCTTCTTCACCTGAAGCTGAGACTGTAGAAGTTTGAAGTTTTTGGACCAGCCTTCTGTTTTTGAATCACTGGTCTCCACTCCCAGGACATCATACAGTGACATCTTTTCAGTTCAATGCCGGCCAGCCAGGCCGACGCTCCCCATGGGCCGCAGCGGCGCACCAGAGCCCAGCGTGGCGGTGAGGGAAGGCTGGGCGCACTCGACGTAAGCCCATGACGGTCCGGACCGCAGCCGGCACCAACTTCTACGCTGAGTCCGCAGGGAGCGTGCCAGTAATTTGTTCTTAATTCCCAGTACATGATTACCTTATATTCCGGTTTGTTCATCTTTGTGTAACTAGGTATTATGAATATAGTTAAATTTAATGTACATGGTCAACATTAATGGAGTTCTAGATTATTGTTTCCACATTGCTATTTAATTTGCATCTCTGACAATTTCAGATATTGTGGAGAACTCAGGTAGAGGCAATTTAGTGAAGAGCATGGGATTTGAGACATCAATATTTCAGGTGTACCATTTACTATATGACTTTGGGGAAAATAAATGATCTTTAAGTTAAAGTTATCTGTAAAATTGAAATAAAGATAATAGCTATTTTGCCTCCCTTATAGAATTGTGGTAAGAATTAAATGTATATGAAAATTATCTATACATTCTAAAATGTTATGTAAATGTTGATAGCTATTTTGATTTCTCATGCATCTGCCCTAATTTTTATGTTTTTTTAGACCACGGCACAGCGTGGCAAGTTTAGAAAGCATTGTGAATGAAGCTAAGAACATTCCAGCCTTTCTACCAAATGTGCTGTCCCTGAAAGAAGCCTTACAGAAGGCTCGAGAATGGACAACTAAAGTGGAAGCTATTCAGGTACAGAAATTTTTGAATTCTCTTGCCATTCAGAAAATGCTCTTTCACAAGTGAATCCTTAAATGCTTTAATTTTTTAGAATAGAAAAATCATAAAGTAATATTTACAGTACTTAAAATTCCCTTGTTTTTGCATTTGATTTTATTATTATCTGTTTAAACATTATTTATCTGTATTGACTCCCTGCTATAAAAGATGACAGGATGAAGTAAGTGCTAGATATAAAAATTTGCTTGAATACATAATATTTCTTCTGAATTATACAGACTATTAGGGCATGCACAGTACTCAGGATATAAGTGCTCTTTATTATAGAGCTACACTCAAAGAAAAAGGAAATCAACTCTCTTCTGAACTGCTGCACCAAGAAAGAACATATTCTAGGTGTCAAGTTCTAATGACTTGTTTTTTACTTTATTTTCAGTTGACTTTTTTTCTGGGATCTGCTTAGCTGCCTTTCTTTCTATGCTGTTTTTAAAATTATCTCTTACTTCATCAGGAAACCTCCTCCATTTTACCTTTGACTTATTTCAGGCAATTGTCCAATAATCCTTACTTGGCTGTTTATTTATCAACTGGAGGGGAGGACCTTCAGCCTGGCCTGCCCCCTCTCACAGTCTGGGAGCCCACAGGGGCAGGAGGTGACCCAGCAATCAGGAAGGTGATGCCTCCATCACACCTCTGCTGCTGCCATGCTGGCAGCACAAGCCTTGGCTGGCCCTGGTTACCTGTGCCTCGGGCAGACCCTGGGTAGCTAGGGAGCTGCCATCCGAGGTTTGCCTGTGCCTTGGGCTTAGCTCTGGGCGGCTGAGAGGCTAAGGTGACTGATGCCGCCATCTTGTGGCCGTGGGCTCTGCCATCTTTGAGGGTGTGGCAGTCAGCATATTCTCTCCTTATTGGCTGTGGGCACTGCTATCTTTGTGAGGGCATTGTCAATTAGCTTATTCCCTCTTTATTAGATAAGATGAAGGACCTAGATAGGAAGTACTGTACAGGTAGCTATCTTGGGTTCCCTCTAATTTTGAAGGACTTTTCCTCCACCAAGCCTTTCCTTCAGTGGAAGGACTGACTTGTAGACTCTTAAGTGGACAGCTCTGTTCATAGGCAAACTTTTCTTTAGGCTACATAGCTTGGGAGTAGGCTCTTATCTAGGGTTAGGCAGAAAGTATTCTGTAGTCAAATGGCTATAGGTGATTACAGAGATTAGCAGTAATTAAGGTATTTCTTGACCTTATCTCTATCTAGGTTTTATTTTTCAACTAGCTGTCTGTTCTTATTCTATCACCATTCCAATTTAATTATACCATTTTAATACCTCAGGATGAGAACCTCATTACTCTTTTTTTTAATTTTATTTTTATTATTTTTAATTAATTTTAATTTTTTATACATATCTCCCCATTGCCCCCCCTGCCTCCCAGGCATACCCCGACCCCCCAGTGTCTGTGATCATTGGTTATGTTTATAAGCATGCATACAAGTCCTTTGATTGATCACTTAGTTACCTCACCTAACTTTAATCTTTCTGCTATAATTTCACAGTCTGTTTGATGCTTTATGATTTTTGTCCTCCTGAGAATTATCAGTCTACTCCCTTTCTGTGCTCCTGATTCTATTATATTCACCAGTTTATTCTGTTGATCAGATTTTTAATTCACTTAATTTTTAGATTCACTTGTTGACAGATGTGTATTTGTTATTCATAATTTTTTGTCTTTTACCTTTTTCTTCTTCCTCTTCTAAAAGGGTACCTTTCAGCATTTCATATAATACTGGTTTGGAGTTGATGAACTCCTTTAGCTTTTTCTTCTCTGTGAAGGTCTTTATCTGCCCTTCAATTCTGAATGATAGCTTTGCTGGATAGATTATTCTTGGTTGTAGGTTCTTGCTATTCATCACGTTGAATATTTCTTGCCACTCCCGTCTGGCCTGCATCGTTTCTGTTGAGAAATCAGCTGACAGTCGTATGGGTGCTCCCTTGTAGGTAATAAACTGTTTTTCTCTTGCTGCTTTTAATATTCTCTCTTTCTCTTTTGCTCTTGGCATTTTAATTATGATGTGTCTTGGTGTAGTCCTCTTTGGGTTCCTTTTCTTTGGGGTTCTGTGTGCTTCCTCAACTTGTAAGTCTATTTCTTTTACCAGATGTGGGAAGTTTTCAGTCATTATTTCTTTAAACAGGTTTTCAGTATCTTGCTCTCTCTCTTCTTCTGGCACCCCCACAATTCTGATGTTGGTACGCTTGAAGCTGTCCCAGAGACTCCTTACGTTATCTTCACATTTTTGGATTCTTTTCTCTTCTTGCTTTTCCAGTTGAATGTTTTCTGCTTCTTTATATTTCAAATTTTTGACTTGATCCTTGCCTTTCTCTAGTCTGCTGTTAGTACTCTGCATAATAGTTTTCATTTCAGTCAGTGTATTTATCATCTTCTCTTGGGTCTCACTAAATTTATCCATCTTTTCTAGCATATTCTTGCAAAACCTTATAAGCGTGGTTTTGAACTCTATATCCAGTCGTTTTTTTTCCTCCATTTCTTTTGCTTGTAATCCCTTCCCTTGTCTCGGCATTTTCACTGTGCCGGGGAAACTTCTGTGCTGGAATCAGCCGAAGAAGCCTCGGTTGAGCTTGGGAGGGTGGAGTCTCAGGGCTTAAGGGACCGCCTTGCCTTCCAGTCGGCCCGCCCTCCACGGCCCCTGAGTCTCACGTGACTGGGTAATGGCTGGAGCGGTCCCTGTGCGCGCGTGCGCCCACGCAGCGCCTCTAACCGCTGCCTTTCCCGCTCCCCTGCGAACCAGGACCACACGAGTCTAGGTCCCCAGGGTTTCGCCCAAAACAGGGGCCCAGTGGACTCAGAAGTGGCACAGTTGGGAGGGTCTGTCTCCCGCCCACTCGCGAAAGCCAGCGGCACAATCAGCAATCCGTCCTCCGCGTGGTGCCGTGCGCGACCAGACCTCCGATCCTTTGCAACTCCCCTAAATTTCCGTGCACTTCTCCCTTTTCACAGTCCAAACTCCCCCCGTATGAGTTTCGCTGGATCTGGGGTTTAGTGTCGTAAGATAAGGGGTTCAAAGCCGTTGGGAGTCTCCGTCTCCCTCCCGCCAGAGAAAGCCAGCCAGGTACTCCGGCACCCGCTCTCTCAGCGCGCGTCTCCGTACCTCAGCTCTTTGCAGCTCCTCTGGGTTTCTGTGAGCCCCTCTCTTTCCCTCTAGCTGTAGAACTTCCACTCAGCCAGCTTTCCTGTGGTTCTGGATGATGTCCGTTCTGTCTTTTAGTTGTAGTTTTGGAATTGTTTTGCGAGGCAGCAGTGTAGGTGTTTACCTATGCCGCCATCTTGGATTCCCACCTCATTACTCTTTTCCAAAGTTTCTTGCATATTTATTTTTTCATGTTTCAGTATAACTTTCAAAATGAATTTAATTTGTAGGCAGATGGGTCAGTTAATACATGGGAAATAACCTTTTAAATATATATATATATATGTATATATATCATTGATTTTAGAGAGGAAGGGAAAGAGAGAGATAGAAACTTCAGTGAGCTAGAATCATTGATCACTGCCTTCTGCATGCTGCACCCCCTCCACTGAGGATTGAGTATGCAACCTGGGCATGTGCCCTTGACCAGAATCTATCCCAGGACTCTTCAGTCTGCAGGCCAGTGCTCTATCCACTGAGCCAAACCAGCTAGGGTGGGAAATAACCTTTAAATAGAAATATCAATATTTAGCACATAATACTATGTCTTTTCTTCATAACCTCTGAATAGCAATGAATGTTATGGGCTATATACAGTTTCATATCGGAATGCTAACATGTTTATCTGGTAGCAGATTCATCCAATCTAAGATATCACTCAATTAATGTCTACAGGCTGCCAATCCACTTTAGGTGTTCTTACTAAGACCCTAGGATGGATTACTTGTTAACTCACATGTTATAATGATTTAATTATTTAGTGAATTTAAAATTGTGTATGAGTTTTAAAAACAAGTTCTTCATTACATGGAAATGTTGAAACATTGTGGCCTAGAAGGAAAATATCCATTCTTATATGTGTTTGTATAACCTAAAATAAAGGTGGTTATCAGAACTAAAACAACATTTTGTAGTTGGAAAAATTGTGAAAGACTTTGAAACAGGTGAAAGAGATTACTGGATGTCTTTTCAATGGAATATTGGATGTTGTCTAGTGGACCCTCCACAATTATCTAATTTTAGGACTGTATACCTTAAATTATCTTTGACTAAGTTATTTAACAACTCTGTCAGTTATTTTAAAATGATAGTGATACAAATGAATTATGTTCAGAGAGAAGCAATTACATTTGTCCTTGTATTTGAAATAATTGATTTTCACACTGTAGAAAAGGTAATTCCATTGTCCTGTATGACAGCAGTTGCCAACCGGTAGTCCTTGAGGTCTGAAAGGTTGGTGACTGCTGGTTTAAGGAAACCTTTGGCGGAGTCGTCACCAACTGGTGATCCACGAGGTCTGAAAGCTTGGAGACTGCTGCTGTATGATAAACATCAGTTTCTATCCATTACTAAATTCCTTTTCTCATTTCTAATTGCACATATATGTGTGTTCTTACATTGTTCTTTGAACTGGTTTTTATATCTTACTGGTCCCCTCAATAATTAATAAAATTAAAATCTTTGACAACTTGAATTTACTTAAAATTAAACTTATTGAGGTGATAGTCATTAATATATCATTTTCAAGTGTACAGTTCTATACATCATCTGCATATTGTATTTGCACAAACTTTTTAAAAACCATTAGTATCTATTCAAGAGATAGAAAAAGGTTTAAAGAAAATATTTAATTTAAAAATTCACAGTGCACATTGTGTGAGGATGTACTTTTGTTTTTCAGAGTGGCAGCAACTATGCTTACTTGGAGCAGCTGGAGAGCTTATCTGCTAAAGGGCGTCCTATCCCTGTGCGTCTTGATGCATTGCCCCAGGTAGAATCACAAGTAGCAGCAGCTCGGGCATGGAGAGAACGGACTGGGCGGACCTTTCTTAAGAAGAATTCTAGCCATACATTGTTACAGGTAAAGAGTAGTTTAATTTATGGATACATACTTCAGTCTCCTCATCAGAAGTAGGGAGTAGTAGTATTGTTTTCATTTTATTTGGTCAGGATTATACAAGTGATTCCTATTAGGTATTATTAAATGTTGTCTAGACATTGGGAGCCTATGGCAAACTTATTTCTGATTCCTATTGTGCTGTGTCAGTTAGCCTGGATCTTATCTCTGTTGTTAATGGACTCTGTCCCTGAAAGATCTTTCTCAGAAGCACAAATATATTATTGATTTTAGAGAGGAAGGAAGAGAGAGAGATAGGAACTTCAATGAGAAACAATTTAAATACTCATTACCCTTTTTATTTTGAGCATTTAAACATACTTGTTGGTCAATATGGCAGGCAGTGTAGGTAAACATGGTACTTGCTTCCTCCCACAACCACATTAAATTACAACTAAACTATAGAAAAACCATCATTCAGAACGATCTGAAATTCAGCTTAGTGGAAGTCCTACAATTAGGGAATTAAAGAAGAAGCCCCATTGAAACTGTTGGTGGGGCAGAGACACAGAACGGGCTGCTCCCACAACCATATGTGTCGGATAAAAATCAGGAGGAATATCTTAGCTACAGAGGTCCCCACTGAGGAACAAGAGATCCTGTGCTGTGCCAGCACAGCCAATGGTTTGGCGAGCCTGAGGAAGCACAGTGAAGGATTGAAGAAAAGACAAAGAGAATAAGCTGGGTCTAGGTGGATCTCCTGTGCCTGGCTAAGGCCACAGAGAAAGATCCAGACAGCAAGCTGAGCCTTTATTTTATAGCCAGAGGTAAACAAGGAAGTGGTCACCATAGTTACAATGTTCTTTTGAGTTACACTTGTTTTGGCAACACTTGCTGCATCTCCCACAGCCCATTAGCTACCCAGATAAGAGCTAGGGAGCATCATAAGGTTAGGCTTAATTATGCTAAGAGGGCTGTGCTTTTTACCTGGGACTTTTTTGTGGTTTTGCCAACAGGTCAGTCCAAGGCTTAACCCTATAGCTGCTCCCTACCAGGTCTCATCCCCACACCATGTCACCCAGTCCAAGTTCCAATGCTGGAAGAGAAGTCGCCATAACTTCTGGCCATAGAAAACCAGCAGGGATTGAGGCTGAGGGAGAATGCTGGAGTGGCAAGCAGTTCCTATTAAAGGGCCCTGCACAAGGACTAACTCAGACAAACTTTCTCTGATCTCCAGCAGGGGGCAGCAGGTTACAGGTTGGAACAGGGAGGAATTTAATTGTTCAGTATCAGGATGAGAGCTAAGGGGCGGGAGCTTTCTCCCAGACAGAAGTGCTGGCAGAGGTCACTGTTCCTTTCATCAGTCCCCCACTTCCAGAGAGCTGGCAGGTCAGCACCATATTTAAGATTCCATCAGCCTGACTCACACAGTTTGCCCCAGCCTGGTGATTCCCTGAGGCCTCATCCACCAATTTTTTGGGCTCACCCAAGTTGTTTCTTTCTTTCTTTATTTTTTAAAAATATATTTTATTGATTTTTTACAGAGAGGAAGGGAGAAGGATAGAGAGTTAGAAACATCGATGAGAGAGAGAGATATCGATCAGCCACTTCCTGCATGCCCCCTACTGGGGATGTGCCCACAACCAGGATACATGCCCTTGACCAGTATCGAACCTGGGACCTTTTCAGTCCGCAGGCTGACGCTCTATCCACTGAGCCAAACCGGTTTCGGCCCAAGCTGTTCCTTTTAAAAAATAAGTTTATTGTTGGATTGATTTAGAGAGAGATTAATTTGTTGTTCTACTACTTATTTATGCATTCATTGGTTGATTCTTATATGTGCCCTTATACTAGGAATCTAACCTGAAACCTTGGCATATTGGGATGACACTGTAACCAACTGAGCTACCTGGCCAGGGCCTGAGCTGTTTCCAGTTGCTTTTTCATATGAATGGCCATCTTAGCTCATGCTTCAGATTTTTAATGCTTCAGAATTTTCCAAAACAAGCAGCATCTGTCCTTAGTAAGCTGTGCACCTCTCACTAAGTTGGCGCCAGACCTAGTGGCAGCTGGTCTTGGGTCACAGCTTGGCCTTGCCAGGGAACTTCCAAACTTAGCACAAGTAGCAACCATCTATAGATTGCTTTGTAGCTCATACCTTGTGGCTTTTATAGCTCATGTCTCAGGCAAAGCACAAGTGGCAGCTGATCTTGGCAGAAGATCCCAGAGCCAGTGCACCCAGTGGGCAGTTTTAGAACACATCAAAGCACCTCATTGAGCAATAAACTCAAGGGGTGAATTCAGCAGGCACCAGAGCTCTGCTGAAGTAATAAGTCCTTCTCTTTGTAGTTGGCCTCTATATAGCTAATCCTTCATGGTGATTGGAAGTTGGTTGTTATAGTCAGTCCTTTCAGCTGATCCACCTGGGGATAAATCCCTCCCATTGATGTGCCAATAGCAATCAAGACTCAACTAATACAGGAGGTTTACCCATCCTACATAGGGAATGCACCTCAAATGCCTAGCTTGGATGTTGGGGGTGGCTGTGCCACTGGACTATAGAGCAGCAGTCACCAACCGGTGGTCCTTGGACCACCGGTGGTCCGTGAGGTCTGAAAGGTTGGCAACCACTGTTATAGAGGAGACCTATTATATTAGGCTACTCTACGAAGTTTGGGAGATGTAGAAGCTCTCCCTAATATATTGGAAACAAAGGCCAACTCTTCCCCTTCCCCCACAAAAGGACTAAATGCTGCCCATGCTAGAGCTCAGAGAAAGTTTATCTCATTTTGGAGGCTGTCAAAACGAGACAAAGAAACATGTCTCAAATGAAAGAACAGAACAAAACACCAGAAAAAGAACTAAACAAAATGAAGATAAGCTATCTACTAGATTCAGAGTTCAAAACATCTATACTAATAAAAGGGTAATATGCTGATTAGACCGGAAAAGCTTCAGGACATCCTTCTGAACAAAGCCATGGTAGCAGGGCCAAGGCAGAGGCAGTTAGGGTCAATCAGGTTGGCAGGGGAGGGCAGTTGGGGGTGAGCAGGCTGTGGGGGGGAT
This sequence comes from Lasiurus cinereus, assembly GCA_011751065.1. Lineage (NCBI taxonomy): Eukaryota > Metazoa > Chordata > Mammalia > Chiroptera > Vespertilionidae > Lasiurus > Lasiurus cinereus. The sequence continues at coordinate 1,033,648 of JAAGEH010000011.1, read as the reverse complement.
AGTTGGAGGCCGGGGGGGGCAGTTGGGGACGATCAGGCCAACGGGAAGGCAGTTGGGGGAGGGGGGCAGTTGGGAGGGACCCAGGCTTGCAGGGGAAGGCAATTGGGGCTATCAAGCTTTCAGCGGAGGGCAGTTAGCGGTGATCAGGCTGGCAGAGGAAGGGAGTTGGGGCAACTGGCCTGTAGGGAAGGGCAGTTGGGGGGGACCCAGGCCGGCAGGGGAGAGCAGTTGGGGGTGACCAGGCCTGCAGGGGAGGGCAGTTAGGGGTGACCAGGCCTGCAGGGAAGGACAGTTAGGGGCAATCAGGCTAGCAGGGGAGCAGTTAGGAATAAATCAGGTTGGCAGGGGAGTGGTTAGGGGGTGATCAGGCTGGCAGGCAGAAGCAGTTAGGACAATCAGAAAGGCAGGTAGGTGAGCAGTTGGGAGCCAGCAGTTCTGAATTTTAAGAGGGATGTCTGACTGCCTGTTTAGTCAGACATCCCTTGAGGGGTCTCAGATTGGAGATGGTGCAGGCTGGGCTGAAGGGCACACACCCCCGTGCATGAATTTCGTGCACCAGGTCTCTAGTATAATACAATAAGAGAGGAATATGCTAATTAACGATTACCCTGTGAGGCACAATGACCGACTGTCTTAACAACTGGATCACGGATTTGCAGGATGGTGGGGCAGCGAGCTACAAGTGGATGGCGGAGGTCTACAGGAGGAGGGAAGGCAGCAAGCTATGAGGGGAGAGTGGGGGGAGCTACAGGAGGGTGGGGCAGCAGGCAGAGAGCTATAGAGGGCAGCAGCGACCTACTGGCTCATAGATTCATGCACAGGGCTACTAGTCCTATCTAATAAAAGAGTAGTAAGCAAATTGACCATAGCTCCACTATACACACACAAGCCACACCAACCAGCCAATCAGAGCAAGTATTCAAATTAACCCAACCAAGATGACTATGGCTACAGAGAGCAAAGGAGAGAGGCCTGCGTTGCCCTGGCCATGGAAGAAGCTAAGCTTTCTGCAAAGCCTGGTGATCAGAGGTTAAGACAACAAAGTTTCAATGGCTCTCAGAGCAGAAGGCTTGGCTCTACTCCAGGCTACAAAGTTTCAAATGTAGAAAATAAAGAAATCCCAGATACCAGGGCCTCCACTAGGGTTGCTGCAAACCACCACAGGCCCCTTACTCAGGCTATCCCACACCCAAGGGTCACCCACCCTGATCCAGGACACCCTTCAGGGAAAACCAGCTGGCCCCCTCCTATGCAGCAGGCCTCTATCCTATCTAATAAAAGAGTAATATGCAGATTGACCATCACTCCAACATACAAGATGACTACCCCCATGTGGTCACAGGATCCTGCCCCCATGTGGACACAAGATGGCCAGCAGGGGAGGGCAGTTGGCAGGGACCAGGCCTGTAAGGGGGGACAGTTGGGGGTGCTCAAGCCTACAGGGGAGGGCACTTAGGGGTGACCAGGCTCACAGGGTAGGGCAGTTAGGGGAAAACAGGCTGACAGGGGAGCAGTTAGTCATCAATCAGGCTGGTAGGGGAGTGGTTAGGGATACCCTTCAGGGCAAACCAGCTGGCCCCCACCATCAGACTGGCAGGCAGAAGTGGTTAGGGGCAGTCAGGAAAGCAGACAGGTGAGCAGTTGGGAGCCAGCAGTCCTGGATTGTGAGAGGGATGTCCAACTGCCTGTTTAGTCTCGATCCTACTGGGCCTCTAGTAGTCAATAATATCTTAATAGCTCTGTATCGTGTCAAATGGGTTCAAGGTGTATCAGGATGGTCACTTACTAAGTTATATAAGGTCTAATTACTGGGGTGTGTGCCTGAAATTAATATAGTAATGTATGTCAGCTATAATTAAAAATAAAATGATAAATAAATAGTAGCTAAGGACATAGGCTTTGAAATATGATAATTTCATGTTTGAGGACTGGATCCCTAATTACTAACCCTGTGTCCTTGGGCAAGTTGTTTCCTTTCTGAGCCTCAGTTTCCTATTTGTAAAATATAGACAATACTTACTTCAGAGGGCTGTTGTGAGAATTTAATTAGGTAATGTGTGTTAACCCCTTAAGAAAGTGCCCAGGACTTGGTGAGTAGTCAATCAATGTTTCCTTTTATTATTTTCAGTTTTACGAGGTTTTTTTTTTTTTTTTAAACCAGAGCTCAGTATTCGGTTTTATTTTTTAGGTGCTAAGTCCCCGAACTGACATTGGTATTTATGGGAGTGGTAAAAACAGAAGGAAAAAAGTAAAAGAACTAATAGAAAAAGAAAAAGAAAAGGATCTGGACCATGAACCTCTGAGTGATTTGGAGGAAGGATTGGAGGAAACCAGAGATACAGCCATGGTGGTAAGAAATTATATGCATTTTGACTTTGTATGGTGCATACAAAATTCTGTAAAGATATTAGTGCATTCGCTGTTTTTATAACTTTATTTTTATACTAGATGCCTGGTGCACGAAATCATGCACCAGGTTTCAGCCCAGCCTGCACCTTCTGTAATCCAGGACCCCTTGGGGGATGTCCAACTGCCAGTTTTGGCCCAAACTGGCAGTTGGACATCCCTTTCACAATATGGGACTGCTAACATCTAACTGCTCACCTGCCTTCCTGCCTGATTGCTCCTAACTGCCCCCCCCGCCAGCCTGATCACACTAACTGCCCCTCCCTGCCCCCGGCCTGGTCACCCCCAGTGGCCCCCCTGCTGGCCTGGTTGTCCCTCACTGCCCCCCTCTGCCAGCCTGGTCACCCCTCACTGCCTACTCTGCCATCCTGGTTGGCCCCAACTGGTCGCTCCCCCTTCTCCCCCCCCTCCCCCCATTCCCCGCCAGCCTGGTCGCCCTCAACTGTCTCCCCCTGCCAGCCTGGTTACCCCTCAGTGTCTTTCCCCCCTCGCCCCCCTTGCCAGCCTGGTTGCTCCTCACTACCCCCCCTTTCAGCCCAGTCACTCCACACAGCCTGCTGTTTAGTCATTGGTCATCCCTCGCTAACCTCCTTGCTGGCCCCACACAGCTTGCTTGTTCAGTCCTTTGGTCATCCCTTGCTAACCCCACTGCCGACCTGGTCGTCCCATGCAGCCTGCTGTTTGGTTGTTACTATGAGGATGTCGTGAACAATTTGCATATTACCCCTTTATTAATATAGATACTTTCACTGGCTTTATGTTTATATATATTTCAGATTTGTTTTAATATTTATAATAAAGTATATAAAAAGTTTACTATTCTATTCTCTGAAATATTTTCTATATTCTTTACTGTTGTCTTAAAAGTTTAATATTTTATCAAATTTTCTATGATTTGCTGATCTTTTATCTGAATTGAACATTTGGTTGTTACTAAGTGTTCGCTATTATGGATATTTATAAAGTGAACTTCTTTGTATTTAGCTTTTTCCTTTTTTAAAAAAATATATTTTTATTGATTTCAGAGAGGAAGGGAGGGGGGAGAAAGAGAGAAAAACATCAGTGATGAGAGAGAATCATTGCTTGGCTGCCTCCTGCATGCCCCCTACTGGGAATTGAGCCTGCAGCCTGGGCATGTGCCTCTGACTGGAATTGAATCTGAGACCCTTTAATCCCCAGGTGGACAGTCTACCATTGAGCCAAACTAGGTAGGGTGCTTTTTCCTTTTTCAAGTTATTTTCTTACACTTGACTTTTAGGAATTGGATTACTGGGTTAGAATTTAATGGCTTAACACTATTGTGCTTTTCAAAGGAATTGTATCAGCTTACTGATATCCGCTGCTGTTTAAAATATCTTCCTTTTCTTAGTAGCATTCAACAGTATAATGAGTGCTCAATAAAATATTTGTTGGTAATTAGTTGAAGGCATTAAGAAGTACAAATTGGTTATTACAGAATAGTCATGGGGATGTAATGTACAGTATGGTGGTGTTTTTTGTTTTGTTCTATTTGTTTTTGTTTTTTGTTTGAGAGTAGGAAGAACGTGTGTTAAGATTACTACAAGCCCGAGGAAAGAAAAAAATAAAAATGAATTTGATCAGTATGTAGTAAGAGTTGCATGTGATGTTTCTGCCTACAAATGATGCTGTGTTTTTTTGTGTGTTTTTTTTCCAATTTTAGTATTCAATTATATTTTGCATTCAATATTATTTTATACCAGAGGTCTGGTGCACAACATTTGTGCACTGGGGGAGGAGAGTCCCCCAGCCCAGCCTGCACCCTCTTACAGTCTGGAACCCCTCAGTCCTTACCCACCCGCCTGTAGCAGAGGTGGGAGAGGCACCCGCCACCGCTGCTGTGCTCGCCAGCTGTAAGCCTGGCTTCTGGTTGAGTGGTGCATCCCCTGTAGGAGTGTCTTAGCAACTAGTCATTAAGCCATTCGGTTGATTTGCATATTAGGGTTTTATTATATAGGACTAGTTTCAGGAATACATAGTGGTTATCATATACTTTACAAAGTGTTCCTCCCAATAGTCCAGGCACCCACCTTGTACCATAAATAGTTATTACAATATTGTTGCCAAATGATCCTATTTTGAGGCCAGCAGAAATGATTTCTCATTAGGGAGACTGCCTAACAAGTTATCTTACCAGGCAAATAGAATAGAAAATTATTTCAAAACTATAAAAGTTTAAAAAAATCTGACAGTATTCATGATAATTAAACATTACTTGCTTTCATTTACTTTTTTAAAATGAGCTACATAAAATCTTGTTATAATTGGTCATCAGGCTGTGTCATTCTACTATTACATAGATGTCTTTTAGAAAGAAATAAGAATTGATTTGTATAGAACTTCCTCCCAGGGAATGAATTGCCAGTAGATGGGAAGCTAGTATTTGTTGAGTGTATACACCTTGTGCCAGGTATCAGGTTAATAAGCATTTTGATGTGTTAGCTTATTTAATCCTTAAAACAACAAAATGGGTTTGGTGGTATCCTCATTTTTCAGAAAATTGAGATTCAGAATACTTGCGCCTCAGATCAACAATATATATAAGTACAAAAGCCAAGCTTCATATTTAGGTTGCTTGACTTCAAAACATATTGTCTACTGCACCCTACAAAGAATTCAAAGTACTCTACTGATGAAATTGTGAAATATGGTAGCATTTTCCCATTTCACACAGGAATGTTTATATGGAAACTGTCACACTGCCCCACATTTTAGGAAATGATTGACAACTCATTTTTTTTTTTTTTTTAAGGACAATGCTTTGTTATTATAAGACCACAACTTGGAGGTAATCCCTCAGCCTTAAGGATTTGATATTTTTGGAGTATTTTGCAGTGACTTCTTTCTTTTAAATGTTCTTTGTGTACAGGTGGCAGTTTTCAAAGAACGCGAGCAAAAAGAGATTGAAGCCATGCATTCCCTCAGAGCAGCCAATCTAGCCAAGATGACAATGGTGGACCGCATAGAAGAAGTAAAATTTTGCATTTGCCGCAAGACAGCCAGTGGGTTTATGTTGCAGTGTGAGCTTTGCAAAGACTGGTTCCATAATAGCTGTGTTCCCTTACCTAAGTCAAGTTCCCAGAAAAAAGGGTCTAGTTGGCAGGCTAAGGAAGTAAAATTCCTTTGCCCTCTTTGTATGCGTTCTCGGAGGCCAAGGCTAGAGACTATTCTGTCACTCCTAGTATCCCTTCAGAAGTTGCCTGTACGGTTGCCTGAAGGAGAAGCCCTGCAGTGTTTGACAGAACGTGCTATGAGTTGGCAGGATAGAGCCCGGCAGGCTCTAGCCACAGATGAACTGTCTTCTGCCCTGGCCAAACTGTCTGTGTTGAGCCAGCGTATGGTGGAGCAGGCAGCTCGAGAAAAAACTGAAAAGATCATCAGTGCAGAACTCCAAAAAGCAGCTGCCAATCCAGACTTACAGGTAAGTTTAGGATTTTCTTTTTTTATTTCATGAGATAATGTTTGTCAGTGTGTTGGTAATAAATCAAATCTATCTTACCAGTTTATTAGGAGACAACAATAAGTTGCCAGCAGTTAATCTTCTTTCTATATACACCCATAGGATTTTGAATATATACCTAAGTCATTTTAGTGAAAAGTTATTTGGAAATATTATTCAGGTGAACCTTGGTATCATGGGCAAATAATTTGCTTTGTACTAACTGGTGAACTCTGTTAGCCACTTTGCAAGTTCATTATATTTTGGTAGTCATAATCACATATTACTCATGTTTATTCAGTGTGTCTCTCTGTTCATCCTGAAATTGTTTGTTATTTAGGGACACTTACCTAGTTTCCAGCAGTCTGCTTTTAACCGGGTGAGCAGCGTATCTTCTTCCCCTCGACAAACAATGGATTATGATGATGAAGAAACAGATTCTGATGAAGATATTCGGGAGACATATGGCTATGACATAAAGGTAATTACATGGCCAGGTGTGTGGGTTTATATCTGATCACTGGGTTTGTTTAAAAAGATGTTTGAGGCATAAGAGTAGAAGAGAAAGCTAATAATCTATCTTGAGTTGATGGTGATAGCATTTTTTTTTTTAAAGCTCCAAAAAATATAGATTGATGATGAAATAACAGTTGTTTTTGTTTGTTTGTTTTTTTAAGAGTGGAATTTTAAACTTTATTTTTTTCACCTTGTATCTCCTTAGGGCTTAAAGGGACTAGCAAAATTATTCATTTAGTTACTGAAAGCTTTCATGGCTGATTTAGTATTTTTCTTTGATTGTTAACATCTATCTAGTTATTTTTTTTTTAATTCCATTGTATCTTGCTTTTAGTACTTTGTTTTAATTTCTCATCTGGATGGTGCTAGATTGAATATCATAGTCAGAGATAGGTTACACTTGGCCTTATTGTTAGAATTTGCAGTTACAGTTGCAGTTAGAATATATTATTTGCCCTTAATAATGATTATTTTGATAATGATACTGCACTGGTGGTGAAGAGAAAGTTTTGCCAAGTTTGTTTTTTATTAAGTTTTATTGGCCTTTTATTGTTATTTCCTGCCAGGCCCAAATCTTTGTCGTTTACCTAGTAGTAGTATTTGTTGTTCTATTTACAGTCTGTGCCTATAACTAGGGAGTTTGTACTCTTTTGTATGAAAGCCTAGGGTGCAATCTTTTCCTTACCCTTTAACTATCTTTTTTTGGTCTTTGTAGCATGCAAATCAGGTAGGTAAGCTCATTCTTAGAGCAATGAATATTACCAACATTGAATTCCCAGAATATAAAATTAAAACCATCCATCATAGATGCTTGTAAATTATTTGCTGGAAATATTTTTTCAAGATAAAAATGGATCCAGGGGCCCCAGCCTGGTTGCTTGGTTCCTTGGAGCATTATCCTGTACACCAAAAAGGTTGTGGGTTCAATTCCTGGTCAGGGCCCATACCTAAGTTGTGGGTTCAATATCCAGTTGGACAAGTATGGGAGGCAACTGATCGATGATTCTCTTTCCACATCAATGTTCTCTCTTTCTTCCTTTCCCTCTCCTTCTCTCATCTTTCCTCTCTCTTCCTCTTAAGTCAATAAATATATCCTCAGATGAGAATTTAAAAAGCAATGGATTCAGAGGATGTTTTAATGAGAAAATTTATAATTATATGAAATAAAGACTTGAGAAAAGTTGAAACTTGAATTACCCTGTTAAAATAAGGTCTGAGTACCTTGAAGTTACTCTGAAGCTAATGACCATCTTTGTTTGTATGTAATGACCAGGAGCAGCTATAAGGAAATGCAGCCCAAGCTACATATAAGTTAGTTACTTAATACTAGAATTGTCTGTTTGCCATAACTTAGAGGCCTCCAATACTTGGATTATCTTTCCAGTACGTTAATAATTAACCACTACTATAGAATTGCTAAATAGGATGGGCTTTGCTTAGAAGCAGTTTGCTAACCTATGAATACAAAACATCACAAGTATTACATGACTTCAGGGCTAGGGATCAAAACTATGGTTTGATATGGTTGTAAGCAGTAGTAGTCTTTTTCTGTAAAATTTATATGTGAGTGTCAGCCTAGTTTCTTCTTTGATCCATGGGTATTGGCAATGTAAAAATTGAAATTATGGATTTTTACAGTGTTAGCAATGTGTTTGATAGCTTGAAAAATGGAAGAATGGTGGCAAGACTTAAAGGTAATTCAAAGTAAAAGTTACCTGGATATAGATATTTTTGCATTAAAACAATTATATATTCTTGAGTATTTTCCCATAGAACACTCAGTGTAATGAAAATTATATTTGCCAATTTATTTGTATTTGGCTTAGTGATTTTTCCCTTTGATGTCCCATGTTATGTCTCCATGAATTCATCCTTGAAATAGGTTGATTTTAATGTCTTGATTTAAGGAAGAGTTCCATACTGGTTTAGGAAGAAGAGTACATAATTATGTAGAAAAATCAAATCAGTCATTTGATCTTATTGTAATATTTAAATCTTTAAAACAGATGATTTATGCTTGGCATTGTTGACTTCATTTTGTATGTCATTCTGTTATCACCACTAAAACACTGAGCAGCAATTCAAGAATTTTATTTTTTGGGAAATATATATTTAATGAAGCAATATGTCAGATCGTTTGGGATTGTGTCTCAGATAACTTTCTGTCAGATATTCGTATAATTATTCCCTTTTAAGGCATATTCGTTACCTTTACTGAAACTGATTCTATTATAGTTTATATTTTAAAAATGAAAAATGTTCAGAATTACAAATATGTATAGAATTACACATTAGAAAGGAGGGTATAAAAGAGTAGTAATTATTATCATCCAGGAAGTTCTTCTTTGTATCCCAGTACTTGCTTATTTTAGAGAAAGACAAGTTAAATACTTAGATTCTTTTTATTTTTTTTCTTCTTGCCTTTAATAATACTTGGGGGTGGCTTGCACTTTAGTGGAAATAGAGTAGGTTTTGTCTTGACTTTAGTCTAACCTAGTACCAGATAAAATGAAGTGATAGATCCTATCTAATAAAAGAGTAATATGCAAATTGACCATACATCCACCACGCCCATCAGCCAATCAGAGTGAGCATGCAAATTAACCCAACCAAGATGGCTATGGCCATAGAGAGAACAGGAGGGAGGCTTGGGTTGCCCCTGGTGATGGAGGAAGCCAACCTTTCCGCACTCCCTGGCCTCCACTTAAGGCAACAAAGTTTCAATGGCTTGGCTCCGCTCCAGGCTTCAAAATTTCAGTTGTAGAAGATAAATAAATCCCAGACACCAGGGCCTCCGCTTGGGTTGCTGGGGGGGGTAAACCAGCCTGCAAACCACCACAAGCCTCTCGCCCAGGCCACCCCACAGCCCAAGGGAACACACCATCTGATACAGGAAACCCTTCAGGTAAAACCAGCTGGCCCCCACACGTGGACCAGGCCTATATCCTATCTAATAAAAGAGTAATTTGCAGATTGACCATCACTGCAACACACAAAATGGCTGCCCCCATGTGGTCACAAGATCCTGCCCCCATGTGGACACAAGATGGCCACCACCAGATGGCCAATAGGGGAGGGCAATTGGGAGAGACTAGGTCTGCAAGGGAGGGCAGTTGGGATGATCAGGCCTGCAGGGAAGGGCAGTTAGGGGTGACCAGGCTGACAAGGGAGCAGTTAGACATTAATCAGGCTGGCAGAGGAGTGGTTATGGAGTGATCAGGATGGCAGGCAGAAATGGATCGGGCTTAAATGAGCAGTCGGACATCCCTTAGTGATCAGACTGGCAGGCAGAAGTGGATCGGGCCTAAACGGGCAGTTGGACATCCTTCAAGGGGTCCCAGATTGGAGAGGGAGCAGGCTGGCCGAAGGATACCCACTCCCATGCATGAATTTTGTGCATTGGGCCTCTAGTCTATATATAAAATCTATTTCTCACTGAGAGACCATTCCATCCTGCATATTTGCCACTGAACTACAGTGGTACCTCGAGATACAAGTGCCCTGACATACGAGATTTTTGAAATATGAGCCGTCGAGGAGCGATTTTTGCTTTGAAATATGAGCAACAGTTGAGATACGAGTAATCGCACGGATCGGGCGGCTGCACATGACCCACCAGTTTACCGCGACTCGAGCATCTCATAGTTTCCCACGCCTCAAGGTTACGGAATGAATTAAACTCGTATCTCAAGGTACCACTGTATAATTTTCCTCAGTAGGAAGAGTAATTTGTTTAAGCTTGCTACTTATCAACCTATTGTGTCTTTTTTTTTTTTAATCTTTATTGTGAGAGTATTATATATGTCCCTCTTTTTCCCCACACTGCCTCCCTTTACCCAGTTCCCACCTCACCCCAGGCCTTTGCCACCCTACTATCTGTCAATAAGTAATGCATAAATGCATATCAGATCTTTGTTTAATCTCTTTCCATCCTTTCATTCCCCCTTCCATCTGAAAATTGCAGTCTATTCCATTTCCATGCCTCTGATTCTATTTTATTCACCAGTTTATTCTGTTTATTAGATTTCTTATTTTTATTTTCAGATTCAATTGTTGAAATGTATTTATTGCTCTTTTATTGTTCATTTTGTTGTTGTTAATCCTCACCTGAGGATATTTTTCCATTGATCTTTTAGAGAGAGTTGAACAGAGAGGAAAGATAGAAACATCTATGTGAGAGAAACATATCGATTGGTGCCTTCTGCAGGTACCCTCATCAGGGCTTGGGCTGGGGAGAAGCCTGCAACTGAAGTATGTGCCCTTCACTGAAATAGAATCCAGGACCCTTTGGTCCAGAGGCCGATGGTCTGTCCACTGAACCACATTGGAGAGAGCTATTGTTCATATCTTTTATTTTTTTTATTCTTCTTCTTCCTCTTCTTAAACAGTACCCTTCAACATTTCATGTAATACTGGTTTGGTAGTAATGAACTGCTTTAGCTTTTTCTTGTTTGTGAAGCTCTTTATTTGACCCTCAATTCTAAATGATAGCTTTGCTGGTAGAGTAATCTTGATTATAGGTCCTTGCTACTAATCACTTTGAATATTTCTTTCTTCTCCCTTCTGGCCTGCATCGTTTCTGTTGAGAAATCAGCTAACAGTCCTATGCGGGCACTCTTATAGGTAACTAACTGCTTTTCTCTTGCTGCTTTTAAGATTCTCTCTTAGTCTCTAACCTTTTGCATTTAATTATGATGTGTCTTAGTGTGGGCCTCTTTGGGTTCCTCTTGTTTTGGACTCTCTATGCTTCCTGGACTTGTAAGTCTATTTCTTTTCACCAGGTAAGGGAAGTTTTCTGTCATTATTTCTTCAAATAGTTTTCAATATCCTGCCCTTTCTCTTCTCCTTCTGGCACCCCCATAATGTGAATGTTAGTATGCTTGAAGTTGTCCCAGAGGCTCCTTACCATATATATATATTTTTTTTTTCTTTTTGTTCTTCTGATTGGGTGTTCTTTGCTTCCTCATATTCGAAACCATTGATTTGATTCTTGGAATCCTCTACCATTGAATCTCTGTGAATTATTCTTTATTCAGTTAGTGTATGTTTAATTTCTGACTGGTCTTTTTCCATGTCTTTGGCATTATACTAAGATCCTTGAAAGTCTCACTAAGTCCCTTGTAGGTCTGATGAAGATCCTTGAGTAAGCTTATAACCATGGTTTGATTTCTTTCATTTCTTTAATTTGTGACATGTTTCTTTGTCTCTGCATTTTGGCTGCTTCACTGTTTCTATGTATTGGATAGAGTTGCTATGTCTCCTGGAATTGATAAAGTGGCCTTGTGTAGTAGGTATCTTACAGGGACCCAATTGCTCAGCCTCCCCAGACACTTGAGCTGGGCACTCTAGGTGTGGCTTTTTGTGGGCTGAGTACAGTCTTATAGTTGAGACTTGATTGCTGTTGGTTTCACTGGGAGGAATTGACCTTCACACCAATTGGCTGTGAGAACCAGCTGTGACTACAGTGGGAGAGCTGCTGTACAGGAAACACCCTTATGGAGCAGGACTTGCTTAGTGGGGCTTTGGTGCTAACTGAGTCTGCCCCTTGAGTGTGTCATTTATGGATGTGTGAAGTTGTAATCAGGTATGGTCTGAAGCTGTCCATCAAGTGCACTGGCCCTAAGGTCTCCAGGGAGGTGCAGACTCGGCCACCTGGCAGGAGCTACAGAGAGATCTGCAGATTTCTCCTATTTGTATTGGGTTTGGAAATATTCAGGTGAGACCCAGCTGTGAAGTAAGGCAGGCTGGTGGTGGTGCTGGATCTCTGTGCCTTTTATTGATAAATTTAGGGCATGCTGACAGCAGCTGTAGGTTTTTTGAGAGATTTTAGCAAAGTCTGAAGTTTAAGCTAGGACAAGCCATTCCCATCAAAAAGCTACTGCACACAGCTTGGATGGGGCTGCAAATTGAATTGGGCAGGGTGTCAGAGAATCACCAGAGCAGAGCAAACAGTGTATTCCAGGTTGATGGGGACTTAGATATGGTAAAACAGTGGAGTTCTTGGCCTAGGAACAATGACCCCTGTGAGCACCTCTGTCTGGTAGCAAGCTGCTCCCAAGTTCCTGCCCTGATGCCATATAATTCATTTCTTCCTGTCATATGTCTGGGTCCCCTAACTTCTTCTGGCACTGGATCTCAGAGGAATCAACTCCAAGTAAGTTTGTGCATGGCCCTTTAAGAGGAACACCTGAATGTCTGTTCCTCAGCCACAATCCCTGCTAGTTTTCACAGTCTCAATATATGGGGCTTTTCTTCCCAGCTCTGGGACCTGGGTTGTGGGGGGGGTCTGGTGTGAGACTAGGACCCTTTGCTCCTCACGATGGACTATGCAAGGATGATCTCCATCTGGATTATAAAAGTAGCTACATGGGTGCTGGACCAGCCCGATCCATGCCCTCATCACTCTGAGTTTCAACGTGTTTCTTCTTTACTTCTCTAGGTGTAAGACTTCCATTCAGCTAGCTTTCAGGTGGTTGTGAATGATGGTTATTCTGTATGTTAGTTGTAATTTTGACATAGTTGTGGGATGCTGTGAGTATTGGCATTTACCTATGCTGCCACCTTGGTTCCTTATATCTGTGTCTTCATATTTAAAATGCGTCTCTTGAGATAGCATGTAATAGGGTCCTTTCTTGTTTGTATTCTGCATATATATGTAATTATAAACTATATGATTGAGTCTTATTGTGTGTATGTGTGTTTTAATTATCATGATCTGTCTTCTCATTGGGGGTGTTTAGTCTATTTACATTTAGTATAATTGTTGACATGGTTAGGTTTAAGTTGGCCATCTTGCTATTTATTTTTATTTAATATATTTTTATTGATTTGAGAGAGGAAGGAAGTGGCAGAGAAAAAAACATCAATGATAAGAGAGAATCATTGATTGACTGCCTCATGCATGCCCCACACTGGGGATTGAGTCTACAACCTGGGCATGTGTCTTGTCTGGGAATTGAATCGTGAACTCCTGGTTCATAGGTCAACTCTCAATCACTGAGCCATGCTGGCTGGTCTCTTGCTATTTATTTTTTATTAAGCTCCTTTTTTGTTGTTGTTGTTCCTTTATTGCTCTTTTTATTTTTTGTTGATTTCTTATATCTTTTATTTATTTTTTCAGTGTTTCCTCTAGTGCTAGCAATTTATCTTTACCTTATCAAAGTCAATATTGTACCTCTTGAGGAAGTAATTTTTAAATTTTTTTTCTTTTTACTTATTTTTCTTCATTATCTCCTGTTCCCCATCCTTTCCACTTTGAAAGCCTAATAAAGTTTCCTGCTTGAGTTACAATGAAATGAATAGAATCAAGGTCAGAAAAAACAATTCCAATTCTAGTCAGGGAGAAGCAGCATCTGGAACTAAAGTACTGTGTTGCTTTTTAGAATTTGTTTGAATAGGGAAGAAGATAATGAACTGCTATCCTTATATTTTCAGTGAGTGGCATTGTCTTCCAGAATCCTGTTAAGTATCCTGCTTAATTAAGGGTAATCTCATGTACCCTATAAGGAGAATTATGTGTTATTATTAGTCATTAAGCTTTTGTCTTTCTCCTACCTCATTCTTTCATAATTTTTGTGTTGCTGGGGATAGGACTCTATGCCAGGTGTTTGTAAACTTTTTCTGTGAAGTAATAAATATATTAATGTTTATTAATATATAATATTATAATGTATACTAATTATTTTATACATTGAGAGCCACAAGTGGTTTTAATTTATAATACCCCTCCTTATTTCTTCTTCAGGACACAGCCAGTGTGAAGTCCTCCAGCAGTCTGGAACCCAATCTTTTTTGTGATGAAGAGATTCCCATCAAGTCTGAGGAGGTGGTCACTCACATGTGGACAGCTCCTTCATTCTGCGCAGAACATGCTTATTCTTCTGCTTCTAAGAGTTGTTCTCAAGGTATTACCCTTTAAAACAGTATGGAGATTAGCCTGAAACCAGTAAGAAAAAAACCATTGTATTAATCAAGACTACAAATCCCTCTTACATATCTTTGCCATGAAATTTTAATAGAACCTGAAAATGTCCCTATTTGCATTTTCTGTCATTAGGTGATAATCTGAAAACTTACAAAGAATTATTAAATTCTAATTAGAAGAACTTTAGAGGCCATCTAGACCCATCTCTCATTTTTATAAAATCTCTGTTAAGGAATCATTTAGCCTTTTTTGTTTTTGTTTTTGTTCATTATCAAGCCTTAAGGAACTTGCTGCTTTTTAAGAATATTCATTCAGTTTCGGATAGCTTTAATTGTTAGAAAGTTTTTCCTATTCTTTGTATATAACTTCTCTGTTATGTTCACTTTTTTTCCCAGTGAAAATAAGTCACATTGCTTTAGGTTACACCTCTGGAAAATGGAGAGTGTTCATTTCTTCATAGTAAAATTCAGAATTTTTTGGGACAGCATATTACAATTGGCGTTTGAACAGTGCAGGGGTTAGTGGCACTGACTCACATGCAGTAAAAAATTAGCATGTAACTTAAGCCAGCCCTGTGCATACACAGATTCCCAGTCTCAGATAAAAAATACAGTTGACCTGCTCTGGTTGAGGTATCTCAGGGGTAGAGCCTTGGCCTATGCACCTAAGGATCATGGGTTTAATTCCCAATCAAGGGCACGTGCCTAGGTTGCAGGTTGGATTCCTTTCCCTGGTCAGGGCACATGTGGGAGGCAACCAATTGATGTCTCTCTCTCACATTGATGTTTCTCCTTCCCTGTCTCCTATTCCCTTCCTCCCTTTTGTTTCTGTCTCCCTTCCTCCCTCCTTTCCATTCTCTCTAAAAATCAATAATAAAATATCCTTGGCTGAGGATTAACAAAAACAAAAAAACAGTTAACCCTTGAATTTGAACTGCACAGGTCCACTTACACACCAATTTTTAAAATCTGCTTTAAAGTGGACACAGTTATCCATATATAAGTGGGCCGTGATCTGTGTAGTTCAAACCTGCCTGTCCAAGGGTCAGCTGTGTTGTCTATTCATTAGAAAAATAATCACTTATGTAGGGCAGGTATATGCTTAATCTGTTGATAGTCTCTAAAAGGGAGAGAGAGCATGGGTTAAGACAGTGGTCGGCAAACTGCGGCTTGTGAGCCACATGCGGCTCTTTGGTCCCTTGAGCGTGTCTCTTCCACAAAATACCACGGCCTGAGCGAGTCTATTTTGAAGAAGTGGCATTAGAAGAAGTTTAAGTTTAAAAAATTAGGCTCTCAAAAGAAATTTCAATCATTATGTTGTTATTTGGCTCTGTTGACTAATGAATTTGCCAACCACTCGGTTAAGAGATTCTTGTCTAACAGAGGCCTATTGCACGAAATTTGTGCAAAGGGCTTGGCCTTTTGCAGCCTGGGCTTGCCTCGGTCCTCACACCCCAGCTTCATCCAGAAGGTCATCTGGATTGTCACCTGGAAGATCATTCAGCCCTCTGGTCTAATTAGTATATTACGCTTTTATTATTATAGATTCCTCTTTTCCTTCAGTCACAGGATACACAATAAGGAACCAGTTTTGTACTCTAACCCAGTATTTTAGAGTGTGTATTAGAATTCTAGATCTTTTTGTTCTGTATTTGTTTTAAATTTCATGTTCACTTTAATACTGATGCTATCAATCAGAATGTCTAAATTATTAAGAGTGAAAGAACCATTCCCCTAATTATTTACTTCAGAAACATTACATTTTTTTCATAGTTTTCATTTTTATTTTGTCTTATAAATTTTTGGAAAGGTTCTAACACCCCAAGGAAGCAGCCACGGAAGAGCCCTTTGGTGCCCCGAAGTTTAGAACCTCCAGTGTTAGAGTTGTCACCTGGAGCTAAAGCCCAGCTGGAAGAACTTATGATGATTGGAGATCTCCTGGAAGTATCTCTAGATGAAACTCAACACATATGGCGGATTTTGCAGGCCACCCACCCACCGTCTGAAGACAGATTCCTGCATATCATGGAGGTATGAATTTAAAGCCTTCTAAAACAGTGATTGTAAAACTATTTAGAATGCCCAAGTTTTCCTTGGAAGAACCATAAATGCTGGCAAGGTAAGATGGCTGAGTGAGTAGTACTTTGGTTATCCTACTTTCTGATTAACGCAAAATAGTTCTGTTTTCTGATTTTCTTAATTTATGTGATATGTAATTTTAAGGAAAATAGAACATTTCTGCTAAAAAGAAAGGGGTTACTGAAAATCACCAATTTAGAACAGTTTTCTTAGACCAGATCCTGTTCATCAAAGGTCCAAAAGTTAGGGGGAAATATTTTCATTAAAAAAAGAAACATACCAAATCTTGGCTCATGCTACCAACTTTCTTAAAATTTCTCATGGAGCTTCTGACCTTGGCATGACTCATACCTCTGGGTAAGTGGCCCCCAGGCTTGGCACTAGTGGCAGCCAGTCTTAGTTTAAAGCAGCCAGCCTTAGCTTAGCCTGCTCTAGGCACCCCAAGCCCAGCACATGTAGCAGCCATCTGCAGATTGCTTTGTAGCTCATGACAGGTCATCCTGGGCAGGACACAGATGACAACTGACCTTGGTTTGCACCTCCTGGAAGGCCCCACACCCAGTGGACAACTTCAGATCACACTGAAGCACATCCAACCACCTCCATGAGCAGCACACCCAAGGGGTGGACTCAGCAGGCATTACAACTCTCCTTAAGTGACTCCAACTCCATGGGCTCAGCCACTGCACAGCATGTCCTCCATGGTGGTTGTGGAAAGTCCTCGCAGCCAATTGGCCTGGGGGGAAAATCTCTCCCATTGACATGCCAACAGCAATCAGGTCTCAACTATAACAGAAGGGTGTACACAATCCATGTGGGGAGCACATTGGGTATGCATAGTTTAGGTAACCATGGAGTTTGTGCCATGGTCCTACAGGACACCTACTATGTAAGGCCACTCTATCAAGACCTAGAGATGTAGAAGCTCTGCTTAAAACATTAAAAAACAAACAAAAACAGGGAGGTTGTCAAAATGAGGAGACAAAGAAACATATCTCAAAAGAACAGAACAAAACTCCAGCAAAAGAACTAAACAAAATGAGATAAGCAATCTACCATTTCAAAACACTGGTTAAAAGGATACTCAAGGATCTTGTTGAGAATTTCAGCAAAGATAGGAAACATAAAATAGAACTAGTTAGAAACAAAAACTACAATAACAAATTAAGAATACATTACAAGGAATCAGCAGTAAAGCAAATGAAGCATAGGATCAAATCAGTGATTTGGAAGATAAGGAAGTAGAAAATTACCCAATCAGAAGAGCAAAAAGAAAAAAAATAGATTAAGAAGCTTCTGGGACAACTTCAAGTTATGAAAAACTAACTTGGTGAATGAAATAAACATACAAATCCAGGAAGCACAGAGAATCCAAAATAAGATGAACCCCAAAAAAGACCCATACCAAGACACATCATAATTGAAATGCCAAAGATGAAAGACAGAGGAAATCTTAAAAGCAACAAGAGAAAAGCAATTAGTTACTTACAAGGGAGCTCCCATAAGATTGTCAGCTGATTTCTCAACAGAAACGTTGCAGGCCAGAAGAGATTGGCAAGAAATATCCCAAGTAATAGAAAACAAGGATCTGCAACCAAGATTACTTAACAAGGCTATCATTTGGAATTGAAAGACATATAAAGAGATTCTCAGACAAAAAAAAAAAAAAGCTAAAGGAACTTACCATCACCAAATCAATATTACAAGCAATGTTAATGGATCTTCTTGAAGGAAGAGGGTCAAAAATATGAGCAATGAAGTGGCAATAAATACATCTGTCATACTAGCTGGTTTGGCTCAGTGAATAGAGTGTTGGCCTGGGGACTGAAGGGTCCAGGGATCCATTCCAGTCAGAAGCACATGCTCAGGTTGTGGGCTCAATCCCCAGTAGGGGGCATACAGCAGGCAGCCAGTCAGTGGTTCTCTCTCATCATTGATGTTTCTATCTCTCCCTTCTTTTCCCTTCCACCACCTATCAACCAGTTTAAATGGAAATGGGTTAAATGCTCCAAGCAAAAAATAAATGGTGGCTGAATGGATCACAAAGGAAAACCCTTCCATCAGCTGTCTATAAGAGACTCACTTCAAATCAAAAGTCTCTCTCACACACATACACACAGACAAAGTAAAGAGATGGAAAAGGATATTTCATGACAGTGGAAATGAAAAGGAAAATAAAAACTGATGTATTAATACTGTTACTAGACAAAATAGACCAAAGCAAAGACTATATAGTAGGACCCAGCTATTTCACTTCTGGGTAGTTATCTGAAGAAACTCAAAACACTAAATTGAACAGACATGCATTTGTATGTTAATTGCAGCATTATCAGTAGCCAAGATAATAGAAGCAACCTCGTGTCCATCAATAGAAGAATGAATAACGTTGTGGTGCATATATACAGTGGGAAATGACTCAGCCATAAAAAAAGAAAAATGAAATCTTGCTATCTGCAACAACATGGAGGGACCTAGAAGGTGTTGTGCTGTGTGAAATAATCAGAGAAAGACAAATGCCATATGATCTCATTTATAGGTGGAATCTAAAAAACAAAATAAACATGCAGAACAGAAACGGACCCATAGATAACAGAGAACGTTTTGATGGTTGCTAGATTACAAGGGTTTGGGGATAAAAGTGGGGAAGTGATTAAGAAGTATGAATTGGTAGTTATAGAAAGTCCATAGGGATATAAAGTATAGCATAAGAGTATATAGTAAAAAATATAATTACTATATGTATGGTGTCAAATGATCACTTCAGAGTGATCACTTCATAAGTTATATAAATATCTAATTGCTATGTTTTACACCTAAAACTAGTAATATTGTACATTAACTGTAATTGAAACATAAAAATTAGTTACGAATTAAAAATTTATTTTTTTAAATGAAGGTTCCTAATGAAATGGTTATATAGAAGTGGAGAGGGAGAGTCCACATTAATCTATTATACTTTCATAACAATTTATAATATATACAGTGTTTATATATCCATGATCTCATTTGATCCTCACCATAATCCTGAAAGGGAGAGTGAAAAGGATAGACAGAGTAAGTATTTACCCCTTTTGCATGTGAAGAAATTTAGGATCTGAGAGGTGGAAACTTGACTAAGGTCACACATATAGTAAAAACAGAGGGACCTGGTTTCTAACTCTGCCATTTGATTTCTAATATTCTTTTCATTATTTGTTTCCATGTAATGAAATGGTGCAGTGTCATCAATAGTTGATGCAGATTTACTTAGCATATTATAATTTGCTAATCATTGGTTTGGAAGTCAGATTCTAAGTGTAGCCTAATATAATGTTTTCCAGTCTATAGAACACTTTCTTCACATTATCTCATCTGATCCTTTTATTTTACATGTAAGGAAATATAAAGTATTCAGAAGTTAAAAATTTTGTCAAAATGTGATAGACTTAGACATTTATAATACAGTGAGTTATTTTTTGGATTCTGAAGATTTTTTAGGTTCTTTTTACTTTTTTATTTTATTCACCCATAATTGTGTATTTTATTCATCCAGAATTGCAGAATAGTGAAAGGTTCTTCCCATACTTCTAGTCCAAAAGGCATCATAGCTTTTTAATGTTTATTTTAAATTGTGGTAACATAATATGTACCACCTTAACCATTTAAAGTGTACAGTTCAGTAGTGTTTAGTATATCACACTGTTGTGCAGCCAATCTCCAGAACTTTTTCATTTTGCAAATCTGAAACTATACCCATTAAACAACAAGTCTCTATTCCCCTGCCCAGCCTCTGGTACCCACCATGCTATCCTCGATTCCATGAGTTTGACTACTTTAGATACCTTATCAATGGAATCATGCAGGTATTTGCTCTTCTGTGACTGGCTTATTTCACTTAGCAAATGTCTTCAAAGTTCATCCATGCTATAGCATGTGACAGGATTTCCGTTTGTTTGTTTTTATATGAGCAAATGTTTATGTAGACAATAATAAAGGTAAGAAAAGTGAGCCAGCTGGGCATGGTCTCAGGAACCAAATTACAGAGGCAAAAGAAGGACCCTTGGATTTAAGAAACAGATGCAAGGAAGTTCACACCTGGGAGAAGTGGTGGGAAAGGTGTGGACATGCTCCATGGAGAAAGCCTCTAGGATTTCCATTCTTAGAATTGAATAATATTCCAATGTATGTGTACACTACATTTTTTTATCCAATCATCCATCAATGGGCATTTGTGTTGGTTCCATGGTTTGGCTGTTGTGACTAATGCTACTATGAATATGAGTGTCCAAATATCTGTTCTAGATGCTATTTTTAATTTGGGGGTGGGGCACCCGAAAGTGGAATTACAGTACACAGCATTGTTCGATTTTTACTTTTTAAAGGAACCATCATACTACTTTCCATGGTGACTGTACCACTTTACAATCTTAAGCCTGAATCATTGCTGGAGCTAAAACTGATAAGACTGATGATGTTGCCTTTTTGGGCACATCATGAGAAGAGAAAGTTTTTTGGAAAAGACAAAAATCCTGGGAAAAATAGAAGGCAGGAAAAGAGAAAGACCAAAATATGGGATGATTGATGCTTTAAAGGAAGTCATATGTATGTGCCTACAGGAGCTGGGAAGGGCTATTGAGGACAGGATGTTATGGACATCAATCATTCACAGGGGTTTTTAGGTTCTTATCAAAGATTTTCCAGACTTGAATTTGTGAAAAAATTCTCTATCCTTTATCCTTTACTACTCCCCTATCACCCAATCCTCCCTTTGGTAACCACCATGCTGTTGTCTATCTATGTCTGTGAGTTTCAGTTTATATCCCACATATAAAAGAAGTCATATGCTTCTTAGCTCAAGTGTTATTTCCTAGGTAATTATCAATATTTTCAATTTTTTCAGCCACCCTCTTTGTTCTTCCTGTTACTAGACATATCTTTACTAATAAAATTTTAACATTTATTACATTGGCACATAAGAGCAACAATATTCGGAAGTTGAAAAAATATATATATTTTTTGCTTTGTCATATCAACTATTTTCTAGCTCTTGCTAAAGTCACTACATAGCTTTTGTTTTGAGATAACATTTTTTTTGTTTTGATAACATTTCTAATAACTTCTTAACCACCTAGAATTTATTGAATTATGAAGAACTATTGTAGTAGTAAATGAAAACCAAAAAAATTATTACATAATTTAATGTACATTTAGTACATTTAGCTTTCTGTGTATTATTTCATCTCAAATGGATGCTACAGGTTATATTAATATACTAGGGGCCCAATGCATGAAATTTGTGCATAGGTAGGGTCTCTAGGGTTGGCCAGTTATCAGAGTTGATCTGTGGGATAATTGGGGGTCCCCATTAGCATCCACCTTAGCTGGCCTGAGGCCTGTGAGCTGGGGGCAGCTCCTGTGTTGAGCATCTGCCTCCTAGGTGGTCAGTTTGCATCATAGCAACCAGTCGTTCCACTGTTCAGTTAATTTGCATATTAGACTTTTATTATATAGGATGCTAACAATGAGGTGTTTTTTCCTTAGCAAGTTAAAAATAAGTGAAATATTTTATTTAGGGCTTGTCATTACTTTTTGCTATTGATTATCTTCATTGAATATTACATTTGCCTTCTTCAAGTGATTTTTAAATATCTAGGATATTTATTAGTAGTATAGTGTACACTACACAAAGAGCAGAGGGGAGCTATGTGATTACCCAAAACAGCAGTACATTTCATATACGATTGGGATAAAATCGTATATTTAACTTTTTAAATACACAATTCAGTTGTATTACCTTCACTATTTTGAGAACTTTTTAAAAAAATATATTTTATTGATTTTTTTACAGAGAGGAAGGGAGAGGGATAGAAAGTCATAAACATCAATAAGAGAGAGTCATCGATCAGCTGCCTCCTGCATGCCCCCTACTGAGGATGTGCCCGCAACCAAGATACATGCCCTTGACCGGAATCGACCTGGGACCTTTCAGTCCGCAGACCAACGCTCTATCCACTGAGCCAAACCGGTTTTGGCTTGAGAACTTTTTAAATAGCCCAAACAGAAACTGTACCCATTAAACAATAAATCCTATTTCTTTCTCCCCCAGTAACCTCTAGTATACATTTGTCTATGTATTTGACACTTCAAGATACCTCACATAAGAGAACAAAACTGTTTTTAAATGTCTTGCTTAAAAATTGTTTCTAATTTTATATTTTTAAAGGATGACAGCATGGAGGAGAAACCATTAAAAATAAAAGGAAAGGACTCTTCAGAGAAGAAAAGGAAACGGAAGCTAGAAAAGGTAGAACAACTTTTTGGAGAAGGAAAACAGAAGTCTAAAGAGTTAAAGAAAATGGATAAACCTAAAAAGAAGAAATTAAAATTAAGTGCAGAAAAAGCGAAGGAGCTGAACAAACTGGCCAAGAAACTAGCAAAAGAAGAAGAGAGAAAGAAAAAGAAGGAGAAGGCTGCTGCAGCCAAAGTGGAACTTGTGAAAGAGAATACTGAGAAGAAGAGAGAAAGAAAAGTGCTAGATATCCCCTCAAAGTATGACTGGTCAGGAGCAGAGGAATCTGATGATGAGAATGCTGTGTGTGCAGCACAAAACTGCCAAAGGCCTTGCAAGGATAAGGTGAGTTCTAATAGGGTGTAGTTAACTGTGAGAGGGGACAAAGAGCAACAGGCGTGGAGACATGTTTGACATAATGAGAGTCTGTTTTTGATCCCAGGGTTTGGGCTTCCAACAAAATGTTTTCTATAGTTTCTGTAAAGTGTTTTGAA
The DNA here is from genome assembly GCA_011751065.1 of Lasiurus cinereus. NCBI lineage: Eukaryota > Metazoa > Chordata > Mammalia > Chiroptera > Vespertilionidae > Lasiurus > Lasiurus cinereus. Next base: position 1,010,505 of record JAAGEH010000011.1, on the reverse strand, counting down.
TTATGAGGCTCTTACATCAATGTGATTAGTAGAAGAAATGTTGTGTTTTAAAAATTATATATTTAGTGAACGCAATGAGAAGAGCAGAGGGGAGCTATGTGATTACCCGAAACAGCAGTACATTTCATATACGATTGGGATAAAAAGTTCAAAATAGTCTTATGCTTTCCCTCTAGGGTGACCCGGGGAACTAAATATCTTGTTTGTTAACCACAGACAGTGGCCTGAGAAAATCCTGGCCCAGTATTCTCAGAGTTCTGGCAAATTGTATTAGGATTTGTTCTAACAACATAAAGCTTAGGGGTTAAGTCTTCTCTTTTTGGTCTGTTTGTCTACACTCAGGCCTATTGTACTCTCCTCAGTTGAATATGATTTTTTGAAGTCCCTTGTAAAAAAATAATTAAGACCTTTAAAGATAATATTTAAAAAATTTGATTCCTAAGTTTTAAGTATAATAATTATGTGTATTGGTCATTCTTTAAGTAATATTGATGTTCTAAGAAAGATCAATGGACTTCATGAAAAACCTCAGTTCATAAAATGACTAGAGGCATCTATATGGATCCCATCAAGATAATTAGTAAATTTATAGTTCTAATTTTATGTTCATCATACCACTTGGTATTTAGAATTTTAATAGCTCTTCAATTTGAACAGAGTAAATACAACTGCATCAGTGTTAGAGCTTGAAGAGTTCTCTGTAACCAGGATTCTTTATTTTATAAACAATGAAACCAGAACTCAGTGAAGATAAATGATGTTGATAGTATCACAGAGCTAATTAGTGGCAAAATTAAAAGTAGAACCTTGGTTACCTGCTCCCACAGAACAGGTTCTCTCCACTAAAATCCTTATCCCACCATTGAGATGTAAATACCAGAACATTTCAAAGCTCAATAACATTTATATTTAAATTACACTTTAATTAAAGTTTTATATAGTAAATCACATAGCCCATAGTTTAACTTTCCAAAGGTAGTAACTATAAAAAATTTTATATTTTCTTCTAATCCTTTTTTATATAGTTTATTTTATAGCATGTCATACTGTATTCACTTTTGTATCTTTATTAATTTAATAAGCATTTTTATATACTATAAACATTTTAATAGATACATTATATGTGTGTGCATTGTTTTTACCTTTTATTCTCATCTGAATTTGTTTATTAAAGAGCCTGCTGATAGGCTGTTTCTCTTTGGGTATTAGCAGCTCAGTGTTGGCAAAAACTTTTTTTCTTTTTAATTGTATGGCAGTCACCAAAATATGGTATTTCTATCCCTAAAAGTGTTTAAATATACCTTGAATCTTTTACTCTCTCTTTTTTTCCCCTCCTTTTCATTTAATAATCTCTTCCCTCTCTGCTCAGCATTTTAAATATGGCTTAGTTTATCTATTGTTATTCCTGTTATCTTCCTGTAGCATATAAACACTGCACAGTTTTGTTGTTTTTTGTTGTTTTTTTTTGCATCTGTTATAAAAAAATTTTAATACTTTTTTAAAAATAGATTTTTAGAGAGAGAGGGAAGGAGAGGGAGAGAAAGAAACATCCATCTGCTTCCGGGGATCTAGCCTGCAACCTGGGCATGTGCCCTGACCAGGAATTGAACTGACAACCTTTTGGTACACAGGAAGACACCCAACCAACTGAGCCACACCAGCTAAAGCATAACATTTTTTAATTAACTTGCTTATTCTCAAAGTTTTAAGAAAATAGGTGAGGTAATCCCTATGAAAATACTTGTTAACCAAAAATGCAATGTAAATGTTAAGATGTGATCATTATTGCCCTGCCTGGTTGATTTAGTTGGTTGGAACAACATCCTGTACACCAACTCAGGGCACATACTCAGGTTGCAGGGATCAATCCCCAGTCAGGGTACATGCTAGTGGCAATCAATCAATGTTTCTTGCATTGATGTTTCTCTCCCTCCCCTTTCCTCTCTCTCTAAAATCAATTAAACACATACACATACAAACATATCCTTGGGTTTGGATTTAAAAAAGATGTGATCATTATTATTAAATGAGCCCTAATATTTGCTCCTAATATTACAAGAAAGTTACGTACATTTCGATGGAGTAAAGGAAATTAAATATTCAAAGAAAATGTCTATTTTATTTTATTTTTTATTGATTTTAGAGAGGAAGGGAGAAGGAAAGGAGTGATAGAAGCATCAATAATGAGAGAATCATTGATCAGCTGCCTCTTGAACGCCCCACATTGGGGATCGAGCTCACAATACGAGCGTATGCCCTGAACTGGGAATTGAACCGTGACCTCCTGGTCCATAGGTTGATGCTCAACCATTGGGCCATGCTGCTGGGCAAAAATATCTATTTTAAACTATTAAAACATATACAAAAGTGAGCAGTGTGTGCCTTACATAACAGAAACAGTAAAGATTCTATTTCTGTAATATGTTTAATTTTAAACATTATTTCAGATTTTAAACATTTTGCCTATCCTTGCTGTTGTGTAATTTTTGTGATTCTTCAAATTTGTTCCTGATACCAGTTTGTTTTTTTTTTAAATTAATCCTAACCCTTGGATATTTTTTACATTAATCTTGAAAGAGAGATTGGAAGGGAGGGAGGAATGGGGGAGAGAGAGAAAAAAACAATAGATGATGTGAGAGAGACATTGACTGGTTGCTTTGTGCATGCATCCTGACTGGAGCAGGAATCAAACCTGCAACCAAAGTACATGTCCTTGGTGAGGAATCGAACTTGGAACCCTTTGGTCTGTGGGCCAATGATCTAAGAATTGAGCAAAACTGACCAGAGTTTAATACCAGTTTTAATATACATAAAAGGTATATTTCTTTACAAGCTGTGTAAAGAATTTTACAACTTTCTCAATTTGAAATATAGTGTTTCTTTAAGACCAAATTAATGTATGGCACACATCTTCAGAACAAAAGAATAACAAGAAAAGAATGGTTTTTAGGGAAGTCTGTCTTCTTTAAAGTATTATGCAATAAAAGAAAAACAAGGTTTGTTTATATTTAGGTAAGTGTATACTTATAATTTTTCTAACCAATAATTATTACTCTTTCCCCCAAATGTGCACATTGAGAAAATATTGAAAGGTTACCTCACCTCAATTTTAAGATGTTTTAGAAAGAGAAAGGGAAAATATCAGAATAGATTATTAAAAAACCTTTGTCCCATCATGTTCTAACTTGCAACTTCCCTAGTTTAGCACTGAAATTATGTCTTGGGAAAACTCATCAATCTTTGGCAGACTGAGAGAATCCAGTCATTTAATGCTCAGAGCACCGAAAAATTATATACAAGTGTGATGAATATATGTTGTACTTAATTAAGAGGATTTAAAAATTTTTTCAAACCTGATTTTTGCAAAGAACTTTGGTACAAAACAGATTGAATGCCAAAATGGCAAAAGCTCAGTTGGGTAACTGAGCTAAGAATATTACTAAATGACCAGGCCACCCCCCCCCCCAATTCCTTTGGAATAATATGCTCTAAAAAATGAACAAAAAGATGAGGTAGATAAGAGATCAATCAAAGGACTTGTATGCATGCATGTAAGCATAACCAATGAACATAGACACTGGGGGTTTGGGTTATGCCTGGGAGGGAGGGGGGGCAATGGGGAGATATGTGTAAAAATTAATTTAAAAAAATGAGCAAAATATAATATGTCAAATGTTTTTTTCTTAAGTGTAAGTATGTATCCATATAGCAAAACATGAAGTGTCAAACATTATTTTGTCTATTTAATATATTTCTCTTTTAAACAAACATTTCCAAAAATCCAAATCCAATAACCTATTTATTCTGTAATGTTAAATAGCTATGAAGTTTTTAAGTAATTATGTTTGTAATTTGATAAATGCATTCTCCAGAAATAATGAAAGGGGAAATGAATATGAGAACTTAATATATAGTTAGCCAAATTTTCTGTCTTGAGTTTTCAGACTACTACATAGTCTATCCTCCATGTGTCAAAATCATTTGTAGATTCTGTTAACATTCCAAACTTGAGTTTGCTTTATGATCCTGTGGGCCTTTTCATACAAATGGAGTTGGATTATTAATAGATGAACGTGATAAAAAAATATTAGTGAAAAAAGGACTGTTTTTTTTTTTTTCCCTGCTAGATTACCAGGGTAAATTGCTAATATAACGTGTAGCCTGGGAGAGCTTCTGTGTACCAATGAATATCTTAAGAAAACTTATATACTCTTGGAATTCGGTGGAAGAGGTGGGCCAAGGAATGGATCTCTAGCCAAAATTACGAAGGGAAAATGTTGTCTTCCTTATTTGGGAGAGATGATAGATTTAATTTTGGGTAAACTGGAAGCCAGTGAGTGTAGTGCAGAACTAGGTTTTAAAAGACATGGGACCACCTTTTCTTAGCAAATAAGGATAAATTGGAAACTTTCTTATCCTGTGGATTATCATGAATTGGGACTAGACTGGATTAAAAGGTTTGGAAATAGAAGTAAGAATTATCTATTTGCTCAGAGTGTCATAATATCTCAAGTATGGGCAGCCTAAAGAAACAATTTATCTTCCCAATTACCTATACCAGCTCCAAATAGCCAAAACACTTATCCCGAGTACACCTACTACTAAATTAGCACTTTATAAACCTTCACTTGCTTGCAGGACCTTTATTTCTATTTTGTTGCATAGAAGTCAGCATCTCCCTTTTCTGTCTCTAATATATTTTGCCATAATAGGAACATTGATAAGTTATTTTCTTTATTTCTGGCTTCTGAAGCTAATATTATACAAACAATTACAGAAAAAAAACACACCAGAATTTATTTTAGGAAGGAATTGTTAAATTGCTCTGATTTACAGAAAGCAGTGTCACAAAGTGCTGGTGATCATCAGATTTAGACTATCTAAGAATTCCCTTGGGCCTTGGGGCTGATTGAAAATTTTGTCTTCTGGTTTGTACACCCAAGATATTCTGAGTTTGTGGGTTTGGGATGGGTTTCAGCTACACTTTTAAGAAGACACAACAGGTGATTCTGATGCAAGTGGTCTACACATTTTAAGGTGTACTGTACTGCTGGTAGGCAGTTATTTCAAGATGCAGTAGTTTGTGAAAGATAGAATAATGAGTAGAGCCATGAAACTAATACTAAAAAGTGCCTCCAGGATCCCAGGCAGTAACTAGGTGTTTGCTATAGTACATTATTTCACTTGATCTTCAAAATATTCTATAAAGAAGATGTAATCTCCATTTTTACAGATGAGGAAATTGAGCTTTAATGAGATTAAATAACTTGCCTCAAATTATGCACTTCAGAACTTCTGACCAAATTCAGTAATCTTTATACTACACAACATAGTTTACTGGGCTCTAAAACTCTAAAATAGGAACAATGAAAGCAGAAAGATTATTTTGAGTCCTGGCTGGGTTTGCTCAATGGTTAGAGTGTAAGCTCATGGACCAAAGGTCTTGAATTCGATTCCTGGTCAAGGGCATATACCTCGGTTGCAGCCTTGATTCCCCAGCCCTGGTCAGAGCACATGTGGGAGGCAATCAATCTCTCTCAGATCAACATTTCTCTCTCTCTTCTCCCTCCCCTCCACTCTGTAAAAAAAAAAAATTTTTTTTTTAATTTTTTAAAATATGTTTTACTGATTTTCTACAGAGAGGAAGGGAGAGGGATAGAGAGCTAAAAACATCAATGAGAGAGACATTGATCAGCTGCTTCTTGCACGCCCCCTACTGGGGATGTGCCTGCAACCAAGGTACATGCCCCTGACCGGAATCAAACCTGGGACCTTTCAGTCTGCAGACCGACGCTCTATCCACTGAGCAAAACCGGTTTCGGCTGTAAAAAAATTTTTTTAAACAAGTAATTTCTCCCACCCTTTATTAGAACTCTAAAACTACTAACTGATTATCATAGTTTTGATAATTTTTTTAATAGTACATGGAAACTAATTTTGAAAACTGTTCCCTTTCTTTGAAACTCCTTTACCTAGCCAAACTTCCTCTGTTCTTTTTCATAAGCTGTATTGAGGTACTTACTTAATCTCTTCATATGCCTTACTTTGCTCTGATATCAGGCAAAGCTCATTTAATACATACATATATATGTGTGTGTGTGTGTGTGTGTGTATATATATATA
>JAAGEH010000011.1:990674-1004282 GCA_011751065.1 Lasiurus cinereus | reverse complement strand
CTAGGGCCAAAGCTCATTGTTTTAAGTGGCTTCCTATGTTGCCACGTGAAATGATTTAACATTTATAGTGTGTACTGCATCTGCCATGGAATCAGCTTTAAAAACTATAACAATGATATAAAAAGCCAAAATCACCTTATTTTTAATTCTAGGTTCAAGGCTTATTTAAAGTCACCAAATGATAGTGCCTTTCTTACCTCCTACTATTATCACAATATTAGAGGCCCAGTGCATGAAATTTGTGCATGGGTAGGGGTCCCTAGGCCTGGCTGGTGATCAGGGCTAATTGGGGCCTTCTGGCTGCCGGCTGGGGCCTTCTTTCTCCAGATGCCAGCTACTGGCTGGGGCCTTGCTTTGTTTAACACTGTGTCCTGGTGGTCAGCACACATCATAGCAAGCAATTGAATTCCTGGTCTCCCAGTTGAACTCCTGAGGGGACCCTTTGCATATTAGCCTTTTATATATATAGATATATAAATTCTCTGAAGGGTCAAAGTTTTCCTGGCATTTACCAATGACCTAACAGTTATCTAGATTTTAATTTTAACCCCAGAGTAATCTATTGACCTGTGTCTTTGACTGTTTTCATTGGTTAATTTGTATTTATCTGATATTTGATAACTTTATAGGGAGTTATATTTATAACAGAAGAAGAGAAGAATAAAAAATAATAGTTTTAAAAGTGGCCTATGTGACTGCTTTTTTAAAAGGTATTTAATGCTCTCAGTACTTTGGCTTATCTCTTTGAAATAAAGCTAACACACAGGGTTGCCTTCATATTGTACTCTTCCTTTCTTGATTGATAATTGCATTGCCTAAAAATTGTTAATACCAGCTAAAACTACTTGGCTGCTCTATTAGTTCATTTTTTGTCAAGTTTTTCTCATGTTTCTGCCTTCCAAGGAGTCTCAGGTATTTATGAGGTAATGGAGTACCTAACAGGCCTAATTTTATGGACATATACTATGGTAAAATAAATTTTTGAGGTATTAGCTTCCACCTCCTTTCTTTAAAAAGAACCCCATAAGAAGTCATTGTCTGTCTTTTGACATTCCAATTGTTGCTGTCATTTAAACAAGAAAGGTCTTTGGTTTGCTTTTATTTTAGGCTTAATGATTATATAACCTAAACATTGCTCAATCTTGTCTCCTACAGGTAGACTGGGTACAATGTGATGGTGGCTGTGATGAGTGGTTTCATCAAGTTTGTGTAGGAGTATCTCCAGAAATGGCTGAAAATGAAGATTACATCTGTATAAACTGTGCAAAGAAGCAGGGTCCAGATAGCCCAGGTCAAGCACCAGCTCCTTCCTTCATAATGAGCTACAAACTACCGATGGAGGATCTTAAGGAGGCCAGTTAGCATATATTAAGTTAGTTTGGGACATGGGGAAAATGGACCACATTAAGATCTTAGTCATAAAATTGAGTGGTTTAGATCCACTCACAGTGTTGCTTCCAAAGATGAATGGCCTTCAGAGAAAGTCCTTGTAGCTGACTTGCTCTTTGCATGGACTGTGTGATCTACATTCTCTATCAACACGTCTGTGCAGAGGGTGTCTTCTTTGGTATAGCAGCCAATATTTCAGTTCATGTCTGTTGAGTATGGTTTGTTACATTAAGGTCAGACATTTGACTTCCAGGGTAGTTGGTTGGGTTTAATACATTGGTGTGCCATCAGGGAATGCAAGATGTGTCTTATGGCCAGTTGGTATTAGTTAGAGGTTTATCACCTAGAGGCAGCACCATCTGAGGTGCTGATTATGTGGCTCTCCTTTGTTAGTATAGTTACAAAGGAGTCAGAGTATCACTTTCTCCACTATTACTTGGCATTTAGTGCCCTACAAATACAACTAGGAGAGGAACAGGGCCAGACTTAACTCCTTTTAGCACAGTCTAGACCTCAGCTAATTGTGCTTGTTTGTACCAAGAAGAAAACTGCAAATGAGAGGCAGATCACCTTATCTTTCCAAGGAGGATGTCTTGTCATTCAGAAATCTAACTAGATTGTATTCCGGGAAGAAGAGCTTTTGTTATTTCAAGGCAAGGAGCCTTTTTTTACTTAGAAAGGTCTTACTGTCTTGGGTCTACATTTTAGAGCAGAGCAGGTCCATGGATCCAGGCTTCTGCAAAAGAAAAGAAGACAAGTTAATGTTTTACTGAGCCACAGAGATGCATGCTTTTGGGGAAAACCTTCATTCACAAGTATACTAGATACCACCAGGCTTCAGGCATGGCCATGAACAAGACCAGCAAATAACAACATTTTGCCTTGCAACCCCGATGCCAATGTCTGCTGTTTCCAATACTGACAATTTCTGATTGTGGTCCACACCAGATGCTGTTGAATAACACCATGGCTTCATCAGAGGATGTGGGATTGTAGGACCTCTGGGTGATGAAGTTGTTTTAGTAAATCCATTTTTTTAAAAAGAAAAAAAAAGGACTTGTTTTTACTTTTTTCTAAATGTCTCTGACTACTGACTGTTCTAAAAATAGATTATTTTTCCTTTTTTAATATACATATATGAATATATAAATATATATATATTTACTGTTACCAGCAGCATATGACAGAGTTCCTGTGTCAGAAATCCTTTTGAGGGCTTGCTTACTCTTTTTTGCTTTTTCATAAAGAAGTCCCATTCCTCCTTGTAGTACGAGGAGTTAGCACTTGCTTGTCCATCCTAGCCTAACCAGATCTTCCATCTTGTTTATTTGTGTGTGTGTTTTTTGTTTTTTTTAATAAATAATTATATTTCCTTTGTGCATTGGGACTTGTCCCTGTCTTTGGGAAACTTGGTCTTACTGTATCTGTGATGGCTGTTTTGTTTTTGTATGTGAATGTTTGAAACTATGGTGCTGTGTCCTCTTCCTTCTTGTTGTGTTCTCTTGTTAAGGTGTTAGGTAAGCTGTATGGAAACTTATTAGAAGGGGACTAATTTTTTTTTTAAAGAAAAAAACAAGCAAACTAAAAATAGTGTTTTGTCTTTACTGTCCTGTGTCCCTTTAATTTTGTTTAAAAATCTTGTTTGACTTAATCAGTTTTACTTTTAAAGAGAGCAGGAGCAGGGTGGACCTAAAGAATAGCTTCTATTCTCCTTTCCGTTTTACCCCAATTTGTTTGAAAGAAATGTCTTCTAGTAACTAGAAGTAAAATGTACTGTCCAGTCACAGTTTAAGTGGGTATGAGATTTAACTCAAAAGCCATCTTACTTAAAACACACACACACACACACACACACACACACACACACACACACGAAATACAAAAAGCTTTTCTATAAAATCCAGTTTTTTATAAATGTGTTCTCTGTTTGAGGCTACCTATTTTTGAGTTACATGTTGAGTGTTTTGACCTGTTGAGAGGTTCATAAGTGTTGCTATGCATGTGCCTTGAGAATCTCATCTCAGGTGTGTGAATGATTGAAGATTTCAATGGATAACCAATTTCACTTTGCCAAACTATATAAAGATATTAAGAAATTTTTCATTTGGTCAATGTTACAGAAGAAAGCACAATATTTTTTGCCTTTTGGTCTTTGCAAAAGAAATCAGATATTTGAGGGTTAAAAATTGAATGCAATTTTACGTGATGGTCTTAGGACACATTTTAAAATATTTTTTTCCTTCCTAGTCACCCATTAACTACTCAGCCCAGTGGAGGGGCATGAGGATGCTAAGATAGCCAAGGTGCTTTGCTTCTTGGAGTATAGAAAATTAATATAGGTGGCTGTTTAAGGAATGCTTTATTTTCTGAATATGGCATTTTACCTGCTAGAAACCTGGGAGAAAAATGCAGGGCAGTCTCCAACCATGAATAAATAGCTTCTTTTTCTTCTGACATTTTGAGACTTAGATATAAATCAATTAATCTATACTGTAGGATTTTCTGTATTTGAAAAAAACAGAGGATTTGGTCTGACTCTTGACCATAGATTTAGACCAAGGCTTAAAACAGATTAAATTAGTTTTTGAGAGAGTGAGAGAGAGGAGAACATAATACAAATCAATTCAGAATTAATGGACTAAGATTCATCTATTTAAAGAAATGTTGATGCTCTAACACAAGACATTGTTTTCAGTTAAAAGAAATTACTACTTACAACTTTAACCCATTCTGTGGTATTGAAACATTTTTATTTTAAAACTTAAAATGTTTTCCCATAGGTATTTTAACTTACATGTTAATCCTTTCAAAGATATTTCCTATTACCTTCATTGGAAATTATTTTAGGAAAGGTTATAGAATGAAAAGTGAAGAAATGCTAGATTGCTGTAAATTAATAAAGAGACTAGAAATATAAATTTATAATCTGTGGGGGAGCCAGAGGAGTTTAGCTGTAGGAACAAAGTTCTGTCTGTCTCAGGACCCCTTGCTCTTTATTACACAGCTTGTCCTAAGGCAAGATGATATACATATCAAAGGTTAAGGTTTAGTATACAGAGGCATCATCAGTTTTGGGGGAACTGCCTTCGGCTGGCTGATCAGTTGTTTGGCCAGCAGGAGGCAATAACGTAGATTAAAATGCCCTCAGCTGTCTGGTAACTGGCAATCATATAAGCACATCTTTAGGTGTGGGGAAATGCCCTTCAGCCATTCCAGTAGGTAATAATGTGTATTCAGCCTTGCAGAATATAGAAGCCTCAATGTTCCATCAACCTTTTGATGAAACTTCCTGCATTTATGACATACTGGAATTAGCTTCCAGCACGAGGCCCTATCAGTCTCAAGGGTGGGTAATTAGAACTATGCAAACTGCTAAGTTTACAAGTACAACTAATATATTGGTAGTAGCTTTCTTGAGGGAACAAGCATTTTGCTGTCACAAATGTGTATTTTATTGTGATAGTTACTGCAACAAAGCCATGTTGAAATGTAGATGCTAGGCTCCCAAAATTGCTGCAAACCAGCTTTTGTACTTCATGAGTCATATTTGTGCCTCAATAAAATCACCAATTACTATATATCATACTTCGAATAATTGAAAAGGCAGCAAACATTAAATCTGATTCATCATAATATACTTTAATCAAAACTCCAGCAAAGGCTAACAGACTTGTAATATTAGAACAAATTTTCCTGTATTTCACTTCTTTGCTTTCATCTTTAGCAAGTATCTAAGAAATTATTTTTTTTTCATTTTTTTTAGTTGGAGTGCAATTCAGAGCACGTAAAAGAAGCTTCCTGCTTGTCAATATTTTGATTCTATAATCATTTGTGTGGACATTAGCAAGTACTTAAAATAGGAGGATGGAAGGAAAAGTTCAGAAAACCCTTCCATTTTAAAGGGTGATATTATCTACTTTTAAAAGGAAAACGTGACAGTTTTGGAGTGAGATTTGTAAATTGTGGAAAAAGTAAGCTGATAAAAAGTCCCACGTATAAACAGGTTCTATAAAGGGTTTGTAGTAAGTTGCTTTTGCAGTAGTCCTTAAGTATAGATTTTAAAAAGCAGGTAAATGATTTGCTGCCCTCCATGTTATTTTTTAATTAAAGTATAAACTTTTTTGATATGGATGTGCCAACTGGTATTTATAGCATGAGAAGGAAAAGATGAATGTTAATCTGTTTTGGAATTGCAGTCTTCTCTTGGCTTAGATCATAGCCAGTCACCAATATGCAATAAATGATGTGCATTAGGAAAGGTTAGGATGGATTTTTAAGGATGTATCCTACTTATTATTACCTTTGCAGCACTCAGAGATGTCTAAACAAGAATGTGTTTTGTAAACTTCAAGACCCTCTGTTGGTTATTCCCTTACATATTTATTTGCTAGTGAGACACTTAAATATAATATGGGTTCTAATTTGTCAGGGTTTTTGGTGGTGCCTTATGAAAAGTATAAGTTGATTTCTTGTTTTTTGAGCATGTTTTGCATTTTTTGTTTTCTGAAAGAATATTAGATATGATTATTTGCATTACATCCAAAAAATAAAGAACATTTTTATGTGTGCTCAGGTTCCCCCCTACTTTTCATTTACATATGTGGCAATTCTGGTAACTAAGTAAATTTTGGCAGTGAGTTATTAGTGATCCTGGGGAATACTAGCAAGTATATGAGAGCCACTTTTAACTTGTGCCAAAGCAGTTTCTAATATTTGCTCTCTATAAAATAAAGAACTGGCCTCAAATAATTTGATCAGTAGTGTGTTTAACCTACTGCATTGCTGAGAAAAGTGTTCTCAAAAAAGTATGAAATTAGAAAAGTGATTCCTGAAGATTTCACCTATTTTCAGAAAGAATCTAATGATGCCCAACAGATATTTCCCCAACTTTGATTATTGAGCAGTTTATTCATCTGCAACAAACCAGTAATGTGGAAAATGAAATACAGTTGACCACTGAACAACATGGGTTTGAATTGTACAGGTTCACTTATACACAGATTTTCTTCAAGAAATATACATGTATTTTCCTTACATCTTAAATCGTTTCTTTGCTCTGGCTTGCTTTATTGTAAGAATATAGTATATGCTGTATGTCACACAGAGTACAAGTGGATCCTGTTCTCAAACTTCATTTGTTCCAGAAGATTGTTCAAGAAGCGATTTGTATTTTTAATACTTTTTTTTTTTTTATTTCAGAGAGAGGAAGGGAGAGGGAGAGAGAGAAACTGTTCAGCTGCCTCCTGCACATCTACTGGGGATCGAGCCTGCAACCTGGGCTTGTGCTCTGACCAAGAGAATCAAATAGTGACCTCCTGTTTTATGGGTCGACTCTTAACCACTGAGAACAATATAAAGAATACAGCAAAGTACTATATTGTGAATAACCTTAAGAGTGATTTTTAGAACTTAATATTTCCATATAGAAATTCCATGAAATTACTAGGCAAGGATTTTTCTCTAACCTTGTCTTTGGAAAGGTTATATCTTGTTAATGGGAAAAAAAGGCACCACCATGAGAAGCTTTTTTAAGGATGGCTTGTGGTGCTGGCTGAAAGCTTGTATTAAGAAATCCTGATGAGCCGAAACCGGTTTGGCTCAGTGGATAGAGCATCGGCCTGTGGACTGAAAGGTCCCAGGTTCGATTCCAGTCAAGGGCATGTATCTTGGTTGTGGGCACATCCTCAGTAGGAGATGTGCAGGAGGCGGCTGATCGATGTCTCTCTCTCATCGATGTTCTAATTCTCTATTCCTCTTCCTTTCTCTCTGTAAAAAATCAAAATATATTAAGAAAAGAAAAGAAACCCTGATGAGTTAGTTGTAAGAGACATAGGAAAGAATTCAGAATTTTCTGTAGTAAAAACAATAGGAGAGGAACTAAGATGGCGACATAGGTAAACACATGAAATTGCTGCCTCTCACAACCACATCAAAACTACTAAAAGGTAAAACAAGGGAAGACTAGCTGAGTGGAATTTATACAACTAGAAGGAAAGAAAAGCACACTGATACTGGGAGGGAGGTGTGGAAGTACGGAGGCGTGTGGCAACTTCAGTACGCTGTTGTCTTTTTCAGTCAGGAGGGAAATATAAGCTCCCGATTGCTCTGAACTCCAGTCCTGGGCAAGACTCTGGGGACCCAGACTCATACGGGGAGAAACTGGACTGTCTGGCAACATGCTGGAACATGAAGACGGATTTCTCTCACAGGTGCTTGCAGCGATCATTGTTCCTGCACGGTGCCATGGGACACACAGACGTGGGGTCCTCTTTAGGGCAGGGCTTACAGTCAGCCATTGCTGTTTGCTCTGCCCTTCTGATTCCCTGAGACCCTCTCTCCACCCAATTTATAACCTCACTCAAGCTGTGCACAGGCTTTTCCATATGAAGGGCCTGGCCTTTTGCAATCTAAAATCTAACAAACTGCAGCTGGGTCAGAGAGCCCCAGAGCCTCCAAAATAAAGCCCAAGGTTGGACAGCAACTTGCATTGCTTCACAACTGGGCCTCATCTGGACACCTCCAAACCCCAGAGAGGAGGAATCTGCAGATCTCTAACTCCTGTTGGGTGGATTCAGGCAGTGGCTGACTGCACCTCCTTGGAGATCCAAGAGCCAGTGTACCCAGTGCTTAGAGTGAGACCATCCAGATTATGACTCTTCACGTCCATAAGGGACACACTCAAGAGCGCAGACTCAGTGAGTTCCAAAGCCCACTGAAGCAAGTCTTGCCCCATAAGGGTGTCTCCAGCACAGAAATTCTCCCATCATAGACACAACTGATCTTCAGATCAATTAACCTGGAGGCCAATTCCTCCCAGTGATACCAAAAGCAATCAAGGCTTAACTACAAGACTGTGCAAACTACTGGATATAGAGTTCAAAACTGTGGTTATAAGGTTACTCAAGGATGTTCTAGAAACCTTTGAGAAATTTAGTGAGACCCTCAAGGATATGAAAAAGACCAACTAGAAATTAAGCATACACTGACTCATAATATACAGAGACCTAACAGTAGACTAGAGGATCTCAAGAATCAAGTCAAAGATTTGAAATATGAAGAAGCAAAAAACACCCAAACTGAAAAGAAAAAATCCAAAAATATGAAGATGTGTAAGGAGCCTCTGGGACAACTTCAAGCATACCAACAACTGAATTATGGGGGTGCCAGAAGAAGAGAGAGAAAAAGATACTGAAAACCTATTTGAAGAAAAAAATGACTGAAAACTTCCCTTGCCTGGTGAAAGAAATGGACTTAAAAGTTCAGGAAGCGCACAGAACCCCAAACAAAAGGAATCCAAAGAGGACCACACCAAGACACATCATAATTAAAATGCCAAGGGCAAAAGACAAAGAGCAACAAGAGAAAAACAGTTATCTACAAGACAGTACCAATACACCTTTCAACTGATTTCTCAACAGAAACTATGCAGGCCAGACGGGAGTAGCAAGAAATAAAGTGATGAATAGCAAGAATCTACAACCAAGATTATCCAGCAAAGCTATCCTTTAGAATTGAAGGTCAGATAAAAAGCTTCACAGATAAGAAAAATCTAAAGGAGTTCATCACTGCCAAACCAGTATTATATGAAATGCTGAAGGGTGTTCTTTAAGAAGAGGAAGAAGAAGAAAAAGGTAAAGATAAAAAATTATGAACAACAAAGTGACAACAAATGAATAAAAAAATTTGATGAACAATAAACTGGTGAATATTATAGAGTCAGGGGCATAGAAAGGGAGTGGACTGACAATTCTTGGGGAAGTGGATATTGGGGGGTACATGAAGAGACAACAAAAATCACACCTATGGATGAGGACAGTGGGGTGGGAATTGGGTGGAAGGGAACTATGGGGGGAGAAGGGAACAACTGTAATAATCTGAACAATAAAGATTTATTTAAAAAAATAAACCACCACCACCAACAAAAACAACTTCAGAAGCCCAGAAGAAGACTTCAACTAAAGAACACTAGATTTAGGAATCAAGTAATCTGGTTTTTATAATTCTTTATATGACCTTATGTTAGTTACTTAGCTTTTTTGAGTTTTTTTCTTTTTTTGCCATCTAGGGGTTATATATGGATACAAAGACATTTAAATTACAGCTCCAGTGCCTCTCCTTAAAAGGGTAAAATATAGGTGAATTTTTTAAGGATCTGTTTTTGAAGTGAATATATCAAGATTTTATTGTCATACGATAAAATACGAAGCTTAGAACTGGATCACTTGGCCCTTTCTCTTGTCTCCTCCCAGTTCAAAATACTTGCATATCTTAATAGCCAATATTCTCATAGATCTGCAGGTGGGCTCAATGCATTCAAGCCTCAGCACAATTTCTTTGTAGTTTTAGCCTTTTTTCGGAAAATCGGCTTAGTCTGCCCACCATAGCCACTTTGCTTCCTGTCATAATGTCACTTTCCCTGCACATACAGAGAATCCCTGCCCTTCTTGTATGGTGTTACTTTGTGAAGTTGATGCTTGCCATACTACTTAAAGAAAGTTCAGTGGGTTTTAGGAACATTCATCATGTTTGCGAGCTCTATTGGCAGGGAAAGAAGAATATTCTTAAATAAAACATTATAGAATTTAAAGAGTAAGATATAGGTGGATTTTAGACATGTAATCTAAGTCCCCATTTAATGATACAAAAATGTATTTACTTCTGAGGAGGAAACATACATCCTATAATTGAACATCTAGTCTCTTTTTAGAAAAAAATTTAAGTCTTGGTCATTAACAAATTCATATTTTAGGTCATCCATAGTTTTGCCTTCACTTGAGTCTGAATTGTGCAGTTCATGAAGCAGTTTCATGTGTGCCCCCAAACCAGCATCTTGCCATTCGATTCTGTGCTGAACTCTAAAGGTAAGGTGAGGATATCAGACACATTTTCAGACACTTCCTCCTGAATTGCCCTTGCCTTTGTAACCTTTTCCCTACTCAAAGCATAGGCCCATTTCCTCTCCATACTAGAATGCACCCTACTGAAACAAGTAGCCCACCTGAACCTGGGCAACTTTAGTCTTCCTGGCCAATCTTACCATCCTCTCTTAGGCTAAGCTTTGTTGAGACCCCCAAACAGATTAACACTAGTGTTGGAATCTGGAGCAACAATTCAAGCCATAGTCTTGGTCATTCATTGCTCAGGGCTTCTGTTTGTTTTATAATTGAAATTCACTCCAGAGTTTAAATTGGAGCAGTGAGGATGGTTTAATTTACTTTACTTATTATCCCTGTAATTCATTGCTACCATCTAAAGTAGAAACCTGTCTACTGACCAGCCCTCCCCTCATATTCCAATGTCATAATAACCTGCTATCTTCACTATTTTCTCATTGCTGTCTCCCTTCCCCCATCCAATTCTTTGCATTATGAAGACCTCACTTCTCTATACTTTTATAAATAAACTTTTCTACTTTTCTCATTAACTGTAATACCTGGCTCTAAGCCACACTTCTTTTAGGATTTTTTTCTCACTTCACTACTACAAGATGTGAGTAGGTGGATTATAGAGTCTGTTGCCCCTATATTCCTGATTTTCATGGCCACATTTTGAGGCCTCTACTATTCAGCTGTACCATGTATCCTCATCACTGCCATCTCATTGCATTCACTGAGGACTTTTTGATGGTTCATGGCCTGTCTACCCCTGCCTTCCATCATTCTGGGTCATATATATTATTGGTCATGAATGACCTTACAGTTTCTGGAACTCCACTTTCAATAATCATTTTCAGACCAGTTAGCCAACCACATATTGACTCTCAAAAACTTAATTTTGAAATGTTAAATTTTAAGACCCCATTCATACTACTATGGTTTTTAAATCTCCTTTGAGCTCTTCCTCTCAGTATATTTACTCTGACCTCAAGAAACCTCCACTTAATCGCTTTTTTCTCCCCATCTGTCAGTTTACTATGGCTTCTCCCCTTCTCTATATAGCATAGACTCACTCATGGTCTGTTGTTTCTTAACCCTGCAGAACCTTGTCCCTAGATCATTTTAGCCATTATCTTTCTTTGTAATCATGGGCTGCTGAATCTACTGAGTTCACACCATTGATTAGTGGCACCACAAATTGACTTTGAGAAGCAGTTTAGCAGCCCCAATACACCAAAAACCTCTTCCATTCTTAAAGGTTATTTAAGACTCTTATGTTGTCAAACCCCTATGCGACCACCTCTTTTCCCTCAGCAGATGCCTCCCCCCCTTTTTTTAAATTAAATATTTATTATTCAGATTATTACATTTGTTTCTCTTTTTTTCCCCTCCATAGTACCCCTCCACCCAGCTCCCACCCTTCTCTCTGCCCTTACCTCCTTCCCATTGACCTCATCCATAGGTGTATGATATTTGTCCAGTCTGTCCCTGTACACCCCTCACCCCTTTCCCCCTGACAATTATCAGTCCACTCCTTTTCTGTGCTCCTGGTTCTATTATATTCACCAGTTTATTCTGTTGATCAAATTTTTAATTCACTTAATTTTCAGATTTACTTGTTGATAGATATGTATTTGTTGTTCATAATTTTTTGGCTTTTACCTTTTTCTTCTTCCTCTTCTAAAAGAGTACCTTTCAGCATTTCATATAATCTGGTTTGGGGTTGATGAACTCCTTTAGCTTTTTCTTATCTATGAAGCTCTTTATCTGCCCTTCAATTCTGGATGATAGATTTGCTGGATAGATTATTCTTGGTTGTAGGTTCTTGCTATTCATCACGTTGAATATTTCTGGCAACTCCTGTCTGGCTGTATCGTTTCTGTTGAGAAATCAGCTGACAGTCATATGGGTGCTCCCTTGTAGGTAATGAACTGTTTTTCTCTTGCTGCTTTTATTATTCTCTCTTTGTCTTTTGCTCTATGTATTTTAATTATGATGTGTCTTGGTGTGGTCCTCTTTGGATTCCTTTTATATGGGGTTCTGTGTGCTTCCTGGACTTGTAAGTCTATTTCTTTTACCAGATGTGGGAAGTTTTCAGTCATTATTTATTTAAATAGGTTTTCAGTATCTTGCTCTCTCTCTTCTTCTGGCACAATTCTGATGTTGGTATGCTTGAAGCTGTCCCAGAGGCTCCTTACATTATGTTCACATTTTTGGATTCTTTTCTCTTCTTGCTTTTCCAGTTAAGTGTTTTCTGCTTCTTTATATTTCAAATTTTTGACTTGATTCTTGCCTTCCTCTAGTCTGCTGTTAGGACTCTGCATAATATTTTTTATTTCAGTCAGTGTCTCTAGTTGGTCTTTTTGCATCTCCTCTTGGGACTTGATAAATTTATCTATCTTTTCTAGCATATTCTTGAAAAACCTTATAAGCGTGGTTTTGAACTCTCTATCCAGTCGTTTTTTTTCCTCCATTTCTTTTGTTTGTGATCCCTTCCCTTGTCTCAGCATTTTCACTATGCCGGGGAAACTTCTGTGTTGAATTCAGCCTTATGATACCAGACTTGCAAAATTGAAGAAGCCTCTGTTGAGCTTGGGATGGATGGAGTCTCAGGGCTTAAGGGACCACCTTGCCTTCCAGTCGGCCCCGCCCTCCACGGCCCCTGAGTCTCACGTGACTGGGTAATCGCTGGAGCGGTCCTTGTGCATGCGCGCCCGCAGTGCCTCTAGACCGCTGCCTTTCCAGCTCCCCTGCGCACCAGGACCACACGAGTCTAGTTCAGGGTTTCGCCCAAAACAGGGGCTTAGTGGAGTCAGAAGTGTCACAGTTTGGAGGGTCTGTCTCCCGCCCACTCGCGAAAGCCAGCGGCACAATCAGCAATCTGTCCTCTGCGCAGTGCCGTGCGTGCCACCAGACCTCTGATCTTTTGCGACTCCCCTAAATTTCCGTGCACCTCTCCCTTTTCACAGTCCAAACTCCCCGCGTATGAGTTTCGGCTGGATCTGGGGTTTAGTGTCGTAAGATAAGGAGTTCAATGCGGTTGGGAGTCTCCGTTTCCCTCCTGCCAGAGAAAGCCAGCCAGGTACTCCGGCACCTGCTCTCTCAGCGTGCGCATCTCCGTACCTCAGCTTTTTGCAGCTCCTCTGGGCCTCCGCGAGCCCCTCTCTTTCCCTCTAGTTGTAGAATTTCCACTCAGCCAGCTTCCCTGTGGTTCTGGATGATGTCCGTTCTGCCTTTTAGTTGTAGTTTTGAAATTGTTTTGTGAGGCAGCAGTGTAGGTGTTTACCTATGCCACCATCTTGGATTCCCATCAATGCCTCCCCTTTTAACACTGGAGAAATTG
>JAAGEH010000011.1:934461-985674 GCA_011751065.1 Lasiurus cinereus | reverse complement strand
GGGAGCACCCATACGACTGTCAGCTGATTTCTCAACAGAAACGATACAGCCAGACAAGAGTTGCCAGAAATATTCAACGTGATGAACAGCAAGAACCTACAACCAAGAACAATCTATCCAGCAAAGCTGTCATTCAGAATTGAAGGGCAGATAAAGAGCTTCATAGATAAGAAAAAGCTAAAGGAGTTCATCAACTCCAAACCAGTATTATATGAAATGCTGAAAGGTACTCTTTTAGAAGAGGAGGAAGAAAAAGGTAAAAGCCAAAAAATTATGAACAACAAATACATATTTATCAACAAGTGAATCTAAAAATTAAGTGAATTAAAAATTTGATCAACAGAATAAACTGATGAATATAATAAAATCAGGAGCACAGAAAGGGAGTGGACTGATAATTCTCAGGAGGAAAGGGGTGAGGGGTGTACAGGGACAGACTGGACAAAAATCATACACCTATGGATGAGATCAATGGGAGGGAGGTAAAGGCAGAGGGAAGGGTGGGAGCTGGGTGGAGGGGTGATATGGAGGGGAAAAAGAAACAAATGTAATAATTTGAATAATAAAGATTTAATTTAAAAAAAAAAGACTTGCAAGGGAAGGACATTGGGGTGAGACCAGGCTGGCAGGGGAAAGCAATTGGGGGTGACATTAGGCCAGCAGGGGAGGCTATTTAGGTGTTAATCAGGCCAGCAGGGAGTGGTTAAGGGCTGATCAGGCCGAAGTGGTTAGGGCCATCAGGCAGGCAGGCAAGTGAGTGGTTAGAAGCCAGCAGTCCCAGATTGTGAGAGGAATGTCCTGTGGGATTGGGCCTAAACTGGCAATCAGACAACCTTCATGGGGTCCCAGATTGGAGAGAGTGCAGGCTTGGCTGAGGGACACCCTCCCCTCCCCCACCAGTGTACAAATTTCATGCACCAGACCTCTAGTTACATATATAAAGTCCCTACACAGATTTCTGATTAGTGAGATTTCAGCTTCCTCTAAAAATGTTCCCACACTCATTACATTTATTAGATTTCTCTCCACTATAGATTCTCTTACGGTTTGGCTCAGTGGATAGAGTGTGGGCCTGCGGACTGAAAGGTCCCAGGTTCAATTCCGGTCAAGGGCATGTGCCTTGGTTGCAGGCACGTCCCCAGTGGGTGGCGTGCAGGAGGCAGCTTATCGATGTCTCTCTCTCACCGATGTTTCTAACTCTCTATCCCTCTCCCTTCCTCTCTGTGAAAAATCAATAAAATATATATAAAGAAATTGTTAGATTTTCTTGTTCCACAAGGCCTGAATGCTCAGAAAAGGCTTTGTCCACTCATGCATGACACTTGTAAGTTTTCTCAATAGTATGAATTTCTGATGACTTGTCATATTTGATTTTTTTCTATAGCCCTTGCCATATATATATATATATATATATATATATATATATATATATATTACATTTATATGGTTTCTCTCTGGTATGGATGCTCTGGAATCTAGGTTTGTAAATTGGGTGAAAATTTTTCTACACTCATTATATTTATAAGATGTTTGCCAGGGATAAATTCTCTGATGACTAATTAGGTTTGAGCTTTCTCTAAAAGCTTTCCCATAGCTCGTGGGTCCTCATTTCCAAGATGACCAAGAAAAGAAGGAATAACGGTCTTGCCAAAAAAGGCTGAGGTCATGTGCAGCCTATTTATTGCACCAACTGCTCCCAATGCATGCCCAAATACAAGGCCACTAAGAAGTTTGTCATTTGAAACACAGTAGAGACTGCAGCCATTAGGGACATTTCTGAAGCCAGTATCTTCAACGCCTATGTGCTTCCCAAGCTATATGTGAAACTACGTTACTGTGTGAGCTGTGCCATTCACAGCAAGGCAGACAGGAATCATTCTCATGAAGCCTGGAAGGACCGAACACCCCCACCCCAATTTAGACTTGTGGGTACTGCCCCATAACCTCCACTAAAGCCCATGAAAGGAGCTAAGTTCTTAAGGACTGAAGAAAAAAATTCTCGGGGGAGGGAGAAATAAATGGAAATTGTACTTTTAAAAAATAGCTTTCCCATAAACATTACATTTGTAAGATTTTTCACTAATATGCATTTTCTAATGCTAAGTAATAAGGATGTATAAAAATTTCCCCAGATTTATTAGAAATGTTGATCTTGACAGTAGGAGGAATTTTTTAAAGTGGTGAAGCAGAACAACTATTGTTAATAAACTTCTCAAATTGATTACTTTCATAAATTTTCTCTTCAGTTTGAAGAGAGAGAAACATTGATTGGTTGCCTTCCGTACATGCCCCAGTTGGTGCTGGAGATCAAACCTGTAATTCAGGTATGTGCCATTGTCTGGGAATCAAACTCGTGACCCTTTGGGGTCATGGGTTGACACTTTAACCACTGAGCAACCAGGCCCTATTTTCAGAACATTTTATATACTTATTTCCTGCATTGATTATTCTTTAGCTTTAACAAACCCTTTTTATGTGACTTATATTTGTAATGTTGGTAAGTATTTTTCCTTAATGAAGCTCTCTAATTTAGAGGAAAATTATTCCAGGATTTCTTATACTATTGATCTCTTCTTCCATTATGATTTTTCTTTTTCTTTTTTCCATTATGATTTTTATTTTTTCCATTATGATTTTTATTTTTTCTATTATGATTTTTTTTTCTTATGGAATGTACTGCTACTTTTGTAACTTGTTTCATCACATCACTGACTCAAACTCATGCATATTTTACTGGACTTTCCTGAAATAAAAATCCTTGATGTCATAATTTTGTGTCTTTACATTATCAATGTTTGAACTATTTCTCCTTTGTTAATATTCTGTTTGATGATAATTTCTTGGTCACACATTTAATAGAGATATCGATTTCTGGAAAGACATTACCCTCACCCAGAAAGAGCAAGTTCCTGTAGTTTTGCAACATCATGTCCCTGGCCAAGCCCTTCTGAGCAAGGTCTAGGCATTCTCACTCCTGAGAGAATTCAACTTCAACATCCTCTTCGGTCAACAGATCTGGGAAAGAGTTATTTCTGGCTCCTCTTTCTTTCCTCTTTCCCTAGAATCTTTTTCAAGTAAAATCAGTCTAGATAACTCCATCCATGTACAGGTGTTTTGAATGTCCAGAGAGTCTCCACACCCAGGATGTTAAGAACAGGGTGCTCTGGATCTATGATGCATGGGTTTGAAACAGAAAAACTGAAATTTGTTCACCTGAACATATCTGATGTTCCAGGTCTGCAGACCTGGTTAATAAAATTACATAGGTTCCAGGTATACAATTCTACAATACATCATCTGTACATTGTTGTCCCTCTCAATTTATTATTCTCTGTTTGGATTGTCATGTCATCACCTACTTTTTCCTTACTATCTCTTCATTCTTCACAAGCCAGCTGATCCCCAAAACTCTTCCCCAAAACATTCAGATTATGCTTAATCTTATTTAGATGCCCTTTCATGGAGCTCTGATATCAGTTAGATTGTACAATGATTCTCAAAGCATGGTCTCTAGTTTAGCAGCATCAGTAGTATCTAGGATTTGTTAAAATGCAAATTCTTGTGCCCTACCTCAGATATACTGAAACAGAATCTTTGGGACAGAGCCAAAAACCTGTATTTTAACTAGCCCTCTAGGTAATTGGGATGCATATTAAAGAGTGAGAACCACTAAACTGTATTATAATCATTGCCTTTATATTTTCAGGATCTAACACAATGAAAACGATTATTATAAAGATCTAACCTTCTTCCCTCCTGGCAACTGTCAAAATGTTCTCTGTATTTTTGAGTCTGTTTATTTTCTGCTGGTTTGCTTGTTTTGTTTTTTAGGTTCAATGGTTGATAAATATGTATTTATTGCCATTTTATTTTTCATATTTTAAGTCTTTCCCCCCACCCCCCCATTTTAAAAGAAAACCCTTTAAAAATTCCTATATTAATTTGATAGTTATAAACTCTTTTAGTTTTTTTCCTTGTCTGAGAAACTCTGACAGTCTTAGGGGAGCTCCCTTATAGGTAATTAATTGCTTTTCTCTTGCTGCTTTTAAGGTTTTCCTTGTCTTTAATCTTCTGCATTTTAATTATGATGTGTTTTGGTGTGAGCCTCTTTGGGGCATCTTGTTTGGGACTCCCTGTACTTCTTGGACTAGTATGCCTATTTTCTTCACCAGGTTAGGAAACTTTTCTGTCATTATTTTTTTCAAATAGGTTTTCAATTCCTTGCTCTCTTTCTTCTTCCATCATCCCCATGATGTAAATGTTGATATGCTTGAAGTTTCCCAGAGACTTCTTATACTATCCTCACTTTTGGGGATTCTTTTTCCCTTTTCTGTTCTGATTGGGTGTTTTTTCTTCCTTATAATCAAAATCTGATTTTGTTCTTAGCTTCAACTACTCTACTGTTAATTCCCTGTAAATTATTCTTTATTTCAGTTAGTGTATCCTTCATTTCTGACTGGTTCTTTTTTATGATTTTCATGTCCCTTTTTATGCTGTTAAAGTTCTCACTAAGTTAATCTACTCTTGAGTTCATTGAGCTTCTTTGTAACTAGTGTTTTGAACTCTGCATATAGTACATTGCTATTCTCCACTTGGTTTAGTTCTTTTATATAGAGTTTTGTTCTGTTCTTTCATTTGGGACATGTTTCTTTGTCTTCTTATTTTGGCAGCTTCCCCATGTTTCTATGAACTAGGTGGAGCTGCTATGTATCATGGGCGTGGTAGAGTGGCCTAATGTAGTAGGTGATCTGTAGTTCCAGTGACACCCATTCACCTGAACTGGGCACTCCAGGTGCACCCCCACCACCCATGTGGGTTGTGTACACCCTCCTGTAATAATTGCTGTTGGCACACCCATAAGATGGATTTACTCCCCAGGCTGATTGGCAGCAAGGACTGGCTGTGCCCACCAGGGAGGATCAACTGCACAGGGCCCACCCCACAGAGCAGGACTTACTTCAGCAGGGCTCTGGCACTCATTGAATTCAACCCTGGAGTGTGTCACTTGTGGAGGTGTTTGTTGGTGCTTTCACATGCTCTGAAACTGCCCACCAGGTGAACTGGCTCTGGGGCCTCCCAGAAGGTACAGACCAAGGTCATTCACAATCTGTGTTCTATCCAGAGCCACCTAGCTTGAGCTACAAAGTGATATGCAGGTGGCTGTCACTTGTGCTAGGCTTGGAGTTGCCTAGGAAAGGCCCACCTGTGAACTAAGGTTGATGTTGCTAGTCCCAGGCCAGGGTCTGTTACTGGACTGAAGGGGTCTATTTGCCTGTGTGCATCAAAGCTCAATAAGAGAGACTCACTAGAGAGAACCCTGATACCCTAGGATGGAAACTGGAGACTGCACACTGGTTATCTGAGAGATGCAAATCAAAACGACAATGTGATACCATCTCACACCTGTCAGAATGGCAATCATCAACAAATCAACAAACGACAAGTGTTGGCAAGGATGAAGAGAAAAGGGACCCCTCATGCACTCCTGGTGGGCATGCAGTCTGGTGCAGCCACTGTGGAGAACAATATGGAGGTTCCTCAAAAAACTAAAAATGGAGCTCCCATTTGACCCAGTAATCTCACTGCTAGGAATATATCCTAAGAAACTAGAAACGTCAATCAGAAAGGATATATGCACCCATATGTTCATAGCAGCACAATTTACCATAGCTAAGATTTGGAAACAGCCTAGGTGCCTGTCAGAAGATGACTGGATCAGAAAACTATGGTACATCTACACAATGGAATACTATGCTGCCATAAAAAAGAAGGAATTCTTACAACCTGCAGCAACCTGGATGGAACTGGAGGGCATTATGCTAAGTGAAATAAGCTAGTCAATGAAAGAAAAATACCATATGATCTCACTCATTTATGAATAATAAAGAACATTATCATCTAATGAACAAAAAGATACAGAGGCAGTAAAGCATCAAACAGACTGTCAAATTACAGCGGGAAGTTTAGAAAAAGGTGGGGTAGATAAGAGATCAACCAAAGGGCTTGTATGCATGTATATAAGCATAACCAATGGACGCAAGACACTTAGAGATGAGGGCATGTATGGGAGTGGGGTGGGGAGGGCAATGGGAAGACATGTACACATGTAACACATTAATTTAAAATATGAAATAAAAAAGAAAGTGGAGACTGCATAGAGACTGGTAGGAGGGGTAGAGGTGTGAAGGGGCAGGCCCGATATCTACAGACAGCAACTAAAGTGCCAGAGAGAGATCTCAGCTGTTGGGGGATGCCATTGAGAACTCTGGGATCTAATCCTCAAACTGCCTGCCCCCACCCCCGGTAGAGAGCACCAGAACTGAGAAGGGTACCCACATAACATCTGGCTATGAAAAACAGCAGGGTTGCTGCCTGCCCAGGAGTAACAGCTGAAAATTTGGACACCCTCTTAAAGGGCCAATGCACAAAATTCCCTCCAGAAACATTCACCTGTGCTCCAGCAGAGGTAGGAAAGAGGTAGGACTAGAGATGTGTGAGCAGAACCCAGGACTGAGGACTTGGGGGATAGAGCTCAGAAGGCAGACACTCCAAGTTTCCTGTGCCAAATTATTTTCTCTTGCAGGGGAGGACATCTTTCCCACACAGACATTTGCCTTGCCTGGGGAGAAGACAGTTGACTCCCCTATTAGAAAATACCTTGCCCTAATGGGAGGAAACCAAGATTATGGCATAGGTGAATATTAAACTGCTGCCTCGCACAACAATTTTAAAACTACAGCTAAAAGACAAGATGGACATCATCCAGAACCACACAAAAGCTGGCTGAGTGGAAATTCTACAACTAGAAGGAAAGAGAAGGGCTCATAGAGACTCAGAGGAGCTACAAAAAGCTAAGGTATGGAGACATGTGCATTGAGAGGATGGGCAGCTGAGTACCTGGCTAGCTTTCTCTAGTGGGAGGGAGACACAAACTCCTGACTGCACTGAGCCCCAGTTCTAGGTGAGACTCATACAGAGGGACTCTGTCGAAAAAAAAGGGAGGAGTGCATGGAAATTCAGGAGAGCTGCGAAAGGCAGAGATCTGGAGACATGCACACCAGCGCACACACAGAGAGGACTGACTGCTGATTATGCCACCAGCTTTCTCTAGCAGGAGGAAGATCGAACCTCCCAACTGCACTGAACTCCACTTCCGACTGCACTGAATCCTAGTTTTGGGGGAGACTCTGGGGATCCAGACTCATACGGGTCCCCGGAATGTACAGAAACTCAGGGGAGCTGCGAAATGCAGAGGTCTGGAGGCACGCTAGTGTGAGTGTGCACAGAAAGACGCAGGGGCTGCATAGGGCAGGGCTAACAGGAAGCCAAGGCTGTCTGCTGAGCCCTGAGACTCTGCCCCATCCAAGCCTAGCATAGAGGCTCTTGCAAGTTTACAAGTCTTGTATCATAAGGCTGACTCCAGCACAGAAGTTTAATTATAATATGTCTTGGCATCAGTCTTTTGAGGTTCATTTTGCCTGAGACTCTGTGAGTTCTTGGATTTGTGTGGGTTTTTTCTTCCCTATATCAGGGAAGTTTTCTGTCATTATTTCTTCAATCAGGTGTTCTATTCCTTGCTTAGTTTTCTCTCCTTCTGGAACCTCCCCTAATATGCAGATGTTGTTTGTTTCGTGTTGTCCCAAAGTTCCATTAGGCTCTCCTCCTGATTTTTAATTTTTTTTTCTAGAAGCTGTTCTACTTGGGTATTTTTTTCCTACCTTGTCTTCTAGCTCACTGATGCAGTCCTCTGCTTCTTCTAGTCTATTCTTGAGTTCTTTATAGCAGCGATGTCATTTTTCATTTCTTCTTGGTTCTTCCTCATTTCCTCTTGGTTATTACTCATATTGTCAAATTTGTCTTGCATTCTTTTCAGCCACCTTATGACCATTTCTCTGAATTCTTCCTCTGGCAGGTTGCTTGCCTCCATTTCATTTACATTCTTATCTGGTGATGCCTGCTTTTCTTTCATATGAAGGCTGTTTCTTTGTCTGCCCATAGTCTCTCTTCTCTGTGTGTCTATTTATGTAGTTCTCATTCTCCTGCACTGATTTAAAGGCACAAAATATAACAACCAGGTACAATGCACAAGGCATTGAACAAAAATGTATTCATGATATTAATAGCCACAAATAAAGGTGACCACCAGAGAGAGACAAATTAGGGGATAGGAGACAAAGAAGAGAGAAAAGAAGAAGAAAGAAAAGAAAAAGAAGAGAAAAGAAAAGGAAAGAAAAGAAAAGAAAAGAGTGCCAAAATGAAATTGGGATAAGGGAGAAAAAAGAAAAAAAGAAAAGAAAAGAAAGAGAATAAGAATGAGAAGGGGAACAAATTATATATATGGGGAGAAAACTCCAATAGAATAGCCACTTATCCCAACAAATGCCAGCAACAAGTACTTGGAGATTAATACAAACTACAAACAACAACTAATATCAAGGGAAATGAGGGAAAACAGAAGTAACAAACAAAAACAAAGCAAATAAAAAAACAAAACAAAACAAAAAGAATAAGCAAAACAATATCATAAAAAATATAAAAATTTATATAATCAACGTTCAAGCAAACAACAACAAAAGGACAGAGAGAAAAACAATTTTTTTGGATAGTGAAGACAGAGAAGTGAGAGGTGTGTATGGACTTGGAGCAAAGATATACAAGTAAGGTGAAATTTTAACAGGGTAAAAAGAAAGAATAGAGAAAATCTAAAGTATGAAAAGGATAAGAGAAACAGGACAACAAAATGGGCAAAGTTAGGAAGAGAGAAATGGCATAAAGGTAGAGTTGAGATAGAGTAAAAGTATGCTAAAATAAAGATGAAAATAAAATGTAGAACTCTAATCCAAAGTAAAATTAAATGACACTTTTTTTTCAAAAATGTAAAATAGTAGTAGTAATAATATTGATTGAAAATAAAAGTGTAATAATTAAAAAGGTAAAATCAACTGAGGAAAAAAGAAAAAAATTAGTTTTTTAAGTAAGAGATAAAAAAAAAATAGAATGTGCAGTAGTGAAGGTCATTCAGTTCCTCTATTGTTCTGTTTGGCACACCTGTTTCCCAGGCGGGACAGCATTGCAATTCCCTGCATTCCACTGGTGCTCAGTGGTGTAAGCCAGTCCTGGTTTTTAACCAGGCAGTGTGTCTTAGTCTCTTTATTCTTTTATTTGTTATTACACAAGAGTCAATTTGTGAGTCAGTCCCTGGGTGGCAGTGTTTCTGGATTGACCTTTGAGACTATAGATCCTCTCTAACCTGTGCTTAGATCCTGCTTTCCCTGTGGCACTCAATACCGGTTTGTGGGAATGGGCTGCCCCAAAGGCAAACTTCTATTTATGAAAATATCTACTCTTCTTATTATGCTGCAATGACCTTTTGAAGCCCCCACAGCACCTTCCGTCCTCCATATCTCTGAATCTCTCATGTATGTG
This sequence comes from Lasiurus cinereus, assembly GCA_011751065.1. Taxonomy (NCBI): domain Eukaryota; kingdom Metazoa; phylum Chordata; class Mammalia; order Chiroptera; family Vespertilionidae; genus Lasiurus; species Lasiurus cinereus. Next base: position 976,248 of record JAAGEH010000011.1, on the reverse strand, counting down.
GAGTCTCTGATTCCTTCATGTATGTGGGTTCCCATGTGCATGCTATTAAATTTTATTTCTTTTTGTCAATCTTGCCTCCTGTCACTCCCTGCTCTGACCTCCAGGTTCCAGAAAAACAACTTTCCCCTGCAGTCTCCCAGGGTGTCCCAAACTGGGTGATCCTATGTATTGGGCTTAGCAATCAGAAGCATAATCTGAAAAGGAAAGAGCACAAGTCTGCGCAGTCCCCCTGCCCTGCTCTTGTCTAAGAAGCCAGCACACTTTAATAACTCCCAGGCTGTCCTGCATCAGATCAAAATGGGTTGCTTTCTAGAGATCCCTTCTGTTAGCAGCTCTGAAGACCCCCTTCCACATTCACAGATCATGCCAAGCCCAACCGCCATGGATTTCTCTAAGTGCAGACTTCCCCCAGTCCTCTAGCTCCCACTGTGCACGCGTTTCTCTGTCCTGTGACCAGAGATCTCACCTTATCCCAAGCAAAATCTGACCTTTCCATGTGGAATCTAGAGCTTCTCTGAATCCGAGTGTTTGCACCAATTGGGGACTGGTCTTCTGGGGCTCACAGCTGTTTGGTGGGTGCCATAGTTGTAGATTTTTAGGCTTCTGATAGCATCCACTTTCCCTTTCAAGATGACGTGGTCTCTGCATACGAGCTAGTGGCTCTGGGAGAAAAACCCAGCAGCAGTGGAGGCTGCCCTGTCAGGGGAGCCCCGTCCAGCAGTCCCCAACCTTCTCCTGGATTATAGCTATCCTTTAATTCGACAACAAACACTCCTGTCGGAAACCAAATATTGTTCTCACTAAATGGATGTAAACAGGAAGCCAGAAGGCTGGTCAACCTTAATTGCTCTGAAAGGTCAGAGCTAATTACTCACTGTTTTGTTGAAACATTATTGGTTGAAGCAACCTCTATGTTTGTTTCTTGTTAATTTCTGTTTTTGTTATTTCCTGCCTAAAGACTAGGGGTGTGTCCCAAAGCCTTAATAAAAGGGAGAAAAAGGCCAGAGCAAGTGGCAGTCCTTTCCACTAGAGGAAGGCTCCCGCCTGGCCCCCCAATATCGCCAAATTAATGCTTTCTAGTCTCTCATTTCGTTTGCGTGCGGCCTCCTTCAGAACCCAAACCCTGACCCGGGAACCCTCAACCACGCGGGACGTGGAAAGAGGTTCCCACACACTCCCAGTGAGATCCTCAGCTGTTCTCTCTGTCTGCTTAGGAACAAGGCTCGGGACACATCCATCTGTTCTGCTGCCATTTTTTTTTCTCAAGTCATTCTTTTCTATAAAAGAATGAATAAACATTGCTTTTATGGCTACTATGGGGAAAGAAGAAAACTCCCCTTTTCCTTCTCTGGTTCTTATTGGATAGTTAGATAATCAAATCAACAGGAGGCAAGATTGACAAAAAGAAATAAAATTTAATAGCATGCACATGGGAACCCACATGCATGAAAGAATCAGAGACTCCACATACACAAGAGATTCAGAGATAGAAAGAAGGATTGAGGTATGTAAGACATCCTAAGCTATGGATGATGGAAGGTACTGTGGGGGCTTCAAAAGGTCATTGCAGGATAATAAGAAGAGTAGATATTTTAATAAATAGAAGTTTGCCCTGCTCTATAGGTTGGTCAAAAGAAGTTATCTCTAATAATTTGTTATGTGCAAGGAAATTCATTCAAATTCTTCCAGGTAGTTAAGGAGGTGGAGGAGTGGGACAAAAGTTTCTCTGAAGCCTGAAGCAAACATTGCCTTTAGCTAAAAGTAACACAAAAAAGCAGCTGAGTTCACTAAAAAGTGCTGCAGGTTCTGGTCCAAGAGCAGACCATGCAAGAGGCAGCAGGAGGGATAGGACAGACTCCACCACCAAGATTAGGGGCAGAAGACAGATCTATGAAAACCAGAATGGAGCAGCATGCTACTGGGTGAGAGGAAATCCACCTAGCAGAGGTAGGTGTGTCATGAAGTTAATAAAGGTTGAGTGTCAGGGTCTACCCGGGTGATATCCAGCTTTTCACAGTGGGTCATGGGAGAAGTTATGGTGGGTACAAAGCAAACATGGGAAAAGAGTGAATAGTGAGCTACCCATGTTCACATGGACAAGGTGAAACCATACTCCATTATAACTTGAAAGTAGCAGCCCAGAGGTTCCCAGGGCAGAAAGCTAGCAAGAATTCCTTTTGCATTCATGTTTTTAAAATGTCCGCAGACTGAAATTACAAAACAAGATAGTTTTAATGTTAACTTGGGAAGTTGTGTTCAGGAGTGGGTGGATCTAGGTTTTGTAGGACCTGAAGTTTAGACAGTAGTGGGGGACTTCTTTATGAAAAATAGTGCAAGAATAAGAATTGAAAAATTTAGGCACAGGGGATTGGAAGGCACCCATGCAAGTGAGGGGCCCTTGCCGGAGGCTAATTCCAGCATGTCATAAATGCAGAAAGTTTCATCAAAAGGGTGATGGAATCTTGAGGTTTCAGCAGAGCAGAAGATACATATTATTGCCTACTGGAATGGCCAAAGGCATTTCCCCAAACCTAAAGATTCTCATATATTATTACCTGCTATCAGACAGCTGAAGGCACTTTAATCTACATTTTATTGCCTCCTGCTGGCCAAACATCTGAACAGCCGAAGACAGTTCCCCCAATCTAACGATGCCTACTGTATATTAAACTTTAATCTTTGATATGTATTCCTGACTTGCTTTAGGGCAATTTGTGTTAATAAAGAGCAAGGGATCCAGAGATTCAGGGAGCTTGGTTACTGAAGCTAAGCCCTCCTCTGGCTCTCCCATGGATTACAAATTTATATTTTATTTCTAGTCTCTTTACTAATCTAGAAAAGGCCACAGAGCCTAAATCCGTCTAGATGCTGGATATCACCCCAGTAGACCCTGACACTCAACCTTTATTAACTTCATGACACACCTACCTCTGCTAGGTGAAGCAGAAGGATCCGTTACAGACCCAAAATCAAATCCTAGTTTATTATGTAGTAGCTTTGGAATCTTGGGCAATTTACTTCCCTTTGAAGCTTAGTTTCTTACCTATAAAATAGGGATAATGTTAATCTTCTTGGTTTGTCAAAGAAGACTAAATAAGAGAAAGTATGTTAAAGTGTCTAGCTTATGCCATACCTGCTAATATTGATGGCTTTACATTGTACTAACTTTTGGTAGGTATGGTTGTTGATGAAGAGATGAGCATTAAATAATTCTGTTCATTATTATTGAGAGCTTATTAAAAAAGAAACAACAGACCTAAAATGGAGTCACTTGTGCTAAGCTCCTTGTCAGTAAACCAACACCTACGAACTAACTTAAATGCAGTTTCAGACTCTTTCAGGAATGTGACCTTTAAGCAGTCAACCTGGAATTACCACATTAGCACCACTGTCAGTTGAAATAGGAAATTTTAGGGGTGAAATAGGCAGGTTTAGGGTCCATAGAAAAAAGCACGGGCTGCCGAGATGCAAAAAGTTACATTTCCATAAGACAAGGGTATTGGGGGAGGCAGAAGTAACATTTTCATAAGACAAAGGAGAGGCAGTAATCACATTTCCATAAGACATGGGAACTGAAAGTAACCAAAGGTTTATATTTACAAAATAAAGAAGGAGGGCCTCACATGTGAGCTCAGGAGTTGCTATAGTGACCAAATCAAAGGGGAATAATGGACAATCAGAGGGGATATTGAGGCACAAAAATTGCAGCTTTTTTAAAAAATATACTTTATTGATTTTTTACAGAGAAGAAGGGAGAGGGATAGAGAGTTAGAAACATCGATCAGCCGCCTCCTGCACGCCCCCGACTGGGGATGTGCCCACAACCAGGTTACATGCCCTTGACTGGAATCGAACCTGGGACCCTTCAGTCCGCAGGCCAACGCTCTATCCACTGAGCCAAACCAGTTTAGGCAAAACTGCAGCTTTTATAAACAGGGGGAAAAGGAACTCAGTGGGACTCTTTCCCCCTCCCCACGTGGGAGTATATGTTGTGAGATTTTTTTCCTCTTCCCCAATGTGGGAGTCTGTGCTTCTTCAATAAATTTCCACCTTTGCTATATCATCTTCCATCTGTAGTTTCATTCTTTGATTCCAACGAACAAAGAATCCAGGGAAGCCATCCTGCCCAGGGGAACACCGCATGTTCCAGTCCCCAAATCCCGGGGGAATGGTGTCCTTCCAGGCAGTCACAAGGAAAGCATTCCAGGGTCCCATGAATGGGAAGTTGTGCTGCAGTTGTAAGATTTATTAAAGAAGCTGGAGCAAACACAAAGGACTGTCCCGAATTCAGCTCTGGTGTCTTAGCTCTGTCTTGTGTGAAAGAAGCTCAGCCTTGTCTTCATCAGGCCCAGTACAAAGGCCAGTATCCAAAAGTTCTGTGCCATTTCGAAGCTTAGCTCACGTCTGTCCCCATCTGGCTAGCATAGTCTATTCCCAGCTATGATTTGGCCAGTGCTGGAGTTGCACTTGGAGTCCCTACCTCTGCTGAAACTGCATGGTTGCTATAAAGAGAAAATACTGGAACCGAAGCACTTTGTTGAGCTTGAGTTATATTACCTCAGGCTTGGGAAGGACCAGGCACCCTTTCAAATTAACCAATTGATTTTCCAGTCTTTTCCAGACTTATGATGGGTCCACCCCTAACCAATCTATTTTCTATATCTGGGCATGGGGATCGGGGGCTGGTGTTCTATGTCCCTTACCTAATTACATCCTTTCCCCAGGCTAGACAGACAGGCCTCTATCACCAACATCTTGGCTTCTACTGGGCCTTCTTTATTTTGTAAATATAGACTTTTGGTTACTCCCAGTTCCCATGTCTTCGAGCAGAACTTCCCCTTTATTGTTTTGTCCCTCCCTGCAGTCATCTGCTGGAATGGACTGGTGGTTCCCTGGGGTGTGTGTGTAAAGCTGTAGTTTCCTAGTGAAGCAGGCCCAATATTAGATTCAGCTTCCCAGTTTAATAGGCTTAATAATGTCCAATTTCCTTTGCTCCCTTCCTTTATTAATATCTAGCTACCTACTAATGGTACTAGTGTGAGAAATGCTCACCTGTCTGAACTCAATAACAGACTGGGAGACAGAAGTTACAGTATGGCAAAAATGAGACTTATAATACGTTCTACAGAGGGATTGTACAGACTCACTTGGAGCAGGGAACACAGCCTATTTATTCAGCCCCTCCTCTGGTTCCTTATTGGCTGAGTACTATGGAGTCACCTGTTTTCTTATAGGTCACCTAGATCTTGCAATCTCCCATTGGACCATTCAAAAGAATTGGCTGAGGCGCTTTTTAGTTGCCTCCACCTCCCCCTGCCTAGCTGAGGCAGGCACTTGGGGGTTTCCACTATGATGCTGGCCCACGTCCACAGTTCCTTGCTCCTCTGTCCTCCCTACATTCTGTTTGCCATGGAGAAATTCAGCAACCATTTCCATCAAAAGCCGACCGACCATGCTGGAGACGGATCACAGAGACCCATTTCCGACTCTAGTGAGGTAATCTGCAGAGCCCTCCCATTCCTTAAACAGAAAGATGACCTTGCCTGAAATAATCCATTCTTAGTTGGAGACTTCCTTTTTCCTCTACCCCTTTCTGCCTTGAAAACCCTTTCATTTAGGCTCTTTGCAACTTAGAGAAATAGAGAGGGAGAGGAAACTTTCAGTGCCTGGTATTCTCAAAAAATTCCCCTTCAAGTACCAGCCAGGTCCAAACATAATTAGCATTTGTCAGCAGTTTGTGTATCCAACGAACCCACACCTGGCCCCGGCTCAGCAATATGGAGTGGCTTGCTATTTTCTGTTTGCACTCTCCTCTGGCTTCCTAGGACCACTGTTAGGGTCACCGAAGGAGGAATGCATGAGACCAAAAGGGGTGAAGAATTATGAATTTATTAAGTCATCTGGGTACCAGATGAGCTGAGCCCCCAAATGATGCCAGCTCCCAAAGACAGGAACCAGAGGTTTTTAAAGGACTCCAGGTGGGCTTTTTCTGGGTGGAGAATTCTCTGTGCAGGTCCGGAGGGGAGAGATAATGGAATGTGGTCTCAGCAAAAGGGAATGTCCTGTTATGTCCAGAGTTCGGGGTCCCCAATAATCCACCACTAAGGAGCCTTTTCCGATGCAAAAGCAAAGATCTTTATTCAAACCCTGGTTTGGCTCTCAGCCTCTTTCTGGCGCAGCAGCGAGGCGAGAGAGCGAGCCGGGCGGGAACAATGAGTTTTATGGGGTAGGATAATTAGGGGGCTTAGGAAAGTGATGAGGGTTACAGAGATTGGTCACTTGAATTGGGGTCTTTCTGTGGTTTAGCCTTATTAGGACCCTCGCTGTGTTCCTGGAGCTTCATTGGTCCATTTGGGTGGGGGTCGGGGAAGTTAAGACATTGCTGGCACACCTGTGGCTACTTCCAGAAAAGGGCAGGGGTCCCAGCCCTATAGGACAAGATGGAGGGGAGTTCATTTCCTTTCAGTCCATAGTGAAATGGCCTGAAAAGTTGGTTCCTCTGGGGAGGGGTATCAATTCAATTGCTCTATCAAACCTCACCACCCTCTGCCTTCCACTTGACCCTAACTCCTTTGTTTTAATAAGGCTGGCGTAGGGTACATGTCTGGCCTGTGATTTTCGTTTCAGTGGGGGTAAATGGGGGATCCTCCCCCATTTCTGGGGTCAGAAGCTCTTCCGGATCTGGGTGTTCTCTCCACAGCCCAATGGACCCCTCTCCAGTGAAGCAGAGCTTTACTTTTGGGGTATGGGGTTCCATGGCAGCATAGGGAACTCACTCCACAGGGCATCAAGTTTTAGCAGTGGAGTCTCTCGCCCTGGCGCTGGGGAGAAAAGGCTCCCCCTCTGGTAACTGGATTGTCCTAAGTGCAAAGGGATCTGTTGTGACATTGCCAAACAGCCCCTGTGTGCATAACCTTTAACTCCCCGGAACAGGGTAAGATAACAGAACATTCCCCCAAGTTAGTAAATGTCTCTGTTGAAGATAACAGAACATTCCACTGCTCTTAGAATGACTCCTCCAGGCAGCTGTGCTAATCGCAAACGTTCGCTTCTGTAAATGGCGCTTGCTTGCTCAACCCTGGCGATAGGGCTATAAAACCAGCCATTTTCAAGACCTCGGGACTGCAGTTCTCCTCTGCATAGGTTGGCTGCAGTCCCTGTGCAGGAATAAAGCTCAAATTTCTATCTCTAAAACTCTGTGTCCGAGTGAGGTTGTCTCGTTGGGTTACAACAGGATCTTTATTTTTATTTTTTTAAATATATTTTATTGATTTTTTATAGAGAGGAAGGGAGAGAGATAGAAACATCAATGGGAGAGAAACATCGATCAGCTGCCTCCTGTACACCTCCCACTGGGATATGCCCTTGACCGGAATCGAACCCGGGACCCTTGAGTCTGCAGGCCGACGCTCTACCCACTGAGAAAACCCGCTTCGGCTGGATCTTTCTTTTTGCATGCCAGTCGGGACCACTCCCGAGGGGCAGAAGGAATCCCACAGAAGGAAAGTCAGACACAGGGCACCCTGTTCTGGAGGTGTGCTTTTGTATGTGTTTGGCCTGGCTGGGGTGGTGACCAAAGGAGAGGGAGGCAGAGCCTGCAGCACGGGTGTTCCCAGGAGGTCTCCCATCCAGTTCCCACTCGCGATGGTGGTGTTCAGGCTGGGATGGGGGCAAATGCTGGCGGAGGCCTCCCGGTGCCCCCAAAGCTGCGGCCCCGGCTCTCGGGCCGATTCCCCTGGGCTGAGCCTCCCACCTGCGCCTTCCCACATCCTCCTCAGGTTTGAAGGGAGCGAAAGGGCACCTCCTAAGGGGCCTGGGATTCCCTCCGGAGCGCGGAAGGGGAGGCCCCTCACCACGTGGACAGGGCAGAGCCAGCTCCCCAGAGCACCCTCCCTAGAGCGGCACCGGGGTCTCCCCCTAGGGGCAGGCGGGCGTGGCTCCGGCGTTTGGGAGTTCCGGGTTTCCTCCTGAGCCTTAGCGAGGTGGCTTCTCCCCCAAGCGCCGGGGCTTATGCCCCGCTTCCGGGGCGCGGGTACTCGAAGTAGCCCTGGGTTCCCACTGCGGAGGTTTTAGGACACCTCTCGGGGCCGGGGTTCCAGAGTGGCGCGGGGCGCAGCCTCCCCTGCACGCAGGGGGGCGGACCCTCTCAGGGACTTAGGTTTCTTCCGCCAGTGGGGGAGGGTGACGGTAGCGCCCCTCGCAGAACGAGGTACGTTCCCCCCGAGAAAGGAGGAGTGGAGGGGAGGGGCTGGAGGAGAGGGGGCACACTTTCATTTTGCATAGCTCCTGGGAGCTCCTTTCTCCTTGCTAGATGAAATGCTGCCTCACTCATGGATTTTTGAACAAAGCCAATTAGATCTTGAAATGTACTCAGTTGAATTTTGTTTCTTTTTTTCTTTCTTTTTCTTATTTTACAGAGTATTGACAGGAAATTTATATTTCTGTAGAATCTAAAAGATCGGGGATGGTGTGTAAGGATGTGGCTGAGTTTACTTTTAATTTTGTTTTCCCTATCTTAAAAAAAAAAAAAATTCTCTTTCTCTCCCCCTTTTGGCCAGGACTCTAGTTAAATTTCCAGATGCCACTTCTGCTGGATATTCCTGGCGTCTTCCGCTGCATTTACTTGTTGAACAAGCATTAGTTGAAATCAACGATTTTCCCAATTCCACAGCAACTGGTGGAGATTCTAGTAGAATTCCTTAGTACTTGGAACCCATGATCAAAAAGCTCAGCAGCTGAAATGGCTAAACCTTTTGGCCCTTGAGGGTAGTAGGGGAGTCAGGCCAAGGGCTAGCTCCCCAAGATCTGGTGGGTTTTATGAAAGGAACCCTAAAGAAGGCGTTGAAAGGAGAAAAAAAAAGAGGTTCCTCTTCCTATTTGGGTCTGATAGTTGGGGGCGGGAAGAGGGGAGTTCAGAATTAACTGACAACATGTCGATTAACCGGGGGAGCTCTCAGTCAATCTGAATTTTGTTTCTTGACAAGCTCTAATGTTTGGAGACTGAGGAAAATATCTTTCACTCCTTTTAATGTTTCAGGTATCTGCTGAGTGGACTGAGCTCTCGAGGCCTTCCCTCTGTTCAGGAGATGGCACTGTACTATCTTAAAGAAGCGTCCACACCAGTGGGGCCAGGTCTGGACGGGAATCACTATCCAAATTGGGAAATAGTAATTCTTAGAATGACTACAGCTGCTGGGAGAAAGAATCACGGGCGGATCAAGTGGAGGGGGAACGATCAGACCCACTGTTCTTCGCTATTAGAGCCTGAGGACAGATGTGCGAGATCAGAGCTGAAGTGAAACCTAGAGATATCCAGCCTTGCCCTCTTATTTTACACATGAAACACTGAGGACTGGAGAGGTGAATTGTGTACTGATTAGGGTCCTATCCAGGACTAGAATTATCGAGTTCCCCCTTCCCAGCTATCCATGTTCCTTCCCATCACCTTGAACTTTGCACTAGCCTCATTCTCCCTTTATGCCCTCTCTTTTTGCTTCCCTCCCCCCTGCAATGGTCACCTAGCAGACCACCCTATTACAATAGTTGCTTTTTCTTCTTTTTTAAACTTAAATTCTTTATTGTTTAAAGAATTGCATATGTCTCCTTTTTCTCTCATTGACCTCTCCCAGGCTGTTCCCACCCCCAACACATGCCCTCACTCCCCCTATTGTCTGTGTCTATGAGCTATGCTTATATGCACGCATACAAGTCCTTTGGTTGATCTCTTACCACCCCTCCTCCCTAGGTTGGCCAGTCTGTTCGATGCTTCTATGTCTACAATAGTTACTTCCTTAGGCTTTTTTGTTTCTTAGTTGGCTAGTGAGTATGTAGAATCCCTCAACTCCTGAATTTCTTGATTGGTGAAAACCAAGAATTCCATTAGCAACGCAGAGCTATTGTTGACACAAACACTAGACTAACCAATCAAAGGAGGAGCCATGACGTTCTGGACACTCCAGCTTGACAGCATGTTAAGAACTTGGAGAGCCACCAAGGAAGAGCAGTGACACAGTGGGCGGGGTAATAAATAAGAAAGTTTAAGAAAGATGAAAGGATTTGTGATTATTTATCTTGGAGAAGAAAGGTCAAGAGTGGCTTTTAAAAGAGTGCCCTAGCAGATTTGGCTCCGTGGATAGAGCATGGGCCCAGACTGAAGAGTTCCAGGTTCAGTTCTGGTCAAGGGCACATGCTTGGGTTGCCTATTCGATCTCCAGTAGGTGGCCTGCAGTGATTCTCTCTTGTCATTGATGTTTCTATCTCTCCCTATCCCAAATCAATACAAATATATTTTAAAAAATAAAAGAGTGTCAAGCCTGGCTGGTGTGGCTCAGCTGGCTGGGCATTGTCCTGTGCACTGGAAGGGTGCTGATTCGATTCCCAGACAGGGCACATGCCCGGGTTGTGGGCTCCATTCCCAGCAGGAGTCCATTGATATTGTGCTGTCACATTGATATTTCTCTCTCTCCCTCTCCTTTCCTCTCTCTAAAAATTACTTTAAAAAATCCTTTAAAGATATACAAGAGTATCAAATACAAGATCAGTGCAGTACGTCTTCCCTGAGGATGGCATGAAAAATAAGACAGCTGCAGCAAGAGCAGTTAGGCTTCAGGGCTTGTAACTTTAGCTGCTCATTAGAGTCACCCAGGTAGCTGCTGCTGCTTCTTTTTTTTTTCTTCAAGATTGAAATTGCTCTTTTTAGATATTGTCTTCCTGCCCTAATCCCTCACAATAGCTCCTGGCTACAGTAGGAGCCCTATGGAGAATTTCCCCAGTCACTCAGAGCCCCTGATCACTGTTAATCAGCCAAGCCCTCCTGCTGAGAATAGTTACATATATGCTGTAAGCTTTCCTCTCTGTACTCTGGGAATCAGACTAGAAATCAGGAAAACAGGGATCAGAAGAAACTGGATACAACTGGAAAAGAGTGCCAATTAACTTTCTGGAGTTAAAGAGAAAAGATATGATTTTCCTCCCTTGACAGGGAGGGCAGAGTAATGAGGTAGGATTGTAGAACACATGCTGATAGGAAACAGCCTTCTCATTAGATTTTGAAAAAATATTCTTCAGGTCTGATGAAATTTTCAGTGAAAGTAATATTTTTCTTGTCATTTCATTACTCACCTCTTGTCTAAGAAGGTTATATTTAATTTCAGGGCCTAGTGATAGTCCAAATAAACACAGTGCTAGAGCTGGGTTTGTTAGCGTCTACCCACCCCCTTTAATCCCCCTCCCTCAAGTTAAAGTGAAGCATGAAATTATAAATAATGGACTTTAGAATCCTACATGCCTAAGTCCAAGTTCTTGCTCTTCATTTTCTAGTTATGTGACCTTAATCAAGTGATTTAATTCTCTCTAAGCCTGTGTTTTCTCATTCTTAAAAGGTCATAATAACCATCACTGCTTCCTTCTTAGGCTTGTTCTGAGGGTACAATAAGACGGTGCATGTGTAGTACTTGGCACAGCACCTAGCATGGTGAAGTGTTAATAATCATTAGTAATGGTGATGAACAATGGTATTAATAGTCTTTGTTGTAAGTTTATTTCTTTAAGGGTTTTGCTTATAGAATTTAGGCTAATTATCCTAGCTGGACTGAAACGCAGCACAAGAGAAGTTACCAAAGTTTTCAGTAACACCAATGGTTCCTGAGTGTAATATCCTGCACTTTTCACAGCAAGGTCAAGTTCTTGGCCTGCACTAGTCAGGGAGCAAACCATATCTTTAAAACACATTTTGCTGAAACCAGTTGGTTCAGTGGAGAGAGGGTCGGCCTGCAGACTGAAAGGTTCGATTCCGGTCAAGGGCATGTATCCTGGTTGCAGGCACATCTCCTGTGGGGGGTGTGCAGGAGGTGGCTGATCGATGTCTCTCTCTCATCGATGTTTCTACCTCTCTATCCCTCTCTCTTTCTCTCTGTAAAAAATCAATAAAATATATTTAAAAAAACACAAACAAAAAACATTTTTATTATAAACTAGAGACCCAATGCATGAATTTGTGCACATGTGGGGTCTGGCCAGCCTGGCTCCAATCAGGGCAGATCAGGGCTGGGCCAGCTTGGGGGAGGGACCACAGATGACTGACTGGCCAGCCCTGCCCCTGATTGGGGTGGGGGAGCCGATCTGGGGTGGGGTCATGTGGAGGGAGGGGCAGTGGGCCATCAGGGTGGTGGGAGCTCATCCGGGAAGGCCGGGAGGAGGGGCTTCAGGAAGTTGGCTGGCTGCCCCTCCCTATTGGGTTGGGAAGAGAGGTCAGGGGCCAACTAGGGGGAGGGGCTGTGGTCTTATCGTGGTGGGGCAGGCCAATCAGGGATTGGGGGGATGGGCCACAGAAGGTAGGCTGGTTGGCTCCACCCCCTGATCAGGCCAGTTCGCTGGCCACAGTAGGCATCATAGCGACCTGTCATTGGTCATTCTGGTCGTGATGGGTGCTGGCTTTTTATATATATAGACTAGAAGCCTGGTGCAGGAAATCGTGCAGGGGGGGGGGTTGGTGTTCTTAAGCCCAGTCTGCTCCCTCTCCAATCTGGGAATCCTTGAGGGGCAGTCGGACATCCCTCTCACAATCCAGGACTGCTGGCTCCCAACTGCTCACTTGCCTGCCTTCCTAATTGCCCCTAACGACTTCTGCCTGCCAGCCTGATCACCCCTAACCACTCCCGTGCCAGCCTGATTGATGCCTAACTGCTCCCCTGCCAGCCGGTTTGCCTCTAACTGCCCTCCCCTGTGGGCCTAGTCACCCCTAACTGCCCTCTCCTGCTGGCCTGATCCCACACTACTGCACTCCCTTGCAGGCCTGGTCCCTCCCAACTGCACTCCCCTGCCAGCCATCTTGTGGTGGCCATCTTGTGTCCACATGGGGGCAGGATCTTTTGACCACATGGGGGCAGTCATCTTGTGTATTAGAGTGATGGTCAATCTGTATATTACTCTTTTATTAGATAGGATAGAGGCCTGGTGCACAGGTAGGGGCCAAGTGGTTTGTCCTGAAGGGTGTACTGAGTCAGGGTGGGTGTTCCCTTGGGGCATAGGGTGGCCTGGGCGAGGGGCCTGTGGTGATTTGCAGGCTGGCAACGCCCCCCCCTCCCCCTGAGTGACCCAAACAGAGGCCCTGGTATCTGGGACTTATCTTCTACAATTGAATCTTTGTAGCCTGGAGCAGAGCCAAGCCTTCTGCTTCCATAGCCATTGAAACTTTGTTGCCTTAAGCGGAGTCCTGGGTTTGCAGAAAGCTCTCTGTGTGGCTGTAGCTATCTTGGTTGGGTTAATTTGCATACTCACTCTGATTGACTGGTGGGCATGGCTGGTGGGTGTGGCTTGTGAATATAGCAGAGGTACAGTCAATTTGCATATTACTCTTTTATTAGATAGGATTAATTGTAGACTTACAAAAACATTGAAAAAATAATACAGAGAGCTTCCATATATCCTTCACCCAGCTCCCCTAATGTTGATATCTTACATAACCACAGTGCAATAGTCAGAACTAGGAAATTAATATGGGCTGAGTTGCGGGAACCCCTTTCACATCCTGCATGGTTCAGGGTTCAGGTTCTGAAGGAGGCTTCACACAAATGAAAGAGACTAGAAAAGTATTAATTTGGAAATATTGGGGGCCAGGTGGGAGCCCACCTCTAGGGGGAGGACTACACACCACTCTGGCCTTACTATCCCTTTTATTAAGACTTTGGGATCCACCCATAGAGGAAGGCAATTCCAATAATAGCCAATCAGCCGAGACCGGTTTGGCTCAGTTGATAGAGCATCGGCCTGTGGACTGAAGGGTCCCGGGTTCGATTCCGGTTGGGGGCATGAACCTTGCTTTCGGGCACATCTCCAGTGTGGGGCGTGCAGGAGGCGGCTGATCGATGTCTCTCTCTCATCGATGTTTCTGACTTTCTATCCCTCTCCCTTTCTCTCTCTGTAAAAAATCAATAAAAAAAAATAATAGCCAATCAGCAAGGATTTACATAAGATTGACAGGTGGAAGTTGCTTCGGCTACCAATGTCTCAATCAGAGGACAATGGGCGGCTTCTGACATCCTATCCCTCTTCCTTGCCCCTCCTCCCTCCACACCCCGTTTCTTTTTTTTAAAAAAATTCTTGTATCTGCAAACTAGAAATAAACATATAAAAACAAAAAATGAGATAAGCAATAATGGTTATGCTGAGAGGCAAAATAATCAGTCTGTAATAAGTTTCTTGCTGGGCCAACAGTTTTTCTGAGTCCCAATTTCAATGTCCAACAGTTTCTTATGTGTACATGTCAGCAATGATATTTCAATTTTGGATGGTGGTAATGCAGGTCTGACCCTCACTGGTTTGGTCCTGGGCAACCTGCAGCAACGCACAGCTGCTGACTGCTAGTATGGCAAAGCGTTGTCAGCGTCTTCCATCTCTGGACTGTTTCTCCTCTCATCTTCATGGCAATCCTGTCAATTACTTGCAGTTGCAGAAATCCCCTTGGTCTTGGAGTTGTTTTCTGAAAGTATATAAACATATTCTCAACCAAAAGTCAATAAAGGAATCTTTTCTATAAATTTGACTTAGGATCCTTTTTTATTTTTGCCCAAACGATTTTCCTTTGGCTTATTTTGACACCATGTGTGTTTTTCATAAGTGTCTTGCTGTTAGCATTACAAGTGAAAATTAATTTTCTGAAGTAAAAATTTTCTAGTTGTAATTTACTTTAGGTTATTTTTCCTTACATGATATTACCCTACTACCCTCCCCCTTTTTTTGATTAATGGAGGCTTTTGGAAATTTTATAATGCAGTCTTGATAATTTTAAATTTTATTTTTTTGCGTAAAAATATGACTACTTTAGGTTCATTGCATGTTAAGCAATTTTACCATGAGATGAACTACTAATAGAAATTTTAGTTAATACTTTAGGAATAGCTTTTTGTCCAGTACAATTAAGTTTTCTTGAATATTAACTTATTTCAATTAGCCATTTAAATTAATCTGAAAACTTGACGACTATTTTACTGTTAAATTTAATACTTTAACAACAATCTTAGTTTACCCTGTAAATATTAGTGGAAAGAATTATTTGCATTTTTTAAATATATTTTATTGATTTTTTTACAGAGGAAAGGGAGAGGGCCAGAAAGTCAGAAAGAGAGAGACATCAATCAGCCGCCTCCTGCACGCCCCACACTGGAGATGTGCCCGCAAGCAAGGTATATGCCCCTAACCGGAATCGAACCCGGAACCCTTCAGTCCACAGGCCGACGCTCTCTCCACTGAGCCAAACTAGTCTCGGCATATTTGCATTCTTGAGTAAGCTCTGAGCATTCCTCATGCTAGGCTGGATTTAGATATAGGGCAGCTGCTATTGGCCAAGTCTCTGTCTGTTACCTGGGTCCTGATCTGAGCTGGGCGGGGAAGCGAAGTAGCCATGGGGGCAGAAGACCGCCCTCAGAAGAGGTGATGGTTCAGGCCCCTGCAAGGTTGGGGGGTGTGTGAAGGTCTATTCCCCACCTCTGTTGATTCCCAAATTCTCTCCTTATGGCCCTTCTGTGCCTGTGCCTGTCTTAGGTTGTTCCTTCCCTGAGGAATCTTACCCATCTATGGCTAACCATCCATCCTCCGGCGCCAACAGGGTGATGTGAGGTGAGGTTCTATCTTCTTGGTAGCCTAGGCTCCCGTGACCTCCACGTCCAGCACCTGCTTTGGTATCCCCTTGCCTGCTGGCAGGGCCCCTGCACTGAAAACATATCTTGGGGAACTCAGGTTTCTTCTCCAGGAGGGCCCAGCTCACACCATTGGGTGAGAGACAGATCCATGGTACCAGTCACCATGAGTCTTCAACCTCAGCATGAACAGAAAACTCACACAACAGCTGTGGGCAATTGGATTGTGAGAAGAGGGTCCTTCTTGGCAAAAAGGGTAAGAGAAACCAATATAGAATGATCATGTGCCTTCCCAGGGGGCCCTCTACATAGTGGAGGGGATTAAATCCTTTCATATCCTTTTATTTAATTAATTAATTAATTTATTTATTTATTTATTTATTTAAACATTTTTATTGTTTAAAGTATTACATATATTAATACATATATCTCCTTTTTCCCCCCCATTGACCTTCCTTCAGCCTCCCCTAACCCCGGTGGCATGCCTTTATCCCACCCGTGCCCTCCAGTGTCTTATGTCCATTGGTGTGCTTATATGCATGCATACAAATCCTTTGGTTGATCTATTTCCCTCCCTCCTCCACACTCTCCAGCCTTCCCACTATAATTTGACAGTCTGGTGCTTTACTGCCTCTGTATCTATCTTTTTATTCATCAGGTTATAATATTCTTTATTCTCCATAAATGAGTGAGATCATGTGAGATTTTTCTTTCATTTCCTGGCTTATTTCACTTAACATAATGCTCTCCAGGTCCATCCATGCTTCTGCAAATGGTAAGAATTTCTTCTTTTTTATAGCAGCATAGTATTCCATTGTGTAGATGTACCATAGTTTTCCAATCCACTCATCTGCTGATGGGCATTTAGGTTGTTTCCAAATCTTAGCTATGATGAATTGTGCTGCTATGAACATAGGGGTGCATATATCCTTTCTGATTGGTGTTTCTAGTTTCTTAGGATATATTCCTAGAAGTGGGATTGCTGGGTCAAATGGGAGCTCCATTTTTAGTTTTTTGAGGAAACTCCAAACTGTTCTCCACAGTGACTGCACTAGTCTGCATTCCCACCAGCAGTGAATGAGGGTTCCTTTTTCTCCACATCCTCACCAGCATTTGTCATTCTTTGATTTGTTGATGATAGCCATTCTGATAGGTATGAGATGGTATTGCATTGTAGTTTTGATTTGTATCTCTTCTTTCGAAAAGATTCTATTTAGATCCGTTGCCCATTTTTTTATTGGATCATTTATCGTCCTTTTATTAAGTTGTATAAGTTACCTGTAGATGTTGGAGATTAAACCTTTATCAGTGATAGCATTTGCAAATACATTCTCCCATACAGTGGGCTTTCTTGTTGTTTGGTTGATGGTTTCTTTTGCTGTGAAAAAGCTTTTTATTTTGATGTAGTCCCATTTGTTTATTTCCTTTTTGTTTCCATTGCCCTAGGAGCAGTATCAGTGAAGAAGTTCTTTCGTCATATGTCTCTGTCTGTGGATTTCTCTAGTAATCTTACAGTTTACTGTCTTATATTTAAGTCCTGTATCCATTTTGAGTTTATTTTTGTGTATGGTGTAAGTTAGTGGTCTGGTTTTATTTATTTTTAAAGCAATTTACTGTTTTTATTTAATTTCTTTAAGTGAAACCCCCAACTTTTGTCACTGAGAAGTTAATGAACTGTAGTATATAGGAAAAAACTATTTATTTATTTTATTATAATTTTTCTTTTTTAACAAAATATTTTTAATTTTTAATTTTTAAAAGAATATATTTTATTGATTTTTTACAGAGAGGAAGGGAGAGGGATAGAGAGTTAGAAACATCGATGAGAGAGAGACATCGATCAGCTGCCTCTTGCACGCCCCCTACTGGGGATGTGCCTGCAACCAAGGTACATGCCCTTAACCGGAATCGAACCTGGGACCTTTCAGTCTGCAGACCGATGCTCTATCCACTGAGCCAAACCGGTTTTGGCTAATTTTTAATTTTTATTAATGTGTTACATGTGTACATATCTTCCCATTGTCCCCTCCCCCTCATTCCCATGCATGCCCTAAACCCCCCGTGTCTTGTGTCCATTGGTTGTGCTTATTTGCATGCATACAAGTCCTTTGGGTGATCTCTTATCTGCCCCACCTCTCCCTAACCTTCTCACTGTAGTCTGACAGTCTATTTGTTACTTTACTGCCTCTGTATCTATCATTTTGTTCCTCAGTTTATAATGTTCTTTATTATCCATAAATGAGTGGGATCATGTGGTATTTTTCATTCATTGGCTTATTTCACTTAGCATAATACTCTCTAGTTCCATCCAGGTTGCTGCAAATGGTAAGAATTCCTTCTTTTTTATGGCAGTACAGTATTCCATTGTGTAGATGTATCATAGTTTTCTGATCTAGTCATCTACTGATGGGCATCTAGGCTGTTTCCAAATTTTAGCTATTGTAAATTGTGCTGCTATGAACATATGGGTGCATATATCCTTTCTGATTGGTGTTTCTAGTTTCTTAGGATATATTATTAGCAGTGGGATTACTGGGTCAAATGGGAGTTCCATTTTTAGTTTTTTGAGGAACCTCCATACTGTTCTCCACAGTGGCTGCACCAGTCTGCATTTCCACCAGCAGTGCACAAGGGTTCCTTTTTCTCCACATCCTCTCCAACACTTGTCATTTGTTGATTTTTTAAAAAAATACATTTTATTAATTTTTTACAGAGAGGAAGGGAGAGGGATAGAGAGTTAGAAACATCAATGAGAGAGAGACATTGATCAGCTGTCTCTTTCATGCCCCCTACTGGGGATGTGCCCGCAACCAAGGTACATGCCCTTGACTGGATCGAACCTTTCAGTCCGCAGGCCGATGCTCTATCCACTGAGCAAAACCAGTTTCAGCCGATGGTTGATTTGTTGAGGATTGCCATTGTGACAGGTGTGAGATGCTATCACAATGTGGTTTTGATTTGCATCTCTCACATAATTAATGACTTTGAGCATGTTTTCATGTGTCTCTTGGCCTTCCTTCTGTCTTCTTTCAAAAAGATTAGATCCATTGCCCATTTTTTATTGGATCATTTATCTTCCTTTTATTCAGTTGTATAAATTGCCTGTAAATGTTGGAGATCAAAATTTTATTAGTGATAACATTTGCAAATATGTTCTCCCATGCAGTGGGCTTTCTTGTTGTTTTGTTGATAGTTTCTTTTGCTGTGAAAAAGCTTTTTATTTTGATGTAGTCCCATTTGTTTATTTTCTCTTTTGCTTCTATTGCCTTAGGAGCAGTATCAGTGAAGAAATTCCTTCAGCATATGTCTTAGATTTCTCTACCTGTGGATTCCTCTAATATTTTTATGGTTTTCCATCTTATGTTTAAGTCTTGTATCCATTTTGACTTTATTTTTGTGTATGATGTAAGTTGGTGATCTAGTTTCATTTTTTGCATGTATTTGTCCAATTCTCCCAACATCATTTATTGAAGATACTGTCTTGACTCTGTTGTATGTTCATGCCTTCTTTGTCAAATATTAATTGAGCATAGTGGTTTAGGTTGATACAGTGGTACCTGGAGATACGAGTTTAATTTGTTCTGTAACCTTGAGGTGTGGGAAACCATGAGATGCTCGAGTCGCGGTAAACTGATGGGTCGTGTGCAGCCGGCCGATCTACGTGATTACTTGTATCTCAAATGTTGCTCATATTTCAAAGCAAAAATCGCTCGCTCAATGGCTCGTATCTCAAAAACCTCATATGTTAGGGCACTTGTATCTCGAGGTACCACTGCATTTGGATTCACTATTGTATTCCATTGGTCTATATGTATGTTCTTGTGCCAGTACACGGCAGTTTTGAGAACAGTGGCTGTGTTTTAGAGCTTGAAATCTGTTTTAAGATCCCACCTATTTTATTCTTCTTTTTCAAGATTGTTGTGGCTATTTGGGGTATTTTTTTATTCCTGATGAATTTTTGGAGAGTTCTTTCTAGGTCTGTGAAATATGCCATTGGTATTTTAATGGGTTGTGCATTGAATCTATAGATTGCTTTGGGTAGTATGGACATATTAATGATGTTGATTCTACCAATCCATGAACATGGTATGTTCTTCCATCTGTTTACATATCCCTGTATCTCTTTTTTCAATGTTCTATAGTTTTCCACGTGTAGGTCTTTTACCTCCTTAGTTAAGTGCATTCCAAGGTATCTTGATTTTTTTTTTGCGATGGTAAATGGGATTGCTTTTTTAGTCTCTCTTTCTGTAAGTTCACCATTGGTGTATAGAAATGTCATAGATTTCTTGGCATTAATTTTGTATCCTACATTGCCAAATTCATTTATTAAATCTATTAGGTTTGTGATGGAGTCTTTTGGGTTTTTTATGTACAATATTGTGTCATCTACAAATAAGGACAACTGTATTTCTTCTTTTCCAGTTTGGATGGCTTTTATTTCTTCGTGTCTAATTGCAATGACTAATACTTTCAGTACTATGTTGAACAGAAGTGGTGAGAGTGGGCATCCTTGTCTTGTTCCTGTTCTTAGGGGAAAGGGTTTTAGTTTTTGCCCATTGAGTATAATGTTGGCTGTGGGTTTATCATATATGGCTTTTATTATGTTGAGGCATGATCCTTCTATTCCCACCTTGATGAGAGTTTTTATCAAAAAAGGGTGTTGGATTTTGTCAAATGATTTTTTTCTGCATTAATTGGTATGACTATCTGATTTTTATCTCTCAATTTGTTTATGTGATGTATCACATTTATTGATTTGCAGATATTATACCAACCTTGAATTCCTGGGATAAATCCTACTTGGTCATGGTATATGATCTTTCTGATGTACTGCTGGATCCTATTTGTTAGAATTTTATTGAGGATTGTGGCATCTATATTCATGAAGGATATTGGCCTATAATTCTCTTTCATTGTGTTGTCTTAATTTGGTTTTGGTATTAGGGTGATGCTGGTTTCATAGAAGGAGCTTGGAAGAGTTCCTTACTCTTGAATTTTTTGAAATAGTCTGATAATAGGTTTTAGTTCTTCCTTGAATGTTTGGTAAAATGCCCCTGTGAAGCCATCTGGCCCTGGGCTTTTGTTTGCTGGAAGCTTTTTTTTTTAATTAAATCTTTATTATTCAGATTATTACATTTGTTTCTCTTTTTTCCCCTCCATAGCACCCCTCCACCCAGCTCCCACCCTTCCCTCTGCCCTTACCTCCCTCCCATTGACCTCATCCATAGGTGTATGATTTTTGTCCAGTCTCTCCCTGTACACCCCTCACCATTTTCACCCTGAGAATTATCAGTCCACTCCCTTTCTGTGCTCCTGATTCTATTATATTCACCAGTTTATTCTGTTGATCAAATTTTTAATTCCCTTAATTTTTAGATTCACTTGTTGATAGATATGTATTTGTTGTTCATAATTTTTTGTCTTTTACCTTTTTCTTCTTCCTCTTCTAAAAGGGTACCTTTCAGCATTTCATATAATACTGGTTTGGAGTTGATGAACTCCTTTAGCTTTTTCTTCTCTGTGAAGCTCTTTATCTGACCTTCAATTCTGAATTGATAGCTTTGCTGGATAGATTATTCTTGGTTGTAGGTTCTTGCTATTCATCACGTTGACTATTTCTTGCCACTCCCGTCTGGCCTGCATCGTTTCTGTTGAGAAATCAGCTGACAGTCATATGGGTACTCCCTTGTAGGTAATAAACTGTTTTTCTCTTGCTGCTTTTAATATTCTCTCTTTGTCTTTTGCTCTTGGTATTTTAATTATGATGTGTCTTGGTGTGGTCCTCTTTGGATTCCTTTTATATGGGGTTCTGTGTGCTTCCTGGACTTGTAAGTCTATTTCTTTTACCAGATGTGGGAAGTTTTCAGTCATTATTTCTTTAAATAGGTTTTCAATATCTTGCTCTCTCTCTTCTTCTGGCACCCCCACAATTTTGATGTTGGTACGCTTGAAACTGTCCCAGAGTCTGCTTACATTATGTTCACATTTTTGGATTCTTTTCTCTTCTTGCTTTTCCAGTTGAATGTTGTCTGCTTCTTTATATTTCAAATTTTTGACTTGATCCTTGCCTTTCTCTAGTCTGCTGTTAGAACTCCGTATAATATTTTTTATTTCAGTCAGTGTATGTTTAATTTCTATTTGGTCCTTTATCATCTTTAGTAGGACCTTTTCCATCTCTAGTTGGCTCTTTTGCATCTCTAGTTGGTCCTTTTTTATCTCCTCTTGGCTCTCGCTAAATTTATCCATCTTTTCTAGCATATTCTTGAAATCCTTTATATTTCGCTGGGGTCCATTGTTATTTCACCTCTTTCATTTCTGATTTTGTTTATTTGGGTTATCTCTGCTTCTTGGTGAACCTGGCTAGAAATTCATCAAATTTGTTTATCCTTTCAAAAAACCAGCTCTTGGTTTTGTTGATCTGTTGTATTATTTCTTTCGTCTCCATATTGTTTATCTCCACTCTGATCTTTACTATTTCTTTCCTTCTGCTTACACTGGGCTTTTCTTGTGGCTCTTTTTCTAACTCTTTGAGTTGTAAGGTTAGGTAATTTATTACCATTGTTTCTTGCTTTTTTGCACTAGGCTTGTAGAGCTATAACCTTCCCCCTGAAGACTGCTTTAACTGTGTCCATAGATTTTGGATTGTTGTGTTTTCATTGTCATTTGTTGCCATGATGTTTTTTATTTCTTCCTTGATCTCTCTGGTAACCCTTCATTGTTTAATAGCATGTTGTTTAGTCTCCATGTATTTGATTTCTTTGGATTGTTTTTATTGTAGTTGATTTTCAGTTTTATGACACTGTGATCTCAGAAGATGCTTGATATAATTTATATCTTCTTGAATTTGAAGACACTTTTCCTATGACCCAAAATATGGTCTATCTTTGAAAATGACCCATGTGCATTTGAGAAAAATGTATATTCTGTTGCTTTGGGGTGATATGTTCTGAAGATGTCAATTAATTTCGTTTGGTCTAGTGAGTCATTGAGGATTGATGTTTCTTTGCTGATTTTTTGTTTAGAGGATTTGTCCAATGGTCATAGTGGGGTGTTAAAGTCTGCTACTATGATGTATTGCTGTCAATCTCTTCCTTGATATCCTCCAGGAGTTTGTTTTTTTTAAATGTATTTTTGTGCTCCTGTGTTTGGTGTGTATATGTTTAGCAAAGTTATTTCTTTGTGTTGGATTGCTCCCTTTAGTATTATGAAGTTGCCTTCCATACATCTTGTTATGTCCTTCACTTTGAGATCTGATTTGTCAGATATAAGTATTGTTACCCCAGCTTTTTTTCATTTCCATTCGCCTGAAAACCCTTTTTCCTTCCCTTCACCTTCAGTCTGTGTGTGTATTTTTTTCTGAGGTGGGTTTCTTGTAGACAGCAGATATATGGATCCTGTTTTCTTATCCAATCAATTACCCTATGTCTTTTGATTGTGACATTTAATCTATTTACATTTAAAGTTATTATTTGTAGGTGATTATTTGTTGTCATTTTTATTCTTTACCCCTGTGTTCCTTCTTTGCTTCCTATTTTTTTTTTTACAGTGGACCCTTTAGAATTTCTTGCATTGGTGGTTTAATGGTAATAAATTCCCTTAGTTCTTTTTTGTCTGTGAAGCTCCTAATTTCACCTTCAATTTTGATTGATAGCCTTGCTGGGTACAGTATTCTGGGATTCAGGCCCTTTCTTTGCATGTCTTTGTATATTTTATTCCATTCCCTTCTGGCCTGATGAGTTTCTGTTGAGAAATCATATGGGGGTTCCTTTATTTGTAACTTTCTGTCTCTCTCTGGCTGCTTTTAAGATTTTTACTTTGTCGTTGGTGTTTACCAGTTTAATTACAATGTGCCTTGGCGTCGGTCTTTTGCAGTTCATTTTGCTTGGGACTCTGTGAGCTTCTTGGATTTGGGTGGGTTCCCTGCCCCCCTATATCAGGGAGGCTTTCTGTCATTTCTTCAAACAGGTTTTCTATTCCTTGCTCAGTTTCCTCTCCTTCTGGGACCCCTCTTATGTGGATGTTGTTTTGTTTCATGTTGTCACAAAGTTCCCTTAGGCTCTCCTCTTGCTTTTTTATTTTTATTTTTATTGAGAAGCTGCTGTACTTGGGTATTTTTTCCTACCTTGTCTTCTAGCTCACTGATGTGGTCCTCTGCTTTTTTTTTAAATTAATTTTTATTAATTTTTTATACATATCTCCCCATTGCCCCCCTCCCTCCCAGGCGTACCCCGACCCCCCAGTGTCTGTGATCATTGGTTATGTTTATAAGCATGCATACAAGTCCTTTGATTGATCACTTATTTACCTCACCTAACTTTAATCTTTCTGCTATAATTTCACAGTCTGTTTGATGCTTTATGATTTTTGTCCTCCTGAGAATTATCAGTCTACTCCCTTTCTGTGCTCCTGATTCTATTATATTCACCAGTTTATTCTGTTGATCAGATTTTTAATTCACTTAATTTTTAGATTCACTTGTTGACAGATGTGTATTTGTTGTTCATAATTTTTTGTCTTTTACCTTTTTCTTCTTCCTCTTCTAAAAGGGTACCTTTCAGCATTTCATATAATACTGGTTTGGAGTTGATGAACTCCTTTAGCTTTTTCTTCTCTGTGAAGGTCTTTATCTGCCCTTCAATTCTGAATGATAGCTTTGCTGGATAGATTATTCTTGGTTGTAGGTTCTTGTTGTTCATCACGTTGAATATTTCTTGCCACTCCCGTCTGGCCTGCATCGTTTCTGTTGAGAAATCAGCTGACAGTCGTATGGGTGCTCCCTTGTAGGTAATAAACTGTTTTTCTCTTGCTGCTTTTAATATTCTTTCTTTGTCTTTTGCTCTTGGCATTTTAATTATGATGTGTCTTGGTGTAGTCCTCTTTGGGTTCCTTTTCTTTGGGGTTCTGTGTGCTTCCTCGACTTGTAAGTCTATTTCTTTTACCAGATGTGGGAAGTTTTCAGTCATTATTTCTTGAAATAGGTTTTCAGTATCTTGCTCTCTCTCTTCTTCTGGCACCCCCACAATTCTGATGTTGGTACGCTTGAAGCTGTCCCAGAGGCTCCTTACATTATGTTCACATTTTTGGATTCTTTTCTCTTCTTGCTTTTCCAGTTGAATGTTTTCTGCTTCTTTATATTTCAAATTTTTGACTTGATCCTTGCCTTTCTCTAGTCTGCTGTTAGTACTCTGCGTAATACTATTCATTTCAGTCAGTGTATTTATTATCTTCTCTTGGGTCTCACTAAATTTATCCATCTTTTCTAGCATATTCTTGCAAAACCTTATAAGCGTGGTTTTGAACTCTATATCCAGTCGTTTTTTTTCCTCCATTTCTTTTGCTTGTAATCCCTTCCCTTGTCTCGGCATTTTCACTGTGCCGGGGAAACTTCTGTGCTGGATTCAGCCGCAGAAGCCTCTGCTGAGCTTGGGAGGGGTGGAGTCTCAGGGCTTAAGGGACCGCCTTGCCTTCCAGTTGGCCCCGCCCTCCACGGCCCCTGAGTCTCACGTGACTGGGTAATGGCTGGAGCGGTCCTTGTGCGCTCGCGCACCCACAGCGCTTCTAACCGCTGCCTTTCCGGCTCCCCTGCGAACCAGGACCACACGAGTCTAGGTCCCCAGGGTTTCGCCCAAAACAGGGGCCCAGTGGACTCAGAAGTGGCACAGATCGGAGGGTCTGTGTCCCGCCCACTCGCGAAAGCCAGCGGCACAATCAGCAATCCGTCCTCCGCGTGGTGCCGTGCGCGACCAGACCTCCGATCCTTTGCAACTCCCCTAAATTTCCGTGCACTTCTCCCTTTTCACAGTCCAAACTCCCCCCGTATGAGTTTCGGCTGGATCTGGGGTTTAGTGTCGTAAGAGAAGGGGTTCAATGCCGTTGGGAGTCTCTGTTTCCCTCCCGCCAGAGAAAGCCAGCCAGGTACTCCGGCACCGCTCTCTCAGCGCGCTCGTCTCCGTACCTCAGCTTTTTGCAGCTCCTCTGGGTCTCCGTGAGCCCCTCTCTTTCCCTCTAGTTGTAGAACTTCCACTCAGCCAGCTTTCCTGTGGTTCTGGATGATGTCCGTTCTGTCTTTTAGTTGTAGTTTTGAAATTGTTGTGCGAGGCAGCAGTATAGGTGTTTACCTATGCCGCCATCTTGGATTCTCCTGCTTTTTCTAGTCTACTTTTGATGCTTTCTATTGAGTTCTTTACAGCAGCAATATCAGTTTTCATTTCTTCCTGGTTCTTCTTCATTTCCTCTTGTTTTTTTATTCATATTGTCGAATTTGTCTTTCATTCTTTTCAGACACCTTATGCCCATTTCTCTGAATTCTTTCTCTGACAGATTGCTTGCCTCCATTTTGTTTACTTCCTTTTCTGGTGATGCCTGCTTTTCTTTCATATGTGGGCTGTTTCTTTGTCTCTCCATGGTCTCTCTTCTCCAGCTGTCTGGTTATGTAGTTCTCTCTCTCCTTATCCCAGGTGATATCTGACCTTTCCATGGTGGAGTGTAGAGTTCCTCTGAATCTATGTCTTTGTGCCAGTTGGGGACTGGTGTTCTGGGGTTTGCAGCTGTTTGGTGGGTGTCGTAGTTGTCGATTTTCAGGCTTCTGATAACATCCACTTTCACATTTAAGATGGTATGGTCTCCGTGTTTGAACCAGTGGTTCTAGGAGGGAACCCAGCAGCATTGGGGGCTGCCCGGTCAGGGGAGCCCCATCCAGCAGTCCCCCACTTTCTTCTGGAATATAGATTTCCCTTAACTCTTCAAAAAACAATCCCTGTACAACCCTCAGATATTCTTTCTATCTTCTCTGGGACAAGGCTCGGGATATATCTGTCTATTCTGCCACCATTTTTTTAGTCCTTGTTGTTTTTTTCTTATGGAAGAGAACCTGTAGCAGATTTAATTAGAAATCAGATAAACTAGTTATTTTTGAACAAACCAGATCATGGTTTATTATTTCTCTTCTCTCTTTATCTCCCTTCTTTCTGATCTTCACCAGCAGCCAGGCTTTTTTTTCTTCATGTCCATTTTAATTGCTGCAAAACACACAAAGAATTAATTTGTAAGTTTGATTGGGATAATTGTACATTATGCTGTTATAAAATATCAAAAAGTATAATGACACTGTAGAACAGTGGTTTTCAACTTTTGGGTCGCGACCCCTTTGGGGTCGAAAGACCCTTTCACAGGGGTCGCCTAAGACTATTGGAAAACACCTATTTCCCATGGTCTTAGGAACCAACACACCGCTCCTTGGTGTAGCAAAATGTAGCAATGTAGTTTACTGTTGTTATATGAAGACTGTTGCCCAATGCTACACCATGATTCAAGACAAAATTTCATTTATTTGTAATTAGAAATAAATATTTTACAATATATAATTACATATTGTTTTTGTGATTAATCCCTATGCTTTAATTATATTCAATTTGTAACAATGAAAATACATCCTGCATATCAGATATTTACATTACAGTTCATAACAGTAGCAAAATTACAGTTATAAGTAGCAACGAAAATAATTTTATGGTTGGGGGTCACATGAGGAACTGTCTTAAAGGGTCGCAGCATTAGGAAGGTTGAGAACCACTGCTGTAGAATAATATCATGCAAGGATATTCTTTGCTCTAGGCTGTGGCAATTCAATTTCAAACTGGCTGTGAATGTTTTTTTGTATAGACAAGGTCTTAGTTACATTTTCTGCACCTCTCCCAGGAGCAAATAGTGATAGTAGACATATTTTTGCTTTTGCCTCCCCTTCTTTGGTGTCCATGCAAGCCAAAAGCCTCTCTTTAATTTTACACACGAAGGAACAGTTGTTTGATTTTGTCACATACAAAGGGGAAGCTGGATGGCGATCCCTGTGTAATTATACTTTTTTGCCCCACCCATGGTCCTCCTGGGTGACCAAGATGTTTGGTATTATAGGTGACTACATTAAGAAGGATCAGGAATGTAAGTCCAAAATACTTCCCCATTTACTCCAGATAATATTACCGTACAGCTGGTTACTGCTAGCATGGCAAGAAAGACATTCTCAGGCATTCTTGAGGTTCTGGTTACCTCACAAATTCACTCAGCTTTCTGTACTGTATTCTTTACCATGCCCCAGGTGGAATTTGGGCTGTTTGTTTTTCAGCTCATTCTCCTCCTGCTCCTCATCTTCAGTGGATTTCTTGTAGTTGCTGCTCTCTATGGCTGAGGTACAGTGGTACCTCAAGATACGAGTTTAATTCGTTCCGTAACCTTGAGGCGTGGGAAACTGTGAGATGCTCGAGTCGCGGTAAACTGGTGGGTCGTGTGCAGCTGGCCGATCCGCGTGATTACTCCTATCTCAAATGTTGCTCGTATTTCAAAGCAAAAATTGCTCGCTTGACGGCTCGTATCTCAAAAATCTCGTATGTTAGGCACTTGTATCTCGAGGTACCACTGTAGTTGATTATCTGTAGCTGCCTGGTGTGGCTCCAGGTGCAAGGTCCCCATCAGTCTAGCTAGTTTCTCTGTTGGATCCCTGTTGCAATTTAATATTTCTAACAGAAATCTACACGGATTTACAGAGAGAAAGGGAGAGTGATAGAGAGTTAGAAACATTGATAAGAGAGAAACATCAATCAGCTTCCTCCTACACACCTCCTACTGGGGATGTGCCCACAACCAAGGTACGTAACCTTGACCAGAATCAAACTTGGAACCTTTCAGTCCCAAGGC
Organism: Lasiurus cinereus; assembly: GCA_011751065.1. NCBI lineage: Eukaryota > Metazoa > Chordata > Mammalia > Chiroptera > Vespertilionidae > Lasiurus > Lasiurus cinereus. The sequence continues at coordinate 947,923 of JAAGEH010000011.1, read as the reverse complement.
TGATGCTCTACCCACTCAACCAAACTGGTTTTGGCAAGACAATCTTTTCTTATCTTCACCTTCTCAAGCTTAATGCATTGTTTTTTAGTTATAATCCTTAAGACAGTTGAAGGAAACCTTTCTTTATTTCCTTCCAAAATAATTTTCAAGCTACAGAAAGTTTCATTTAAAAATCTTTGTCACATGAAACAATTTCTGTTAAGATTAAGGTGACCACTAGTACAGATTAGATTTAATATTTTAAAAAATCCTCAGTTTATCCTGTAAATACCAGTGCAAGAGATTTCAAAATTTTCAAATTTCTCCTTTTTATTAAGCTAGAATTTTATTTTTAAGGAGTATTCCCTTAGGCTAATTTGCATTTACAGAGGGATCATGGGAAGCCTTCAGTAACTTTCTTAGAAGGTTTAATCAAATTGCTTACAAAGACATTGGCTTATTCGAGTGGTTGGCAAACTTATTAGTCAACAGAGCCAAATATCAACAGTACAACGATTAAAATTTCTTTTGAGAGCCAAATTTTTTAAATTTAAACTTCTTCTAACGCCACTACTTCAAAACAGACTTGCCTAGGCTGTGGTATTTGGTGGAAGTGCCACACCCAAAGGGCCAAAGAGCTGCATGTGGCTTGAGAGCCGCAGTTTGCCAACCACTGGATTATTCAAAGGGAGGGTTTGGCCCCCACAGTTCCAAGATGGCAGCCCCCAGGGGACCAGCAAGACATGTAGTCATCATGGCGGCTGTCCAATCTGTTCCTTCAAAAGACAGACAAACAAAAGCACATTGCAGACAAACAGAAATCTCACTAGCTCTTCTTGGTCTTTATTAGAATTGTTTATAAAAATATTGGCTTTTCATTTGATTATAATTTAAAAAGCTAATTTATTTAAGTAATTAAATTTAAAAAGCAAATCAAACTTTCGTTTGCTGCAAATGTTGCTCTGCCTCTAGCTTAATTAAGAATGCAGGTGGCTATGGGCTTTTTGTCATTTTAAATTCTGCTGTTGGATTTTAAGAAATATGTAGTTACTTCATTTTGCCCTTCTTAGAGGTCAAAATCTTCACAACATTTAAAATATAGTTATTAATTTTTATTTGATAAAGCTTTCAATGCAATTTCAAGTATATTAGATTGGTTGAATTAAAAATATTTCCTTTAAGAGGAGAGAATAAATTTGTTGAATTACTTGAGCATCCTTGGAGCTTTCCAAGAATCATCTCTCAGTTACAGCCTTGAAATTTTAACATGGAAAAAACCATCAAACAAATATCCATATATGATTTAAAGATTATAATCCTTTTTATAATTATCTTAAGATATCAATTAAATTTTAAACTGGTGTTTATATTAAAAATTTTCAGTTGGGAATCACAGAATTAATCCTTCTTTTTTAATTAGACCAATAGGAAACTTATTTTGAATTCCTAATTTTTTTTAGAGAAAATACAACATTTTTTTCAACAATTTTTATACTTTAGGCATTTAAGTACCACAACCATATAATTTCTCCCAAATTTGAACCTTGAACTTTTAGAGCTGTTAAGTCAAACATTTAGCAGTTCCTAGATTAATAACACTTTTATATTCTTAATCAATTAATAGCTTCAATTCTGTACCTTTTATTTGCCAGTGGCTCTGGAAAACCAGGTTTGATTTATTCGAATGTAAATTACCCCATTTTCAAAGATGGCTCCTGGCGGGAAAACTGCTCTACCTGTATGCTGAGGGAAGCAAAACTGTAGCTATTTAAATGCAAATTAACACATTCTTTAAAAAATTGCTGCTGGTGAGAATTGGATTACCTGTCTGCTGGGGTAAGAGCATCTAATCCTTCCTCCATTAACAAAGGGCATAGCCAGCCCTCACATGGGTTATTTAGGTTTTTATAATTAATACATTATTTATCTATATTTCAACAATTTCTTTGAGATTCTAGAGTCAAATTATAATTATTTTAAAGCATTTACTTTGGATACATTCTATAATAGAGACAAATTTACTTATTTTCTTGAAGGCCTTAAAAGTTAACTTAGACCGAGGTTCATTAGCATTTTAAAAACTATTCTTTATTATGTTGTTTTTAATTTAATAAATCTTTATTGTTTAGATTATTACAATTGTTCCTCTTTTTTCCCCCCTGTAGCTCCCCTCCAGCCAGCTCCCACCCCTTCCTCTACCTTTACCTCCCCCAACCCATTGATCTCAACCATAGGTGTATGATTTTTGTCCAGTCTCTCTCTGCACCCCTTTCCCCCTGAGAATTGTCAGTCCATTCCTTTTCTATGCTCCTGATTCTAATATATTCACCACTTTATTCTGTTCATCAGATTTTTAATTCACTTAATTTTTAGATTCACTTGTTGATAGATATGTATTTCTTGTTCATAATTTTTATCTTTACCTTTTTCTTCTTCCTCTTCTTAAAGAGTAGCTTTCAGCATTACATATAAAACTGGTTTGGTGTTGATGAACTCCTTTAGCTTTTTCTTATCTGTGAAGCTCTTTATCTGCCCTTCAATTCTGAATGATAGCTTTGCTTGATAGAGTATTCTTGGTTGTAGGTTGAATATTTCTTGCCACTCCCATCTGGCCTGCATCGTTTCTGTTGAGAAATCAGCTGACAGTCATATGGGTGTTCCCTTGTTTTTCTCTTGCTGCTTTTAATATTCTCTCTTTCTCTTTTGCTCTTGGTATTTTAATGATGATGTGTCTTAGTGTGGTCCTCTTTGGATTCCTTTTATATGAGGTTCTGTGTGCTTCCTGGACTTGTAAGTCTATTTCTTTTACCAGATGCGGGAAGTTTTCAGTCATTATTTCTTCAAATAGGTTTTCAGTATCTTGCTCTCTCTCTTCTTCTGGCACCCCCACAATTCTGATGTTGGTACGCTTGAAGCTGTTCCAGAGGCTCCTTACATTATGTTCACATTTTTGGATTCTTTTCTCTTCTTGCTTTTCCAGTTGAGCGTTTTCTGCTTCTTTATATTTCAAATTTTTGACTTGATTCTTGCCTTCCTCTAGTCTGTTGTTAGGTCTCTGTATAATATTTTTTATTTCAATCAGTGTATGTTTAATTTCTAGTTGGATCTTTTGCATCTCTAGTTGGTCCTTTTTCATCTCCTCTTGAGTCTCACTAAATTTATCCATCTTTTCTTGGATATTCTTGAAAAACCTTATAAGCGTGGTTTTGTACTCTATATCCAGTTGTTTATTTTCCTCCATTTCTTTTGTTTGTGATCTCTTCCTTTGTCTCCACATTTTCACTATGCCGGGAGAACTTCTGTGTTGGATTCAGCCTTATGATACAAGACTTGCAAAACTGCAAAAGCCTCTCTGTTGAGATTGGGATTGGTGGAGTCTCAGGGCTTAAGGGATCGCCTTGCCTTCCAGTCGGCCCCGCCCTCCATGGCCCCTGAGTCTCACGTGACTGGGTAATCACTGGAGCAGTCCCTCTGTGCCCATGATCTCTCGCAGGGCCTCTAGATTGCTGCCTTTCCAGCTCCTCTGCACTCTGGGACCATATGAATCTAGGTCCCCAGGGTTTTGCCTGAAACTGGGGTTTAGTGGAGTTAGAAGTGGCGCAATTGGGAGCCTCTGTCTCCCGCCCACTTGTGAAAGCCAGCGGCACAATCAGCAGTTGATCCTCTGCACGCAGTGCTGTGCGCACCTCCAGACATCTGTCCTTTTGCGACTCCCCTAAATTTCCGTGCACTTCTCCCTTTTCACAGTCCAAAGTCCCCCGGAATGAATTGCATCTCCATACCTCAGCTTTTTGCAGCTCCTCTGGGTCTCTGTGAGCCCCTCTCTTTCCTTCTAGTTGTAGAATTTCCACTCAGTCAGCTTTCCTGTGGTTCTGGATGATGTCTGTTCTGTCTTTTAGTTGTAGTTTTGAAATTGTTGTGCAAGGCAGCAGTGTAGGTGTTTACCTATGCTGCCATCTTGGATTCTCTCCCGCACATTCGTTTTTAAGCTGGGCTTGTCTCCCCACAAGCACAGAAATTCCAGACACATTTGTAAACGTTTAAGGCAAGAAGACTTTTTCATGGCCAGAAAGGAAACTTTAAATTACCATACTGGGAGAGTGGGCATCCAAATTGGCCTGCCACGTGTCTCTCCCTCCCCAACATCCTGCTTGCTCTGGGGGAAATATCAGCAACAGATCTGGCTGCGTTTTTGTTTTGTTTTTCATGCTTAACAGACAAAGACAGATCTCAAAAATTTTTTTTCTTTTTACTTTCCGAAGTAATAACTAATGCCCAATTTGGCCAAGATTTGCATTTCCCTGCGAGTTCTATAATTTTTCAACAAAACTTTAAGTAATCTCATTGCAGGAGAGTGGATCACCCTGCCCTCGCCTGCCACCTTTGAATTTCTCTGCACCAGAGGCGGTCTCAGCAGTGGAGCTTCACTTCTCATTACAGATTTTAGATTCTAAATAGAAACTAAGATTTTAATTTAAACAAGAAACCACATTATTTTATAACTTAATTCTTCTCCATTAGCCTGGCTGAAAAAGATGTTTGCATTCTACTTACAGATCTGGTTTCTGTAGCTGGCTGTGGGCTTTGAATGTGGTGAATTTTCCTCACTTTTTTTTGCTCAATTTTCCACACCTTTTCCCTGTGTATATTTCTTCCTTCACTCTAAGCGAAAATATCATCTCTAGATGGCCTGCATTCATACGCCAGTTGTGGGAACCCCTTTCCCGTTCCTCGTGGTTTAGGGTTCAGGTTCAGGGTTCAGGTTCTGAAGGAGTCTGCACACAAATGAAAGAGACTAGAAAAGTATTAATTTGGAAATATTGGGGGCCAGGTGTGAGCCCACCTTTAAGGGGAGGACTACACACTGCTCTGGCCTTGCTATCCCTTTTATTAAGACTTTGGGATCCATCTATAGAGGCAGGCAATTCCAATAATAGCCATTCAGCAAGGATTTACATAAGATGGAAATTTCTTCAGCTTCCAATGTCCCAATCAGAGGCCAATGGGCAGCTTCCAACACTGAGTACTATTAATCTAAAAACTTTATTCAAGTTTAACTACTTTTCACTAATGTCCCTTTTTTGTTCTAGCATCCTATTTAGGATCCTATCCAGAATCCCATTTAGTTCATTTAGTTTTTATTTTCCCGTAGTCCCCTGTAGCCTGAAGATGTTTCATCAGATTTTGAAGAGTATGATCAGTTATTTTGTGTAATGTCGCTCACTCAAGGGTTTGTCCGTTTCTCATGACTGTGCTGAAAAAAAATCTTTTTTTGCAAGAACATCACAGATATTTTATTCAGGTTTGTGATACAGATATTGATATTTTATTACTGACTAGATGCCCAGTGCATGGAATTTGTTCATTGGGGGGAGGTCCCTCAGACTGGCCTGTGCCCTCTCACAGTCTGGGACCCCTTTGGGGATGTCCAACTGCTGGCTTATGGCTGGATGTCCTTCTGCTGCTGCATGGCCTGGTGCTTGAGCTTCAGCAGGTGCTGCTTGTGCATGGACTGAGCAACCACAGTCTGTCCTGTGAACACTACTGAGTGGGTGAGTCAAGCATGGAGGCAGGCTTACCTTGAATTTCCTGTGCTTCCCTGAATCACTGAATTGTTCAGACTTACTGCCTTCTACAGAGAATGGCACCAGGATCAGGCCTAAGTTGGCAGTCCTCTTGCAGTCCAGGATCCCTCAGATCAGGCCTAAGCAAGCAATCAGACATCCCTCTCATAGTTCGGAACCTCTCAGGGGATGTAGCAGTGTGCCAAGTGGCAGGTGGCCAGGGAGGAGCCTGAATCAGAGCCAGGCACTGTACTGCTTGTACTCATCCCAGCCCGCTGTGCCTGTTGCCATTTAGTAGTGCTGCCACAGAGTTGGGAGAGGTTCCCTCCATGGCAGCTGCACTCTCCAGCTGTGAGCCTGGCTTCTGGTTGGGTGGCTCTGACCATCAGGGGGCAGCTTCTGCGTTGAGCGTCTGCCCCCTGGTGGTCAGTGAACATCATAGCAACTAGTCGTTCTGGTTGTTCCACCATAACGGTTACTTAGGCTTTTATTATATTGATGATGTTGACTTTGGTCACTTGGTTAAGATGGGTTTTACCTAATTTCTCTACTGTGAAGTTACTACCTATCTGTACTTAATAAGTATTTTGGGAGAGATACTTTGAGACTATGTAAACTCTGTTCTTCCTCAAACTTTCACCTATTAATCTTTATTTTTATTTTGAAATATATTTTTGTTGATTTCACAGAGGAAGGGAGAGAGAAATATAGCTATATCAATGGTGAGAGAGAATCATTGATTGGCTGCCTCCCACATGCCCCACACAGGGGATTAAGCCCACAACCAAGAATCAAGCTGTGGCTTCCTGGCTAACCTACTGAACCACACTGGCCAGGGACCCATTAATTTTAGTATTTATTGGTGAATATTGTTTTTAACAATTATTACAATGGTATTTGAATAATGATTATTTTCTATTTTTATCTTTTCTTATACATTTTTAATTGAATCCTAGTTTTCAGAATTCTAGTTTTCTTGTTTATTTGTTTACTTGAGGCCCGGTGCACAAAATTCGTGCATGGGGGTGTGTGTGTCCCTCAGCCCAGCCTGTACCCTCTCCAATCTGGGACCTCTTGAGGGATGTCCGACTGCCCATTTAGGCCCAATCCCAACGGGCAGTCAGACATCCTTCTCACAATCCAAGGTGCTGGCTCCAAACTGCTTGCCTGCCTGCCTTCCTGATAGCCCCTAACCGCTTCTGCCTGCCAGCTTGATCACCCCCTAACCACTTTCCTGCCATCCTGATTAATGCCTAATTGATCCCCTGCCAACCTGTTTGCCTCTAACTGCCCTTTCCTGCAGGCCTGGTCACCCCCAACTTCTCTCCTCTGCCAGTCTGGCCACCCCTAACTGCCCTCCCCTGCTGGCCTGATCCCACACAACTGCCCTCCCTTGCAGGCCTGGTCCCTCCCAATGGCCCTCCCCTGCTGGCCATCTTGTGGTGGCCATCTTGTGTCCACATGGGGGCAGCCATCTTGTGTGTTGGAGTGATGGTCAATCTGCATATTACTCTTTTATTAGATAGGATAGAGGCTTGGTGCACGGGTAGGGGCCAGCTGGTTTGCCCTAAAGGGTGTTCTGGATCAGTGTGGGTGTTCCCTTAGGGTGTGAGGTGCCCTGGTGAGGAGCCTGTGGTGGTTTGCAGGCTGGCCACAACCCTGGTGACCCAAACTGAGGCACTGGTATGTGAGATTTATTATTTTCTACAATTGAAACTTTGTAGCCTGGAACGGAGCCATGCCTCCTGCTCCCTCCATGGCAGCAGCCATTTTTCTATCATTGAAACTTTGTAGCCTTGAGTGGAGGCCAAGGCAGGCCAGGGTGTGCAGAAAGCTTGGCTTCCTCCATCACTGGGAGCAACCCTAGCCTCCTGCTCTCTCCAGCTCTGTGGCTACTGCCATTTTTGTTGAGATTTATTTATCTTCTATAAATGAAAATTTGTAGCTTGGAGTGGAGCTCTGGGCGGGCCAAGGTGTATGGAAAGCTTGGCTTCCTCCATTGCTGGGAAAACCCAAGCCTCCCTCCTGCTCTCTCCATGGCTGCAGCCATCTTGGTTAGGTTAATTCACATACTCGCTCCTGATTGGCTGGTGTTTATGGCTGGTGGAGATGGCTTGTGGGTGTAGCAGAGTATTGGTTAATTTGCATATTACTCTTTTACTAAATTGGATTTTAGTATAAATTTATGAATGTATTCCATTCTTTGGGTTATAATCCAGTACAGTGGTACCTCAAGATACGAGTTTAATTCGTTCTGTAACTTTGAGGCGTGGGAAACTATGAGACGCTCAAGTCGTGGTAAACTGGTGGGTCGTGTGCAGCCAGCCTATGCGCGCGATTACTCCTATCTCAATGTTGCTTATATTTCAAAGCAAAAATCGCTCGCTTGATGGCTCGTATCTCAAAAATCTCGTATGTTAGGGCACTCGTATCTCGAGGTACCACTGTACTATCATTATTCATTTTGTTGCTGAAATTGTTCCAGATTTAGAAAACCATAATTTGTTGTTTAGTTATTATTCCACTTACTTCTGTCTTTCCTGTTGGTGTAATATTTAAAAAGAGATAAGGAAGGTCAACAGGGTTCTCACCTCTGTGGTTAAACAGAATTATGCCTTTAATGTAAAGGTCTCCAGGGGAGAGGAGCCTACCACTTCCTACAACAACCCTTTCCAATGCTGAAACTAATGTTGCTCAGAAATATTCTTTTTGAAATGAACCATGTTCTTTCTTCAATTTATTTCTCTTGTTCCACTTCCAGTAGAGACAAAAACTTGCTGGGTAAGTATATTATGGCATATGATCATTGAAATATGCTCAGGGTTAATTTGATAGGGACCAGACCTCATAGCTTGCTCTTTGAATGATTTACATTGTTTCACACAGATGCTGTGGAGCACAGCCTTCAGTTATCCTTGCTAACAATCTCCAGTGAGTCTTAAAACTTATGCAGTCTCTTGAATAAGAGCTCTTGAATATTGACTCTACTGTGACCTGTTTCGAGGTTTCCTGACCCTGCATACAGGATACTAAAGGTTGATGGTGGCATGACATAGAGAGAAGGCTAATCATGCCTTATTGTGCTAAACCTCCAGCAGGTAATTGTGATGAATTAACACTCATCTTCCAGTAGTTTTCAAACTTTTAAAAACTATAGTCAATATAGGCAGGGCAACAGACCCATCATATCCTATGTTACAGAGAAGAAGAATTTAGGGATAGTGAGGATTTGGAGAGAAATAAAGCAACAATCAAAATGGCAATTTGGCATCAGTTATCTAAAAAACAAGATCAACAAGTAAAACCAAACATTTTGAAATATAAGAGCAGCCACTCAAAACCAACTCAGGCTGATCCTGATGGTGCTTGATGATCCCCGTGTCTTTCCTGGATATTCCAAGTTTTCACATGTATGAGGACATAGGAGGGCTGTATGCCATTGCCAAAGGTGTATGATATCCCAGCTTCTTAGAGGACGAATCTGAATCCTCAGTAAACTCCAGTTATCTCATAATTTTAGATTACAAGTGCCAGAATTTTCAGTGCTTAGTAGCTCAATTTATAGCTCATAGTCTTTCAACAATAATAATTTAATTTAAAAAATAGGTCATTAGTAAGTACAACTCACTGAAAAGTAAAAATGGGAGCTTAATATAATTGCCTTTGATGATGAACTCTTTTTGAATGAATTTGCAGCCTCTCTCAGAGGACTTTTTTGGTTTATTGCTTTTACACAGTTAAATCAGATGGATGGATGGTTAGAAGAGAGTAAAAGGGGCAGCTGAAGCATCCTATCTAAGAAAAGAGTAATATACAAATTGACCATACCTCTGCCACACCACCAACCATACCCACCAGCCAATCAGGAATGAGTATGCAAATTAACCCAACCAAGTTGACTGCAGCAATGGAGCAAGCAGGAGGCTTGGGTTTCCCTGGCAATGGAGGAAGGCAAGCTTCCTGCACACCCTGGCCAGCCCAGGCCTGCACTCAAGGCTATAAAGTTTCAATTATAGAAGATAAATACATCCTAACAAAAAGTGCTGCAGCCATGGAGCTGGAGAGAGTAGGAGGCTTGAATTGCTCTCAGTGATGGATGAAGACAAGCTCCTGCAGCCCTGGCCTCCACTCAAGGCTACAAAGTTTCAATTATAGAAGATAAATGAATCCCAAATACCAGGGTCTCCAATTGGGTTGCTGGGGAGCATGCTGGCCTGCAAAGCATCGTAGGCCCTTTTCCCAGGCCACCTCTTTCCCCAAGAGATCCCCCACCCTGATTTGGGACACCCTTTAGGGCAAACCAGCTGGTCCCCACCCATGCACCAGGCCTTTATCCTATCTAATTCTATCTCTAAAAGAATAATATGCAAATTGATCATCACTTCAACACACAAGATGGCTGCCCCCATGTGGTCAAAGATGACTACCACAAGATAGCCAGCAGGGGAGTGCAGTTGGGAGAGACCAGGACTGCAAGGGAGGACAGTTGTGGGTGATCAGTCTAGCAGGTCAGGGCAGTTGGGAGGGACCAGGTCTGGAAGGGAGGGCAGTTGGGGGCGACTGGGCCTGCAGGGGAGGGCAGTTAAGGTTGACCAAGCCTGAAGGAGAGGGAAGTTAGGGGCAAACAAGCTGGCAGGCGAGCTGTTAGGCATCAATTATGCTGGCAGGAGAGTGGTTAGGGGTGATCAGGTTCGTAGGCAGAAGCAGTTAGGGGAAATCAGGAAGGCAGATAGGCAAGCAGTTGGGAGCCAGCAGTCCTGGATTGTGAGAAGGATATCTGATTGCCCGTTTAGGCCCAATCCTATTTGGGCAATCGGATATCCCTCAAGGGGTCTCAGATTGAAGAGGGTTCAAGCTGGGCTGAGGGACACACAACCCTGTGCACAAATTTTGTGCACTGGGACTCTAGTAAGAATAATAATCTCCACCAGGGAAACCAAGATGGCTGCCTCTCACAATCACACCAAAACTACAACTAAAAGACAAAATGACTATTACCCAGAACCATAGGAAAGCTGGCTGAGTAGAAGTTCTACAACAAGAAGGAAAGAAAAAAGCACATTGAGATCAGGTAGAATGTACAGAGGCACAGAAAAGCAGAGGTATGGAGGAGTGCAAATGGAGCTGGTGACTGGGTGCACTGTTTTTCTCAATTGTGAAGGAGATACAAGCTCCCTATTGCTCTGAACTCCAGTGTCCAGTGAAACTCTGGGGACTCAGACTCCAATGGGGAGAAGCTGGACTGTCTGGCATCAGGTCAAAAAGTGAGGGTGGCTTTCTTGCAAAGTTGCTCACAGGAATCATTGTTTACTGCATTGAGATGCAGGACGTGGAGATGCGGAGACACAGAGATGGCTGACTGCCAACCATCGCTGTTTGCTACCCCTTGGTAATTCCCTAAAACCCTGCATCATCCAATTTACAAACCCACCCAAACTGTGTGCAGCAGCCTTTGGATATGAATAGCCTGCCCTGTTGCAGCTTATCCTAATAAACTGCAGCTGGGTCAAACAGTGCCAAAATTCCAAACCCCATACAAAGAGGAGAAATCTGCAGATCTCCCTGTAGCTCCTGCTGGGTGGCCTCAGGCAGTAGCTGATTGGCACCTCCTTGGAGATCCAGGAGCCAGTGTGAGATGATACCAGATTTCAACTCCTCACATACATAAGTGACACACTCAAGAGGCAGACTCGGTGAGCACCAAAGCCCCACTGAAGCAAGTCCTACTCCATAAGGGTGTCTCCAGCACAGCAGTTCTTCTAGTGTAGACATAGCGGGTTCTCACAGCCAATGGCCTGGAAATCAATTCCTCCTAGTGTACCAATAGCAATCAAAGCTTAACTACAATAAGACTGTGCCCCCAGCCCACAAAGGGGTGCACCAAGAGTGTCCAACTCAGGTGATTGGGGAGGCTGAGCTACTGGGCCCTAGAAGTCACCTACCACACAAAACTACTCCATCAACACAGGGAAGCAGGCAAAATATGGAGACAAAGAAACAGATCACAAATGAAAGAAATGGAGGAAAGCAAATGACTGATATAGAGTTCAAAACCACAGTTATAAGAATATTCAAGAATCTTTTAGAAACATCCTAGAAACTTAGGGAGACCTTCAAGGACCTTAATGAGAATGCCCTGCCCCCCCCCCCACAAAAGGAAAAGGACCGGTAAGAAATTAAGCATATGCTGTCTGAAATAAAGAATAATATCTAGAAGTCCAACAGTAGAATAGAGGACCCCAAGAATCAAACCAAAGATTTAAAATATGAGGAAGCAAAAATCACCCAAACAGAAAAAAGAATCCAAAAATATGACGATAGTGTAAGGAGCTTCTGTGACAACTTCAAGTGTACCAACATCTGAATTATGGGGCTTCCAGAAGAAGAGAGAGAGCAAAATATTGAAAACCTGTAATGACAGAAAACTTTCTTAACTGATGAAAGAAGTAGACTTACAAGTCCAGGAAGCACAGGGAACTCCAAACAAGAGGAATCCAAAGACAACCACACCAAGACACATCATAATTAAAATGCCAAGAACAAAAGATAAAGAGAGAATCTTGAAAGCATCAAGAGAAAAACAATTAGTTACCTACAAGAGAGTACCCATATGACTGTCAGCTGATTTCTCAACAGAAACTATGCAGGCCAGAAGGGAATGGAAAGAAACATTCAAAGTGATGAATAGCAAGAACCTACAACCAAGATTACTGTACCTAGCAAAGCTATCATTTAGAATTGAAGGTCAAATAAAGAGCTTCACAGATAAGAAAAAACTAAGGGCGTTCATCACCACCAAACCAGGATTAAATGAAGTGCTGAAGGGTATTCTTTAAGAAGAGAAAAAAGAAGAAAAAGGTAAAGATAAAAATTATGAACAATAAAGTGACAACAAATACATATCTATCAACAAGTGAATCTAAATATCAAATGAATTAAAAATCTGATGAACAGAATAAACTGGTGAATATAATAGAATCAGGGGCATAGAAAGGGAGTGGACTGACAATTCTCAGTGGGAAGGGAGTGTGAGGGGTGTGGGAAGAGTTTGGACAAAAATCATACACCTATGGATGAGGACATTGACGGGGGGTAAGGGAATGGGACGGGAAGGGAGCTATGCAGGGAAAAAGAAGAACATCTGTAATAATCTGAACAATAAAGATTTATTTAAAAAAATAATCTCCACCAAGCTGCCTAGTGATTATGATGTACTTCCCTGTCTCTGCTTCCATGCCCTAAAGATAGATGAGGGGCAAGAAAGACAGAAACTCCTTTAGACTCTGTGCTTTACCTTCCTTTCCACACTTTGGGATCCTTTCAGGTACATTGTTATTATCTCATTCAGTTCTCCACTCCACCCCCACCCAAGACTCATTCCTTCTATTTTTGCTCTGGGCTCTCCCATTCCCTTCAAGAAAACTTCCCTGATCATTGTGAATAGTTTCTTAAGGATCAAATGTAGCTACCTTTTGAGGGCTTGCTATGCATGGTTCTTTATATATAGGACACATTATCTCCTGAAATCTCACACAGCCTTGCAAGGTAAGGAATATTCTATCCTTTCCATGGATGAGACAACAAGACTTGCAGAAGTTGAACACCTTGCTCAACAAACTGGAAGGCGAAAGAAGCAGGACTCAGCAGCTCCTGCCTGGAACATCTGGCTCCAAAGCCTAAGAAGCTTTCCACTGCACTGCACTTTGGCCAGTGGTGAGCGGGACTTCTTCCCTCCACCTGAAAGGAATGGTCCTCTACTCACTACAGATGCCTCCTGGCTATGCCTGCCTCAAAGCAGAGCTCTCGTGACTGCCTCTGTCTCCTCTTCACAGCCAGCTCCTTGCTTATGATGGGTTTAAGGCTTTGCTTTATTTTATTTTATTTTATTTTATTTTATTTTATTTTATTTTATTTTATTT
>JAAGEH010000011.1:912777-934451 GCA_011751065.1 Lasiurus cinereus | reverse complement strand
TTTATTTTATTTTATTTTATTTTATTTTATTTTATTTTATTTTATTTATTTTGCTTTATTTTAAACATTAGCACTTCCTTTTCTTGATTGGTTTAAAATTATTTAAAAATTAATTCTAGCACATTATTTAAAAATTCAAACAATATTGAAGCTCAAAAAGCAGAAGTAAAAATATCACTTTACATCATTTCCTGGCTCCAGCTCTATTCTACAGATGTAGTTACTTTGAGCCATTTGATAAATATTTTTTCAGACTTTTCTATATGTATATCCTCTCTGTATATAAAAGCCTAAGTGACTGTTATGACCAGCTGGCTGAACAACTGGTTCCTATGATGTTCACTGACCACCAGGGGGCAGAAACTCAATGCAGGAGATGCCCCCTGGTGGGCAGTGTGCTCCCACAGCCAACCTCCTGTGATCCCTTCCCCTGGCTGGCCAGCCCCGATGGGCCCTGATAGGGACTGGGCAAGATGGCCCAAATTGTCCCTGCAAGCCAGGTCAAGGGACCTCCTCCCCCATGCATGAATTCATGCATCAGGCCTCTAGTATATAATAAAAAGTTAATATGCAAATTGTCCCCTCGACCAGGAGTTCAACTGGGAATTCCACTGGCTGGCCCCCCAACTGCACTCCAGTTGAGGGTAAGGCTAGCCTGCCAATCACCTGCAGCCCCACCCTCCACCCCCCACTCAGTCTCAGAGGCCTGGTGCATGAAATTTGTGCTCAGGTGTAGTTCCTAGGCCTGCCCTGCAATCAAAGTGTGAGCATCTGCATCTGGTATGGAAGGGTAGGTCCCAGCTGATCTCTGGGCCCTGGGCAGCACCTGGGCCCCCAGACCCCTGTGTGCCCCCCTTTGTCTGAGTCATAACACCCAAGTCCACATGTGGAGACGTGGCGAGCACAGCTGGACGCTACAGGCCGAGGCACAGCATGGCCTCTGGGCTGCCCAGCAGCACTGCATGGAAGTCGGGCAGGCAGTGCACTCTTTCCCGGCTGGCCTCACAGAACGGCTCCTGTGTGAACCCACAATGAGCCTGACCCACCCCTGAAGTCCTGGAGGCTGTGTCCTGGCTCACCCGAAAGAGGCCACGTAGGTGCAGGGCGGGCTCCTCATGGGCACCCAGCACCTGAGCAGGGGTAGGAGAGGAGGGAGACTTCCTCAGAGCATGAGCCCTGGCATCCTGGAGGAGGGTAACAGGGGGAGTGAGAGAGAGCTCAGCATACACCCTGCATTCTCATTGCACCTCTGTCCTGTCACCTCCACCTCCAGGTAGCCAGTGAGGGGTCGCTGATGCCAACTATGTTCTTCATTACCCCCTGGTGGTCAGTGCATGTCATAGTGAGCGGTTGAACTCCCAATTGAGGAGACAATTTGCATATTAGGATTTTATTATATAGGAGTGTGTGTGTGTGTGTGTGTGTGTGTGTGTGTGTGTGTGTGTGTGTGTTTAGGAAGTTTTTCTCACTTCTTAGAGTTGCCATAATCTATGTACCTTTATTCTAAATTATTGTCCATTCCAGAGCACAAGCTGTAAAGAATAAGATAAATGTACTTTCAAATTAATTTGTAAAGGCTTGACCAAAGGAACATCTATTCTTGCTGGATTTATAAGAACACTTGAATAGGAGAAAGGAATGGAAGGCAGGATCCCTCTGGAGAGCCCATGGTCACCAAGATGGGAAGAGCATGTGAATTCCAGGGAGGCGTGTGGGCTGCAGATAAGCTCACAGGCAGTTGGCCTGACCTGCCAGGGAGTGAACACACTCCATGGGCTGTGAAATCACTCACATGTGAGTTGTTTGGTGCCAGGGGAAGGGAGATTGTAGGAAGGGGAGGCAGGAGGGCAGAATGTGGGCTGGGCCAAGTTTAGAATTACAAGTGCCACAGGGGAGTTGGAAACACTTTAAATAGTCAGCACCTTCCCCTTCCCCTTAGATAATTCTTCTTCCCGTGCCTGGACCTCTGGCAGCAACTGCAAGAAGGTTAGTAACATTTTTTTCTCTTCTTTTTCTGTTTCTGGCTCTCAGACTACAGGTTGGTGGAATCCACAGGACTTATAATTAAAGGGTTTTTTGATGCTCTCCTAGAAAATGTTTCTGACATTTATGTGTGACCATGCAAAGAATATATGCTATTTTCTCTATTTTCTCAAACTTCAGTAGTTGTTGACTTAAAGGACAATGTGATTTGGAGAAAGAGAATCCTAGATTGAGAGGGAAGACATTTGGGTTTAATGAAGGCTTTCTTCTCTGTGAAATGAGTTAAGATTGAAGAACATAAAAAGTTTGATAGTATTGAAAGAAAAATTTAAATACCTGTGATTCTACTAAATGATTTAATCCTTATAGCTATCCTATCATTCTCACTGTTATGGATGAGCAAACTAAGTACTTCTTTTTCCTGAAGGCAGGCAGTAAGTGATATGGCTCAAAGCTAAAATCTGAATCCAGGCTTGTTGACTCTATTCCTAATGTCCTTTCAACTCCAGGAGGCTACCTCTGAGCAGCAGAACTTTAAGGAGGCCAAGGGAGCCAGGATAGGGCTACTGTTTCTTATGGGATCTGGGAGGATGAGGAAGTGAAGAGAGATGGAATTCCACCCTTGGAAGACATCATCAGATGCTAAAGGGAGGCCCAGAACCAGTGCAAGACATTAGGCAACCTTCTCTAAACTACTGAAGAATCGTCTTGGAACCAGCTGCTTGCATTCCTCCTTCTTATTCCACTAACAACCTCTGGAGTCCATTCCCTATTTATCAAATAAACAAAGGTCTTACTGTTTCCTGATGTTCTGGATCCCTCAGAGAGTCTGTGCCCTGCTGGGGCTCCTGCTGAGAAAGTTCCGCTAACAAGAACTTTTCTTGAGGTATAGGAAAAAGTCCATTTGCCCACTTTTCTGGCAAAGGACCCACTGTATACAATCAGGGGAGAGTCATTAGAAGATGCTTATATTCGACATGCTGATAAATCTAGGCAGTCAATGTAATTAAGGAATGTAATTGAAAAAATAGGAACAGGGTGGGTTTAAGTCCTGGCTGTGCAATTACCAGCTGTGTGGAAGCAGACACACTGTTTAACCTCTCAGAGCCTCAGTCTCTGCATTTACAAAGCAGAGTAACACTGCTTACATCTCAGGATTGTTGTGTGGATTAATGAGTTAAATGTATGTAAAGAGCTTTTTCCATAGTAGTTGCTCGCCATATATGAACCACATCCAATCTTATCCTCAATCCCAATAAGAATCTAGAATAGGGCAGTGAAGGGTTTAGAATTGGTGTTCTTTATTCATTTTGTGTTGTCTTCTCTACTGTAACAGTTTCTTACATTTGTTATCACCCAAAGAGAAAAGCACCCAGAGTTCATCTTTTCCTTTGGCTGATTTCAGAGAGAGATGGAGAAAGTAGCTGGAAATATCAACTCACCTTATTCAGAGTTCCTGGTCCCACTCACCCCCTCTCATTGCTTTGGAAGAAGTTTTTTTTAAAAAACTAGTTTATGAAATAAAACATGTTTTATGATAAAAGTGTAGAAAATATAGATAAGAAAAATTCCTATAATCCATGGAGAGCGAAACATTTTTCTGGACATCCTAATCTTTCAATGCATATAAACATAAAATATTTTTTCAGCATAATCATATTGTATGACCTATTTTATAACTGTTTTCATTTCCCATCTTATGAACACTTTTCATTCATTATACTTTATCCTGCAACACAATTTTTAATTATTATATAGTAGTCCATTGTGTGTATGTAATTTATTTGTCTATTTACCATTCTTAAACATTTATGTACGTTCTAGTTTTTTGATGTTAAAAGCAATGAATATCCTTAAGCAAAATCTTTACCCACAGTCAGAATTATTTTCTTTGAATAAATTCCTGCAACAAAAATTGAGGATTTATAAAAATCCCATCCCTTCAATTGTCCCCAGCATACAGAATAGAGAAACTAAAGCTAACACAGACAAGGGGAGTTATGGAGTGGCAAGGAGAACATAGACCATCTGGAGCCTGTGTGAGTTCTCCCATGTCCACAAATCCCAACCCAAGAGTCTCTGCGGTGGAAGCAGCATCTGTACTTCAGTATGAGCCTTTCCTACCAGCACTGGAAAGGAATATATATTTTCAGCAGCAGTCACCCAGCCTCTACCCATAAGAGAGGCTAAGGAGGGCCTGGGACTGCAGACAAGGGAACAGGAATGCACTCTCTCCCAGTGCACTTATTCCCTTGGACATTTGCTGGTGAAGGAAGGGGAGCGCTTTCCTCCCAGAGTTCCCAAGTGACAGAGTGCTCTGCTTGTTTTCCAGGTGGGATGGATAGCCAGGTCTCTGGCACAGCCAGTAATGGAGAGACCGTGTACCCTGTGGTGGAAAAGGCAGAGGAAGATGGCACCCTGGAACGCGGGCACTGGAACAATAAGATGGAGTTTGTGCTGTCAGTGGCCGGGGAAATCATTGGCCTAGGCAATGTCTGGAGGTTTCCCTATCTCTGCTACAAAAATGGGGGAGGTGAGAGCCACTGCACCACTCACCAACTCTGGAAGGAGGTGTCCCCGTTGCCTGCACTTACTGCCCCTCTGAGCGGTCCTAGAGACACACAGAATGCTGGAGTTGGAAAGACCCTTCCTTAGAATTCATTAAGGACCCTGCAGGAGCCTGAGACCTAAACACATGGTGACTCTCCCAGGGGTATTCTAGTTTAGCATGGCATCACAGAAATAGGATTGCAGGCTCAGAACCAGAATGGACCAGAGTTTGGATTCTGGCTCTGCCACTTACTCTCTGTGAGGTCTGAGGCGCATTGCTTGAGTCCTCAGAGCCTCCGCAGCTGCACCTGTAAAATGGAATAGTAATACCTGCAAGGTTGCTGTAAGGATTAGAGACAATGTATGCAAATACTTAACAAATGGTCGCTATGTTGAAGATGATGTGAACACCAAACTGTCCTATGACCTTGAGATTCCTTAGGCATGGCTTTGTGTCTTCCTCTATTCTTCTGGTACCACGACATCCCCTAAGCCATTCACTGCCTAACACCCACCAGTGTCGTAACTTTTGACTCTAGTGGCTCTTCCTTTATATATTTCCCACTGAAATATATATGTGTGTGTGTGTGTGTGTGAATCATGAACTCTAACTTTAGTTCTTTTCTGGCTTCTCATTCCCCTCCATTTTCACCTCTGGGGTAACTGTGCTACCCCTACAGCAGTGGTGGTCATTTCCCAGCTCTCTTTGGGAAGCCCCAGGGGGCTTTCTCAGGTAATGAAGGTTCTGGGTGAGCAGTAGCTTAGGAAGATTTCCTCTGATGGTTGGGCTCCCAGGTCTGGTTTTGAAGTGAGACTAAAGTCTGAGCTGGAGGAAGGAGAAATGCAGAGGCGGGTCACAGGGGGTTATGGTGAGGGTAGTAGTAATTTCACAGGCCACAAGGAGAGTACCCTAATGCAACACCTACCATCTTGCAGGGTGAGTAGGGACCTCCAAAATGCATCAAGCTCAGTCTCACAATGGTTTTGGAGCGAGAGAAAACCTGCAACACAGAGTGGAGGTGAGAGGAATGAGGAAGAGCACAAAGAGATGCTTGGAGCCCATTGTGCTATTCTCAGGATTGTGGCAATTGAGGGTTGATTGGCTCTGGGATTGGAGGCTAACTTGTATTTTTCCAGAGGTTTGGCAGGGGGATGGGGGCGTTGATATGGTTTTCTGTCCAGGAATTTTCTGGCCAGCAGCCTGAACTCACAGGACTTTGCTCAGTCTGCATTGTGAAGGAAGAAGGGAGGGATTTTCACTTTTGACCTAGCCCTGGACACTCCACATGCTTGTTTAGCGTTTTAGGCCTGAGCACTTTTCCTTCAGAGAATTGGGTGAAGGGATGGGGCTGGCTGAAGAAGGAGGAGGAGTCTGTGGCCTAAGCTGGGTATTGAGACTCCCTAGTAACCAGCTTAGCTCTTCACGTGGCAGAAAGCTTAGGCAGTGAGCAGCTTTCCCCAAGCCTCTCTGGAATTGGGTAAAGGATGGCTTGGGAATTAGCAGAGCCAGCATGAAGAGGTGGGAAAGAGTGATTGCCAGGTCTAGTGTGAGACCACTAGATGAAGAAGGGGAAGAAAAAGGCAGCAGTGAGGAGCAGTGGGGGTGGGGCTGGTAGTGGGGATGGAGGAGATAAGGGTTAGGGGAGCTCACCCTGCTAGGTTATGGTCTGGCAGTGTTTGGGTCTGGGCTCTGCCTCAGGCCTCTGGGATAAGTCTGTGCAGACCTGGGTGGAAATGCAGGCCCAGGAAGAAAAGAGTATCCAGGCCATTGGTTTTTCACATGGTGCTTGCAGGAGAGGTGGAGGCTGAAGGGTGGCTGCTGTGGCACCTCCCTCCTGGATAGAACCTGCCTTCCAGCACGCAGACCACGATGGACTGTGGAGATATTTCTCTTTATTGACTCCTACACCACCAGCCACAATCCCTTCCCTTGGTCAAGGGCAGAACCTTAAGACCCTCTTCTCTTTCCCTGATGAATGACGGCAGCTGGAGGGAAGAGTTCTGAAGGGCTTTGGAGCTAGAGGCTAATGCTTAGCTTTGCTGAAGGCATAAGTCATAGGCCACCTGGTGAATTAAGAAAAAGGCACCTTTGCCAAGGTAAGGGGCACTAACCAAGGATACATATGATCCTTAGAGGAACCTAGACATGCCTGTTTTTCTGGTTTTGGGTACTCCCAGTTGTCTAACCCCTCTGTCATCATTTAACTCCCTTTACCTCCCAAGCAGTACAAGCTCTTACAGAGAATGGGTCTGAGATTTCTTGTCATCTCCTTGTCTCTTTGTCAATAAGAGACTGAGTCTCTTAAAAAAAATTAATTAATTAATTTTGTTAATCCTTACCCAAGGATATATTTTTTTTCATTGATGTTTTTAGAGCAAGTGGAAGGGAGAGAGGGAGCAGACAAAGAGAGAGGGAAAGAGAGACAAAGACACAGAGAAAGAGACACATGGAAAGTAGTTGCCTCCCACTTGCACACCAACTGGGCCCAGGGATTGAGCCTGCAACCCAAATAGGTGCTGGGGAATAGAACCTGCAACCTTCCCATGTGCAGGCTGACATGCTAACCACTGAGCTGCTGGCCAGGGCTATTTTTTTTCCCCTCTTAATTTTATTTTTATTATTGAGAGTACTAGAGGCCTGGTGCATGAAAATTTATGCACTGGAGGGAGGTGTCCCTTAGCCCAGCCTGCTCCCTCTCACAGTCCAGAAGTCCTCAGAGGTGGGAGGCAACCCAGTGATCAGGGAAAGGCAACACCCCCATCACACCTCTGCTGCTGCCATTGCTGGTAGCACAAGCCTTGGCCAGCCCTGGTTACCTGAGCTTCGGTGGCCCTGGATAGCTGGGCAGCTGCAATTTGAGGCTTGCCTGAGCCTGGGCAGCTGGAGGGCTGAGGGGACTGGGCACTGCCATCTTGTGGCTGTGGGCACTGCCATCTTTGAGGGCATGGCAGTCAATTAGCATATTCCCTTCTTATTGGCTGTGGGTGCAGCCATCTTTGTGAAAGTGTGACAGTCAATTAGCATATTCCTTCTTTATTAGCTAGGATTATATATGTCCCCCCACTTTTCCCCTTTGGTTCCCTCCGGCTGGTACCTCTTTATGACAGGATCCTTTGCTACCACTGTGAGGAAGGAGGAGAAAGAATGGAGACCATTTAGATTGGTTTGATTCCTTTTCTCTTGATGGAATTGTTTTATTTAAACCTGTGTTCCTCAGATTGGGGCTCAGGCCCTCAGTGGGTGAGGGGAATGTTATGAACAAGTTCTGGAGAAGGATGCTGGGAATTCTGTGGATGTACTGTGCTCAGGAACGTATGCTCTCAGCCTGCCTCTGATAGCACCCATCCCCATTCTCTAACATCATTGCTTTAAATAGCTGCCTTTGTGCCTTGGGGTGAGGATAAGCTAGAAACTTTATTATAATTAATATTTGTTCAGTGACAAGGTCAGGGAACATAATTTTAGTTCCAAACTAGGAATGTAAGTGATGTCTCCTGTTCTCTGAAGCTCTGACATTTGGTAGATCCAATCTGAAGTGAGTTCCAGAGCAGGAAAAAGGCTGAGGCAAATTATGATTAAAGAACAGTAAACATTTAAACATTGTAGCTGTAAACCAGAGAAGCTGAGAAAATAGTATAAAGGCCATCCTGCGCTGGCCGGGTGACTCAGTTGGTCGGAGTGTTGTACTGTACACAAAAGGTTGTAGGTTCCATTCCTACTCAAGGTGTGTATGGGAGGGAATAGATTAATGTTTCTCTCTGTAAAAAAAAAAGAAAAAGAAAAAAGAAAAAGAAAGAAAGAAAGAAAGGAAGGAAGGAAGGAAGGAAGGAAGGAAGGAAGGAAGGAAGAAGAAAGGAAGCCCATCTGAAATCGGAAGCAACTAACAGGGTTTTTAGGGAGAGAGATGGGAGGGATGCCTGCTCCAATCTCCTAGGCAAACACTTCCCTCCAGGACCTGTGGCAGATCCACTCCAAGCACCTGCCTCATCCTAATGGCTTTCTAGAGTCTCCAGTCTCACTCAGGTGCCCCATCACATAGCCAAACACCCTGACCCTGACCTTGTCATTCAGTAACAATTACTGAGTACCTAACATATGCCAGGAATTATTCTATGTGGTTGGGATGCATTTATAACCAAAAAGACCAATTCACTGTCCGTGTGGACTTACATTCTAAAAGAGGGAGACAGACAATAAACATAGGAAATAGGAAAGGTATACAGTCTATCAGAAGTTAATGAGAGCTATGGAAAAAGACAGAGTGGAGCTGGGTAAAGGGGATCAAGAGTATGGGTGGGTTGGTCATGTTGAAAACATTGGAGCAAAGACTTTCTGTGGTGGGAGAGTTGGCCATGTGCTATGGGAGTGGGGTGAGGAGAAAGTGCTTTAAGCAGAGAAAACAGAAGTTTAATGGTCCTAAAGCAAGAGGCTGACTGGCTTGTTTGAGGAGCTGCAGAGAGGGGGATAATTAGTAAGGTGAGGACAGAAAAGCAAAGAGAATGAAGTGGCAGGTTATGTAGGTCCTTGTCGGCTTTTGTAAGACTGGCTTTTCCTCAGTGACATGGGGAGTTATAGCAGAGTTTTGAGCAGGACTGACATAATCTTACATTTTATTTATTGATTTATTTATTTTTATTTTATTTATTTTTAACATTTAAGGAACAATTTTTTTTTCTTTTCAAAAATATTTTTTTTATTGATTTCAGAGGAAGGGAGAGAGATAGAGAGATAGAAACAACAATGATGAGAGAGAACTATTGACTGGCTGCCTCCTACACATCCCCCTACTGGAGGTTATCAAGCCCCCAACCCAGGCATGTGCCCTTGGCCAGAATCAAAACTGGGATTCTTTAGTCTGCAGGCCAACACTCTATCCACTGAGCCCAACTGGCATAATCTTACATTTTATTTATCTTTAAAAATCTTTATTGTTTAAAGTATTACATATATGAGTACAGATATCTCCTCTTTTCTCACCCATTGACCTTCCCCCAGCCTCTCCTACCCACTGTGACATGCCCTCATCCCACCCCTCTCCCCAGTGTCTTGTATCCATTGGTATACTTATATGGATGCATACAAGTCCTTTGGTTGATCTATTTCCATCCCTCCCCAACACTCCCCAGCCTTCCTGATGTAATTTGACAGTCTGTTCAGTGCTTTACTGCCTCTGTATCTATATTTTTATTCATCAGGTTATAATGATCTTTATTCTCCATAAATGAGTGAGATCATGTGGTATTTTTCTTTCATTTCCTGGCTTATTTCACTTAACATAATGCTCTCAGGTTCATCCATGCTTCTGCAAATGGTAAGAATTTCTTCTTTTTTATAGCAGCATAGTATTCCATTGTGTAGATGTACCATAGTTTTCCAATCCACTCATCTGCTGATGGGCATTTAGGTTGTTTCCAAATCTTAGCTATGATGAATTGTGCTGCTATGAACATAGGGGTGCATATATCCTTTCTGATTGGTGTTTCTAGTTTCTTAGGATATATTCCTAGAAGTGGGATTGCTGGGGCAAATGGGAGCTCCATTTTTAGTGTTTTGAGGAAACTTCATACTGTTTTCCACAGTGGCTGGAATAGTCTGCATTCCCACAAACAGTGCACAAGGGTTCTTTTTTCTCCACATCCTAACCAGCATTTGCCATTCTTTGATTTGTTGATGATTGCCATTCTGATAGGTGTGAGATGGTATCAAATTGTCGTTTTGATTTGCATCTCTTGGATAATTAGTGACTTTGAGCATGTTTTCACGTGTCTCTTGGCCTTCCTTCTGTCTTCTTTTGAAAAGATTCTATTTAAGTCCATTGCCCGTTTTTTTTTTTATTGGACCATTTATCGTCCTTTTATTAAGTTGTATAAGTTGCCTGTAGATGTTGGAGATTAAACCTTTATCAGTGATAACATTTGCAAATATGTTCTCCCATACAGTAGACTTTCTTGTTGTCTTGTTGATGGGTTCTTTTGCTGTGAAAAAGCTTTTTATTTTTACGAAGTTTTATTTGTTTATTTTCTCTTTAGCTTCCATTGCCCTAGAAGCAGTATCGGTGAAGAAATTCCTTCGGCATATATCTGAGATTTCTCTACCTGTGGATTCCTCTAGTTTTGTTATGGTTTCCCATCTTATGTTTAAGTCCTGTATCCATTTTGAGTTTATTTTTGTGGATGGTGTAAGTTGGTGGTCTGGTTTCATTTTTTTGCATGTATCTGTCCAATTTTCCCAACACCATTTATTGAAGACACTGTCTTGACTCCATTGTATGTTAATGCCTCCTTTGTCAAATATTAATTGAGCATAGTGGTTTGGGTTGATATCTGGATTCTCTATTTTATTCCATTGGACTATATGTCTGTTCTTGTGCCAGTACAAGGCAGTTTTGAGAACAGTGGCTTTGTAATACAGTGAAATCTGGTATTGAGACCCCACCTATTTAGTTGTTCTTTCTCAGGATTGCTGTGACTATTTGGAGATTTTTTTTATTCCAGATGAATTATTGGAGAGGTTTTTCTAGGTCTGTGAAATATGCCATTGGTATTTTAATGGGGAGTGCATTGAATCTATAGATTACTTTGGGTAGTATGGACATTTTAATGATGTTGATTCTACTAATCCATGAACATGGTATGTTCTTCCATCTGTTTACATCTCCCTATATCTCTTTTTTCAATGTCCTCTAGTTTTCCGCATATAGGTCTTTTACCTCCTTAGTTAAGTGTATTCCTCGGTATCTTAATTTTTTTGGTGTGATGGTAAAAGGGATTGCTTTTTTAGTCTCTCTTTCTGTAAGTTCAGCACTGGTATATAGGAATGCCATAAATTTCTTGGCATTAATTTTGTATCCTGCTGCATTGCTGAATCCATTTATTAAGTCTATTAGTTTTTTTGATGGAGTCTTTCAGGTTTTTTATGTACAATATCATGTCATCTGCAAATAGGTTTACTTCTTCTTTTCCAATTTGTCTGGTGTTTATTTCTTCTTCTTGTCTAATTGCAATGGCTAATACTTCCAGTGCTATGTTGAACAGAAGTGGTGAGAGTGGGCAACCCTATCTTGTCCCTGTTCTTAGGAGAAATGGTTTTAGTTTTTTCCCATTGAGTATGATGTTTGCTGTGGGTTTATTCTATATAGCTTTTATTATGTTGAGGTATGATCCTTCTATTCCTACCTTGTTGAGAGTTTTTATCAAGAAAGGGTGTTGGATTTTGTCAAATGCTTTTTTTCTGCATCAAATGATATGAGTATGTAATTTTTATCTCTCAATTTGTTTATGTGATGTGTCATATTTATTGATTTGTGGATATTGTACCATCCTTGCATTCCTGGGATAAATCCTACTTGGTATGATCTTTCTGATGTACTGCTGGATCCGATTTGCTAGAATTTTGTTGATGATTTTGGCATCTATGTTCATGAGGGATATTGGCCTGCAATTCTCTTTCATTGTGTTGTCTTAATTTGGTTTTGGTATTAGGGTGATGCTGGCTTCATAGAAGGAGCTTGGAAGTGTTTCTTCCTCTTGAATTTTTTGGAATAGTTTGAGGGGGAAAGGTTGTTTTTTAAAAAATATTTTATTGTTTTTTTACAGAGAGGAAGGGAGAAGGATAGAGAGTCAGAAACATCCATGAGAGAGACATCAATCAGTCGCTTCCTGCACGACCCTCACTGGGCATGTGCCTGCAACCAAGATACATGCTCTTGACCAGAATTGAACCTGGGACCTTTCTGTCCATAGGCTGACGCTCTGTCCACTGAGCCAAACCAGTTTTGGCTGAGGGGAAAAGGTTTTAATTCTTCTTGAATGTTTGGTAAAATTTCCTTGTGAAGCTATCTGGCCCCAGACTTTTGTTTGTTAGAAGCTTTTTAATGACTGCTTCAATTTTTTTCCATAATTATTGGCCTATTGAGATGTTTAGATTCTTCCTGATTGAGTTTTGGAAGGTTATATTTTTCTAGGAATATGTCAATTTCCTATAGGTTGTCCAGTTTGTTGCAACAGAGATGTTCATAGTATTTTTTTTAAACAATCCTTTGTATTTCAGTGGGTGTTGTTATTTCACCTCTTTCATTACTGATTTTGTTTATTTGGGTCATCTCTCTTTGCTTCTTGGTGAACCTGGCTAGAGGTTCATCAATCTTCATTATCCTTTCAAAGAACCAGCTCTTGGTTTTGTTAATCTTTTGCATTGTTTTTTTTTTGTCTCAATGTAGTTTATCTCCATTCTGATCTTTATTATTTCCATCCTTCTGCTTACACTGGGCTTTTTTAAATTTTTTTATTAAATCTTTATTATTCATATTATTACATTTGTTTCTCTTTTTCCCCCCTAAATAGCACCCCTCCAACAAGCTCCCACCCTTCCCTCTGCTCTTACCTCCCTCCCATTGACCTCATCCATAGGTATATGATTTTTGTCCAGTCTCTCCCTGTACACCCCTCACCCCTTTTCCCCTGAGAATTATCAGTCCACTCCCTTTCTGTGCTCTTTATTCTATTATATTCACCAGTTTATTCTGTTGATCAAATTTTTAATTCACTTAATTTTTAGATTCACTTGTTGATAGATATGTATTTGTTGTTCATATTTTTTTGGCTTTTACCTTTTTCTTCTTCCTCTTCTAAAAGAGTACCTTTCAGCATTTCATATAATCTGGTTTGGGGTTGATGAACTCCTTTAGCTTTTTCTTCTCTGTGAAGCTCTTTATCTGACCTTCAATTCTGAATGATAGCTTTGCTGGATAGAGAGATTATTCTTGGTTGTAGGTTCTTGCTGTTCATCACGTTGAATATTTCTGGCAACTCCTGTCTGGCTGCATCGTTTCTGTTGAGAAATCAGCTGACAGTCGTATGGGTGCTCCCTTGTAGGTAATGAACTGTTTTTCTCTTGCTGCTTTTAATATTCTCTCTTTGTCTTTTGCTCTTGGTATTTTAATTATGATGTGTCTTGGTGTAGTACTCTTTGGATTCCTTTTATATGGGGTTCTGTGTGTTTCCTGGACTTGTAAGTCTATCTCTTTTACCAGATGTGGGAAGTTTTTCAGTCATTATTTCTTTAAGTAGGTTTTCAGTATCTTGCTCTCTCTCTTCTTCTGGCACCCCCACAATTCTGATGTTGGTACGCTTGAAGCTGTCCCAGAGGCTCCTTACATTATGTTCACATTTTTGGATTCTTTTCTCTTCTTGCTTTTTCAGTTGAGTGTTTTCTGCTTCTTTATATTTCAATTTTTTGACTTGATTCTTGCCTTCCTCTAGTCTGCTGATAGGTCTCTGTATAATATTTTTTATTTCAGTCAGTGAATGTTTAATTTCTAGTTGGTCCTTTATCATCTCTAATTGTTCCTTTTCCATCTCTAGTTGGATCTTTTGCATCTCTAGTTGGTCCTTTTTCATCTCCTCTTGGCTCTCGCTAAATTTATCCATCTTTTCTAGGATATTCTTGAAAAACCTTATAAGCGTGGTTTTAAACTCTATATCCAGTTGTTTGTTTTCCTCCAATTCTTTTGTTTGTGATCCCTTCCCTTGTCTTGGCATTTTCACTATGCTGGGGAGAACTTCTGTGTTGAATTCAGGCTTATGATACCAGACTTGCAAAATAGAAGAAGCCTCTTGTTGAGCTTGGGATGGGTGGAGTCTCAGGGCTTAAGGGACCGCCTTGCTTTCCAGTCGGCCCCGCCCTCCATGGCCCCTGAGTCTCACGTGACTGGGTAATCGCTGGAGCGGTCCTTGTCCGCAGGTGCGCTCTTGCAGTGCTTCTAGACTCCTGCCTTTCTGGCTCCCCTGCGCTCCAGGACCACACAAGTGTAGGTCCCCAGGGTTTCACTGGAAACTGGGGCTTAGTGGAGTCAGAAGTGGCACAGTTGGGAGGGTCTGTCTCCTGCCCACTCGCGAAAGCCAGAGGCACAGTCAGCAGTTGATCCTCTGCACGAAGTGCTGTGCGTGCCACCAGACCTCTGATCTTTTGCGACTCCCCTAAATTTCTGTGCACTTCTCCCCCTTCACAGTCCAAACTCTCCCCATATGAGTTTTGGCTGGGTCTGGGGTTTAGTGTCATAGGATAGGGGGTTCAATGCCTTTGAGAGTCTCTGTCTTCCTCCCACCAGAGAAAGCCAGCCAGTACTCCGGCACCCACTCTCTCCACCCACGCCTCTCCGTACCTCAGCTTTTTGCAGCTCCTCTTGGTCTCCGTGAACCCCTCTCTTTCCCTCTAGTTGTAGAACTTCCACTCAGCCAGCTTTCCTGTGGTTCTGGATGATGTCTGTTCTGTCTTTTAGTTGTAGTTTTGAAATTGTTGTGCAAGGCAGCAGTGTAGGTGTTTACCTATTCTGCCATCTTGGATTCTTCTCTACACTGGGCTTTTTTTGTTGTTCTCTTTCTAACTCTTTGAGTTGTAGTGTTAGGTAATTTATTACCATTGTTTCTTGTTTTATTTTGCAGTAGGCTTGTAGAGTTATGAACTTCCCTTTGAAGACTGCTTTCACTGTGTCCCATAAATTTTGGATTGTTGTGTTTTCATTGTCATTTGTTGCCATGATGTTTTTTATTTCTTCCTTGATCTCTCTGGTTACCCAGTCATTGTTTAATAGCATGCTGTTTAGTCTCCATGTGTTTGATTTTTTGATTGTTTTTATTGTAGTTGATTTCCAATTTTTGCCATTGTGATCTGAGAAGATGCTTGATATGATTTCTATCTCCTTGAATTTGAAGAGACTTTACCTATGACCCAACATATGATCTATCTTTGAAAATGATCCATGTGCACTTGAGAAGAATGTATATAATGTAGCTTTTGGGTGAAATGTTCTGAAGATGTCAATTAGTTCCATCTGGTCTAGTGAGTCATTTATGATTGATGTTTCTTTGCTGATTTTTTGTTTAGAGGATTTGTCCAATGGTGATAGTGGGGTATTAAAGTCTGCTACTATGATCGTATTGCTGTCAATCTCTTCCTTGATATCCTCCAGGAGTTTTTCTTTTCTTTTTTTTTTTAAATATATTTGGGTGCTACTGTGTTGGGTGTGTATGTGTTTTTTTTAATTTTTTTAATTCACTAAGAAAGCTATTTGTTGTTTTTTTGTTTGTTTTTAAATACATATTTTATTGATTTTTTTACAGAGAGAAAGAGAGAGGGATACAGAGTTAGAAACATTGATGAGAGAGAAACATTGATCAACTGCCTCCTGCATGCCCCCTACTGGGGATGTGCCCGCAACCAAGGTACATGCCCCTGACCAGAATCAAACCTGGGTCTTTTCAGTCTGCAGGCTGACACTCTATCCACTGAGCCAAACCAGTTTTGGCAAGGTGTGTATATGTTTACTAGAGTTATTTCTTCTTGTTGGATTGCTCCCTTTAGTATTATGAAGTGGCCTTCCTTATTTCTTTTAATGCCCTTCACTTTGAGATCTAATTTGACAGATATAAGTATTGCTACCCCAGCTTTTTTTTCATTTCCATTCACCTGGAAAATCTTTTCTATCCCTTCACCCTCAGTCTGTGTGTGTCTTTTATTTCTGAGGTGGGTTTCTTGTAGACAATAGATATATGGGTCATGTCTTCTTATCCAATCCATTTCCCTATGTCTTTTGATAGGGGCATTTAATTAATTTACATTTAAAGTAATTATTGATAGGTGATTATTTGCTGCCATTTTTATTCTTTATCCCTGTGTTTCTTCTTCTCTTCCTATTTCTTTCTTTCTTTTTCTTTTTTTGACAGTGGACCCTTTAGCATTTCTTGCATTGCTGGTTTGGTAGTAATAAATTCCCTTTGTCCTGTTTAGTATTTGAAGCCCCTGACTTCACCTTCAATTTTGATTTATAGCCTTGCTGAGTACAATATTCTTTGATTCAGACTCTTCCTTTGCATGACTTTGTATATTTTATTCCATTCCCTTCTGGCCCGGTGAGTTTCTATTGAGAAATTAGTCGCTAGTCTGATGGGGCTTCCTTTGTAGGTAACTTTTTGTCTCTCTCTGATTGCCAGTTTAATTATAATGTGTCTTGGCGTCAGTCTTTTGGGGTTCATTTTGCTTGGCTTTTTTCTTTCCTATATCAGGGAAGTTTTCTGTCATTATTTCTTCAAACAAGTGTTCTATTCCTTGCTCAGTTTCCTCTCCTTCTGTAACCCCTCTTAGGTGGATGTTGTTTTGTTTCATGTTGTCCCAAAGTTCCCTTAGGCTCTCCTCCTGCTTTTTAATTTTCTTTTCTAGAAGCTGCTCTACTTGGGTATTTTTTCTGACCTTGTCTTCTAGCTTACTGATGCAGTCCTTTACTTCTCCTAGTCTACTCTTGATGCTTTCTATTGAGTTCTTTACAGCAACAATGTCATTTTTCATTTCCTCTTGGTTCTTACTCATATTGTCGAATTTGTCTTCCATTCTTTTCAGACACCTTATGACCATTTCTCTGAATTCTGACTCTGACAGGTTGCTTGTCTCCATTTCATTTACTTCCTTTTCTGGTGATGCCTGCTTTTCTTTCATATGTGGACTTTCTTTATCTCCCCATAGTCTCTCTTCTCCAGGTGTCTGGTTATGTAGTTCTTTCTCTCCTTTCCATGGTGGAGTGTAGAGCTCCTCTGAATCAGCGTGTTTGCACCAATTGGGGACCAGTGTTCTGGGATTCACAGCTGTTTGGTGGGTGTAATAGTCATAGATTTTCAGGCGTTTCAATAACATTCACTTTCCCCTTTTAGATGGCGTGGTCTCTGCTTCCAAGCTGGTGGCTCCAGGAGGGAACTCAGCAGTGGTGGGGGCTGCTCGATCAGGGGATCCCTTTCCAGCAGTCCTTCACTTTCTCTTGGAGTATAGCTGTCCTTAACTCACCAAAAAACACTCCCTGTATTACTCTCAGCTGTTCTTTCTATCTACTCTGGGACAAGGGTTCAGACATGTCTGTCTATTCCTTGCCATTTTTTCTCATGATCTTACATTTTAAAATAATCTCTCTTGCTGCTATGTTGAGAACTAATTATAGGGAAGTGAGGGCAGAAGCAGACAGCACTTTCAGCTGGAATGCCCATGTGCTGAGACACCCAGGATTTGGGGATTTGAGAAAAGCCAAAGAAGGAGACAGAGGAGAAACCAGCAACAGAGGAGGTAAAACAAGAAAATGAAGTGTTTTGGAGGCAAGTAAAGCAATGCTTGCAGGGCGGAGTGAGAGAGAACTAACCAGACGCTGCAGATAGTTTAAGAAAGCTTAGAAATGAGAATCGATTATTAGATTTAGCAGTGTGACTTTGTAAGAACAGTTACAGTGGAATGGGGCAAAGACTGATTTAAGATCATGGAAGAGAGAAAATTGGAAGTAAGAAGTAGGGGTCATTTAGGCAAAACACAGGAGTAGGTGAAGTTTGTCTCTTCTCATGGTAGTCTTCCTTCTGGGGCGAAGTAAGCCAGTCTGAGTGCTGTGTTACATAATGGTAACCACCTGCCCTGCGTGTCCAGTGGTGGTAGGGACGGGTCATGACTGATGAAGTTGCTGCGAAGCTGCACATTTGAATTATTTTCCTTGCTCTCTACCCTCAACTCCCTGGAGGGAAAAGCAAACATCATCTTCTACCAGGGTCTGCCCCCTAACATTCCGGTCATAGGGATGGGGAGACTGGATCACCTGAGGCCTGCCATGGGAAAGGTGTTAGGAGAGGGTTTAGGCAACACGATTTGAATCTGCCAGGAGGGAATTTAAATTACTTGTCTGCCAATCTCAGTTCAGAAAAAAACAAATCACCTGCCAATTATTTTATACTGAATTTCTTAGTCCAGGTTGCTAAAAACCAGAGGCAGAGGTCACCTGTGCTGAGAATCTTTTGTTTTTGCAAGTCATAGACCACCAGCTGGAGACCACCTCATGTTAGGACAGATGCTCCCCTCTTCCTTGCCTTACTTCCCACTCTTCTCTCTCATCTTTAGTCCCTGAACACCAAGGGACCAGGTGCTTGGGAACATGGGCCTGTCAGCAGAAACCTCTCTAGCTCCTTGTATCCTGGCTGCCAGCTAACTAAGTTCTTCACCACCAAGAATGGACCACCACAGAATGGACTACAGCTGGACTTCTCAGAACTAGGGCTCTTCAGAGTAAGGACTGTGGGGGAAGGGCAGCAACAGAGTAAACCTCAGCTCTAACTGGAGGGAGAGAGAGCCTAGGGACACCACTGTAAAGGGGACTAAATGACACCCAACATCAGGGGACACTGCTCCTTGATGTTGTTTGTAGATGCTAAAGAACAAAGAGAAGCAAAGACCCTGTTTCTTTCTGTAAGAGTAATAGCAGTATGTGACAATTTAGTGCCACTTTGAGTTAATTAATGCTCAGTATTGGACAGACTAGTGTAGATTACAGCATAAATGATGTATGCTCATTGTTGTGTTGCTCATGTGGACTATCATCAGTTTATGTCTTTAAAAATGTCACCTGGAACATTACAGGTGACACTACATAGTGTGCTTTTGAGAAGGGTGGTCCGCAGGATGATGCCTTTCTAAGATGGGCATGTGGTCTCTCCCACCCCATGGGGAAGAGTGCCAGTGCCTTTTAGAATTTGAGGAAGGAGATGAACATGGTGGATATGGGGGCAGCAGGTAGCTGTGAATGCCAACCTCTATCTCCATCTTTCAGTGGTGGTGACTGGGAAAAAGCCAGAGTGTCTCCAAGGATGCCATGGTCTGCATTTGAGTCCCTCTTGGGCTCCATCCTGCCCCTCACTCCTTCCCCACTTTTAGGGCCAGTGGCTTTGCTTGGTAGGTGTGGACCTTGTCTCCTGGGGCAGGTTGCCCAGGTGCTCAAGGAGGCAGAGGAGTAGGGGAACAGAACCGACCACAGGACCCATGGCAGTTAAACATTGGCTCGGCTTCTTGGGAATGAGCAGGTAGCATGAAGATGGCAAGAAAGGGCTTGTGTTGGGCTGAAAACTCACTTCTCTCTCCTCTTTCTCTGTAGTGTTTCCAATTCTCAGCAGTAATTGTTCCTATCACCCATGTTATCTCTTCCCTAGTTTTCCCCTCCTGCCTTGGATGATTTATATACTTATCAGAGTAAATTGTTTATGATTTTAATTCCTTTGCCCTTGTAGTAATTAAGTGCTTCCTTTAGTGCCTAGATTATGGATACAAAGATATGGGCAGTTAAAAACTAGTGAACTCTACCCCATAGATTTTTGTTTCAAACAGTTTTATTAAGGTATAATTGACTTACAATAAATTGTACATATTTAAACTGTACAATTTGATAAGTATTGACACATGTATACACCCTTGGAACCATTGCCAAGTAATGCACATATCACCATTCTCCCATATTTCCTCCTGTCCATTTCTCCCACCTCTGACCTCTGCTACCCTATCCCAGTGTCACCACAGACCAAACTTTTGAACTATACATATATATTTCATTGTCATTTTAATTTTCATTCTCTAATGGCTAATGATGTAGAGCATCTTTTCATGTGCTTTAATGAACCCATATATCTTCTTTGGTGAAAACTTGTTCAAATCTTTTGGACCTTTAAAAAAAATGGTTATTTTCTTACTATTGAATTTTGAGACTTTTTAAATATTCTGGATACAAGTTCCTTATCAAATATGCATTTTGAAAATACTTTTTCTCCTTCTGTCTTCTTTTTTCATATTATGAAAACAATATATTTTAGTCTTGAAGATTTGACAAGTTCTATAGAGTGTCTTTCATCATTAGATGAAAAATTTCAAACTTCACAATCTTCTGCCAGGCACGAGTAGATGTCAATCACTAGTTTGAGGCCGAACCCATTTCAAGGCATGTAATGGTGGCATGTAATGGTGGATGGTAAAACATGCAGTTAGGTCTTGTACACTGACTGTTAAATCTGCGGTGTTGTGGGTGATAGAAAGGACATTCCATTTTCTTACAAGCAGAGAAGTAATGGCAGAGCTGACTGCTAGAAGATGGTGTAAGTTTCTTTTCCAAAAGTTTCCCCCTCAATACTCATTTTTTCCTGAGTTGTTTCTGAAGATGGGACTATCTTTTCTAAGCTGTTAAGTACTTCTATCTTTTCTAAGCTGTCCTGTCTCATATACCTGGCTGTTCTGTATACTGAGTTGCTTGGCAGCATAAATACTGTTTTGCTGCTAATGTGATTGCTGTTTAAATGAACACCACTATCTGCAGTTCAACTTGCAGATGATTAATAAATTTCAACAGATGGCTTAAAAGAACCCTCTGTGTCACTGTAGGTTTTTTCTAAGATAAGGATTCTCCTGCACAAAATTGAGGTCTTCGTTGGTGTAGTCACTTGATTCTGGCTTAATATCAATCACATCTTCAGAGGCTACTGGCTCCGTCCGAAGTTTCACTGTTGACCTTAGTCGGGTTAGTGTGCCATCATCATACATCTGTCTGACATTAGTGGTGCTCTGCATCTGCGAACTTGAAAAAACTCTGGAATCTCTTTTCTGAGGTCTCGTGCTAGAAACTGCCAGGGGTGGCAGTACAGCATCCTGCCGTCTCTCATTTCCCCAACTGACTGCTCTTGTTTGAAGGCATACTACTATAGAATATGCTGGTGTCAGAGGACTGTAGACTACATGGAATAAAGTTTATTTGGTACACCATGGAGCTATAGGTGAATTGAATTGTGTGGTTCCCTAGACACAGGGACAGGTCCTGACTTTTCTTATTGGTCACCATCACCATAATGTAATAAAGATGTTCTTCATTGAACTATGGCAGATGCAAATGCCAGAAGACCTCAAACATCCCATATGCAACATAATTCAACATAAGCACCTAGTTCTTGAAATTTTCCCTGTTGACACTCCAGATCTTGTGGATGATCTCGGTGCCCATCTTCAGGGCTGCGAGCTCAGCACTGCTGCATGATGCTTCACTTAGCCCAGCCTCAGCCCACTCCCTGCAGGCCTGCAGTCAAAACTGCTGCCATTTCTGTCCCTTCCCTTCCCTTCCCTTCCCTTCCCTTCCCTTCCCTTCCCTTCCCTTCCCTTCCCTTCCCTTCCTTTCCCTTCCCTTCCCTTTTCTTTCCTTCCTTCCTTCCTTCCTTCCTTCCTTCCTTCCTTCCTTCCTTCCCTCCTTCCTGTCTTCGTCTTCGTCTTCATCCTATTCCTATTCCTATTCCTATTCCTATTCCTATTCCTATTCCTA
>JAAGEH010000011.1:891838-912767 GCA_011751065.1 Lasiurus cinereus | reverse complement strand
TCCTATTCCTATTCCTATTCCTATTCCTATTCCTATTCCTATTCCTATTCTTCTTTCTTCTTCCCTCCTTCCTTTCTTTTTTCAAAAAAAATATTTTTATTGATTTCAGAGAGAGGAAGGGAGAGGGAGAGAGAGATTGAAAGATCAATGATGAGAGAGAATCATTACAGTAATCAGCTGCTTCCTGCACACTCCCTACTGGGGATAGAGCCTGCAACCCAGGCCCGTGCCCTTGACCCGAATAGAAACCAGGACCCTTCAGTCTACAGGCCAAGGCTCTATCCATTGAGCCAAACTGGCTAGGCCTGGCTCTGTTTTTCTTAACAGCATCTTTGGAAGTGTAGAAATTTAAAATTTTTATAAGTTTGGTTTAATAAATTTATTCTATGAAAAATGTTTTTGGTGTCACAGGAAAATCTTTGCTTATCTTAAGCTTGTCCCCTCCCTAGAAATGTCATAGTTTGAATTGAACCATACAATTCAATTCACCTATAGCTCCATGATGTAAAAATGTCTCACTTTTAACTCTATACCAGCGGTTCTCAACCTGTGGGTCGCGACCCCTTTGGGGGTCGAACGACCCTTTCACAGGGGTCGCCTAAGACCATCGGAAAATGCAGATATTTACATCACAATGCATGACAATAGCAAAATTTCATGGTTGAGGGTCACCACCACATGAGGAACTGTATGCAAGGGTCGTGGCCTTAGGAAGGTTGAGAACCACTGCTCTAAAGTTCATTTTTTTGAGTTCATGAATATCCACTTTTTCCAGCATCATTTATGAAAAAGATTATCTCCCTCTCCCTCCCTACATTAATTGCCTTTACAATTTTGTTGAAAATCAGTTGTTCAGCTCTGGCTGGTTAGGCTCAGTGGATAGAGCATTATTCTGTGGACCCCCAGTTGGATTCTAGTCAAGGGCATGTACCTCGGTTACAGGGTCCCAGCCTTGGTTGGGGGCATGCCAGAGGCAACCAAAAGTTTCGGTGTTTTTCTCTGTCTCTCCCTCTCCTTTCCACTCTTAAAAAAAAATCAGTGAGAAAAATATTCTTGGGGATTAAAAAAAAAAGAAATCAGTTGTCCATATACGTTTGGGTGTGTTGTTGGACTGTATTCTGTTCTTTTGAATTGTTTATTTTGACACCTTACACCATACTGTCTTGATTACTATAGCTTTATAATAATACTAGAGGCCTGGTGCATGAAATTTGTGCATGGGGTGAAGATGTCCCTCAGCCCAGCCTGCACCCTCTCCAATCTAAGACCCCTTGATGGATGTCCAACTGCCCATTTATGCC
Source organism: Lasiurus cinereus (assembly GCA_011751065.1). Classification (NCBI taxonomy): domain Eukaryota; kingdom Metazoa; phylum Chordata; class Mammalia; order Chiroptera; family Vespertilionidae; genus Lasiurus; species Lasiurus cinereus. The sequence continues at coordinate 911,466 of JAAGEH010000011.1, read as the reverse complement.
TGATCCACTGGAATTGGGCTTAAACAGGCAGTCAGACATCCCTCTCACAATCCAAGACTGTTGGCTCTTAACCACTCGCTTGCCTGCCTGCCTGATTGCCCCTAACTGCTTCTGTTTGCCAGCCTGATCACCCTCTAACCACTCCCCTGCCAACCTGACTGATGCCTAATTGCTCTGCTGCTGGCCCAATTGCCCCTAACTGCCCTCCCTGCCAGCCTGGTCGCCCCTAACTGCCCTCCCCTGCAGGCCTGGTTGCCCCCAACTGCCCTCCTCTGTCGGCCATCTCGTAGTGGTCATCTTGTGTCAACTTAGGGGCAGCCATCTTTGACCACATGAGGGTGGCCATCTTGTGTGTTGGAATAATGGTCAATTTGCATATTACTCTTTTATTAGATAGGATGAAATTAAGGTAGAGTTAAGCCTAAAACTTAGTTCTTTGTTGTTGTTTGGCTATTTTATTTCCTTCGCATTTTCATATGAATTTTAGAATCAGTTTGTCAATTTCTGCAAAAAAATGTTCTGAAATTTTGACTGGGATTACAGTGAATCTATAGATCACCATGGGAACAACTATCATCCAAGTAACATTGAGTCTTCTGACCCAGAAATAGAAGGAAACTATGCCTCAACATTTATTTAGGTCTTTATTTTCTCTCAGCAATGGTTGGCAGTTGTGAGTGTACACATCTCAATCTCACATCTTTTGTCAGATTTTATCCTGATGTTGTTATGAATGATATTATTTCTTAAACTGAATTTATCGTTTTTTTGGTTGCTAGTATTTAGACATACAATGGATTTTTGTATGCTGATCTTACATCCTGTAACCTTGCTAAATTAACTTATTGATTCTAGCAGCTCTTCGGTACATTTCAAAGGATTTTTCCTTTCTTTTTAAAAACACTTCATTGAGAAATGATTGACACACAAAAAAGCTGTGCATATTTAAGTACACAACTTGATGAGTTTGGAGGTAATACCTATCATCTCCAAAAGTTTCTGTTTGCCCTCTTTTATTTTTAGCTTTACCTAAGGATATGTCTTATTTTATTTGATTTTTAGAGGGAGGGAGAAAGAGAGAGAAACATGGATGTGGAGAGAAACATGGATGTGAGAAAAAAAACATGGATGTTAGAGAGAAACATTGATTGGTTGCTTCCCATATGCACCCTGTTCCAGGGATCTAACCCACCACCTAGGAATATGCCCTGACTGGGAAGTGAACCCAAAACTTTTTGGTGCACAGGATGATGCTCCAACTAACTGAGCCATTGGCCAGGCCTTATCTGCCCTCTTTTAATTTTTTTTGGTGATAGAACATAACGTAAGATTTACCTTCTTGGTAAATTTTTAAGGAAACAATGGAATATTGTTAACTATAGGCACTATGGTATATAGTAGATCTCTAGGACTTACTCATTTGCATAACTGAAACTTTGTACCCTTGGACCAATGCCTGGCTCTCTGTTTCCCCCTTTCTCAGCCTCTGGTAACCATTATTCTACTCTTTGTTTCTATGAGTTTGACTACTTTATTTTTTAAATATATTTTTATTGATTTCAGAGAGGAAGAGAGAGGGATAGAGAGATAGAAACATCAATGATAAGAGAGAATCATTGATTGGCTGCCTCCTGCATGCCCCCAATTAGGGATTGAGCCTACAACCCAGGCATGTGCCCTTGGCTGGAACCGAACCTGAGACCCTTCAGTCCACAGGCCAATTCTCTATCCACTGAGCCAAACTAGCTAGGACAAGTTTAACTATTTTAGATTCCAAAAGACTTTGTACATAGACTAGGGACCCAGTGCACAAATTTGTGCACCTTGAAAGGAACTGTAGGCCACAAGGTTGTGGTGGGTACAGGGGTGGGTCTTGGCCCATCCTCCATACCTCTGCCCTGCCCCACCTGCTATGGCCTGGTCCCCTCTCTACTGGCAACCCTGCTCCTGCTGCTACTGCTCCCACACGCTGACAGCACTGGCCCTGCTCATACCCGCTGACAGTGCAGAGCAATTGGGGCTAGCACCAGCAGCCAGTGCAAGCAGCAGCTCTGGAGCCTGCTGTGGGTGTGAGTGGGGCCATCGCTGGCAGTGGGTAAGAGCAGCAGCTCCAGTGCTGTCAGCGGGTGCGAGCAGTAGCTGCTGGCTCCAATCACCCTTCAGGAGCAGGGGAAGGTGGAGAAGCCCTGAGGGATGAGGTTGGGGCTGGCAGCCACTGCTTGCACCTGCTGAAGGTGCCGAGTGATAGGGGATGGTGCCGGGCACCGGCAGCAGGTGTGAGCAAGGGTGGGACTACAGCTTGCAGAAGCAAGGAATTTTCAGTAACCATCAGAGGCTTGCCCCTATGACAGTGACCGGTGCCCTACCTGCCCTCTCTCACCTGCTCCACCATCTCACAATGGCTGATGCCTGCCATGTTCTGTGTACACTCCCTGGTGGTCAGTGCACGACATAGCTACTATTATTTGGTTGTTCATTTGTTCTGCTGTTCTGTCTCTTTGCATATTAGGATTATATATTATGTCATTTGAGAATAAAGCAGTTTTATTTCTTTTCCCATCTGAATAACTTTTAATTCCTTCCTTGCCTTTTTGCCTTGGCTAGAATCAATATTTATAGAAACAATGTTGAATAGAAATGGTAAGAATAGATATCTTTGTCTTTTTCTTGATTTTAAGAGTTAAGCAGTCACTCACTATTAAGCATGATGTTAACTGTAGTTTTTTTTTTTTTTGTAGATGCCCTTTATCAGGATGAGGAATTTTCCTTCTATTCATCATTTGCTAGAGGTTTTCTTTCTTTCTTTCTTTCTTTCTTTCTTTCTTTCTTTCTTTCTTTCTTTCTTTTTAACAGAAATGGCTGTTAGATTTATTAATATTATAAATTACATTGTTTTTTAAATGTTAAAAACAACCTTGTATTCCTGGGGTAAACCTCACTAATGTAATGTATTATTCTTTTTATATGTTGTTAGATTTGACTTGCTAAAATTTTGTTTAGAATTTTTGCATTGATGTTCATATAATGTATTGGTCTGCACTTTTCTTGTAATATCTTTGTCAGCTTTTGTTATGAAGAAAATGCTGACTTCATAGAATGAGTTGAGAAGCATTCCTTCTTTTTAAATTTTCTGGAAGAGTTTGTGAAGTATTGGTATTATTTACTCCTTAAATGTTTGGAGAATTCACTAGTGAAGTCATTTGGGTCTGGAGTTTTCTTTGTGGGAAGGTTTTAAACAACCAAAAAAATTTATTTAATGGAAATAAGGCTATTGAGATTACCTATGTCTTCTCGAGTAAGCTTTGATAGTTGGTATTTTTTAAGAAATGTGTCATTTTACCTAAATTGTTACATTTATTGACATAAAGTTATATATTTTCTTATTATCCTTTTAATATCAGTAGAATCTGTACTGATGATACCTTGCTTATTTCTCATATAGGAAATTTGTGTCTCCTAGAAGTTTATCAATATTATTGATTCTCTCAAAACAGCACTTTTTCATTGATTTCCTCTGTATTTTCCCGGTTTTCTATTTTATTGATTTCCATTTTTATTATTTCCTTCAACTTACTTACAGTTTCATTTGCTGTTATTTTTCTCATTAAGGTGAGAGCTGAAATCATTGTTTAGAGACTTATCTTATTTTATAATAACATTTGATACTAAAAATTCTCCCTCTAAGCACTGCTTTAGCATCATTCCACAACTTTTGATATGTTGTGTTTTCATTTCATTTGATTTAGAATACTTTATTTTCTTTTTGATTAGCTTTTGTCACTTGGGTTATTTAGAAGTGTGTTATTTCATTTTCTAAATATTGGGGAAATTTCCAAGTGTATTTGTCTTATTGGTTCTTAATTTAGTGAGAGAACATACTTTGTATGACTTGAATCCTTTGAAACTTATTAAAACTTGTTTTGTGGCCCAGAATATTGTCTATTTCGGTAACTCTTTCAGGGTACTTGGAAATCATGCCTTTGTTGGATAGTGTTTTATAAATGTCAAGTAGGTCAAGTTGGTTGATGTGGTTTTCAAATATTTCATATTCCTATTGATTTTCTACCTACTTGTTTTTATCAATTATTTAGAGAGAGATATTGGACTTTAATTAGGAATTATTTATATTCCCATGTAGTTTTAGCATTTTTGCTTCATGTATTTTGAAGCTCTGTAATTAGGTACATATGAATTTAGGATTGTTATGTCTTCTTCATTAATCTACCTCTTTATCATTATGAGATGACCTTCTTTATCTCTGGTAATAGTCTTTGCTCCAAAATCTATATTATGTTATATTAATATAAACACTCCAGCTTACTTGACTAGCAAATATTTTGCCACCCTTTTACTTTGAATATTCATGTCTTGATATTTAAAATGCATTTCTCCTGCCTGGCTGATGTGGCTCAGTGGTTCAGCATTGACCTATGAACCAGAGGGTCATGATTTGATTCCCGGCCAGAGCACATGCCCAGAGTTGTGGGCTCAATTCCCAGTGTGGGTTGTGCAGGAGGCAACCAATCAATGATTCTCTCTCATCATTGACATTTTTATCTCTCTCCCTCCCCCTTTCTCTCTGAAATCAATAAAAATGTATTTTAAAGAATGAATTTCTCCCAAGCAGCATATAGCTGAGTCTTGCTGATTATTTGTTTACTAGAGGCCTGGTGCATGGATTCATGCACTGGTGGGGTCCCTCAGTCTGGTCTGCGCTTTCTCCCAATCCAGAACCTCTTGGGGGATGTAGTAGTGCACAAAGCAGCAGGCTGCTGGAGAAGAACCCGAGTCTGGGCCAGGCGCATGTTGCTCCCACTCATCCTGGCCCTGCTGTGCCTGCTGCCACCACTTGGTAGTACTGCCACAGTGATGGGAGAGGCTCGCACCACCGCAGCTGCACTCACCAACTGTGAGCCTGGTCTCTGGCTCACATCAGTCAGCTCAGCGGCACTCCGGCTTTGGGAGTGCACTGACCAGCAGAGGGCAGCTCCTATGTTGAGCATCTGCCCCCTGGTGGTCAGTGTGAGTCATAACAACTGGCCAAATGGTCAACCAGTTGAATGGTTGACCGGTCGCTTAGGGTTTCATATATACAGATTTACTAGAGGCTTGATGCATGGATTTATGCACTGTAGGGTCCCTCAGCCTGGCCTGTGAGGATTGGGCCAAAACAGCCCAATGGATGGATTCATCCAGGACATGTCTGGCCCATCTCACAGTACTGATCAACCAGACCCTAGCAGCAAGCTAACCTACCAGTCAGAGTGTCTGCCTTCTGGTGGTCAGTGTGCATCATAGCGACTGTTCAAATGGTCGAATGAACGGTCAGACACTTAGCATATTAGGCTTTTATTATATAGGATTTAAAAAAAAAACAATCTGGCAATGTCTATTCTTTATTTTGAATATTTAGACTACTTACATTTAAATGCACTTATCCAGATCTGACCAGTTTGGCTTAGTGGATAGAGCATTGTTCCATGGACTAAAGGGTCCTAGGTTTGTTTCCACCAGCAATCAATCAGTGTCTCTCTCTCATGTCAATGTTTCTCTTTCTCCCTCCCTTCTAAATTAAAATAAATAAATAAATGCAGTTATCCATATAGTTAAGTTTAAATTTTTAAACATTTTATTTTTTTCAATTACAGTTTACACTCAATAGTATTTTATTTAAGTTCCAGGGTTACAGTATAGTGGTTAAACAAATTAAGTGATTCCCCTGATAATTTTAGTACCCACCTGGCACCATACTTAGTTATTACAATATTATTGACTGTATTTCCTATGCTATGCATTGCATCCCAATAACTATTTTGTAATTACCAATTTGTTAGCTAAGTTTAAATTTGTCATTTTACTATTTGTTTTCTATTTGTTCTATCAGTCCTTTCTTTCCCTTTTCCTCTCTTTCTGCCCTCTTTTAGATCAGTGATTTTCAACCTTTGTCATCTCATGACAGACAAACTAATTACTGAGATTCTGCAGCACACTAAAAAATATATTTTTGCTCTAGCTGGTTTGGCTTGGTGGCTAGAGCGTTGGCCTGTGGACTGAAGAGTCCTGGGTTCAATTCCAATCAAGGGCATATACCTGGATTGTGGGCTCAATCCCCAGTGTGGGGCATGCAGGAGGAAGCGATCAATGATTTTCTCTCATCATTGATGTTTCTATCTCTCCCTCTCTCTTCCTCTCTGAAAATCAATAAAAAATATTTAAAAAATATATATTTTTGGTCGATCTGACAAAATAAATAGATGTATTTTTGAGTCATTCACATCAGATGGCTATTGTCATTTTTTTATTTGACAATCTAAGGGGAAAGAGATCAGTGCCCTGACTAAATAGTCAGGTATTGCATGTTTTAAACATTCTTCTGGCACACTGGTTAAAAATTGCTATTTTAGACTAATCAGATATTTTTTATTATTCTATTGTCAACTTCCTTGTGGGCTTATTAGCTATTCCTCTTTGTTGTGTTAGTTTAGTGATTCCTATAGGTTTTGTAATATGCGTCTTTAGCTTATCACAGTTTACCTTCCAATGATATACCACTTTACAATCAAGAATCTCATAATAATATACCTCCATTTCTCTCCTGACCTTTGTGCTCTTGTTGTTATATACTTTACTTTTTCATGTTATAAACTCCACATTATGTTGTTATTATTTTCTTTAATAAAATAGATTTGAATAAAAGCAAAAAGTTCTTACATATTTACCTATATATATAGTTAGCATTTCTAATATTCATCATTCCTTTGTGTAGATGCATCTTTTTCTGTAGCATCATTTCCCACTGCCTGAAGGACTCTCTTTAACATTTCTTCTAGTGCAGATCTGCTTACTGGTGATGGATTCTTTCTGGTTTTGCATGTCTTAGGAAGCATCTGTTTCATCTCCACTTCTGAATAGTATATTTATTGGATATAGAATTCTAACTTGACAAATTTTTCCTTTAGAGCTTTAACAAATGTGCTCCCTCATCACTACCTTCTCACTTGCATTGCTTCCAATGAGTAATATGATGTGTTCCTTATCTTTGTTCTTCTCTGCGGGTGTCCTCCCACACTTTTGGATCCTTTTAAGATTTCCTGTTAAAAACTGTTAATTGCTGGTTTAAATAATTTGACTATAATGCCTCATGTTCACATTTCTTATTTAGGGGCTCAATGGGCTTCTTGGATCTGTGGGTTTATAGTTTTCATCAAATTTGGAAAAGTTTCAATCATTATTTCTTCAAAAAAAATTTGGGGCCCCTCTCTTTAGTCTCCTTCAGAGCTTCAATTATAAGTATATTAGGCTGCTTAAAGTTATCCCACAGTTCACGGACACCTCTATTTTTGCTTTATTCTCTTTTTCCTCTGTTTTATTTTGGATAATTTCTTCTGTGGGTCAAGTTTTGCTATGTCTAATCTCTCATTAATCCTATCCATTATATTTTTCTTCTTTAAAAAAAATCCTCACCTGAGGACATGTTTTTCTTGATTTGAGAGAGAGAAGAAGGCAGAGGGAAAGAGAAAGAGAGAAACATCGATCAGTTCTTGTCTCACACACGTGCCCCCACCAGGGATCCAACCTGCAACCTGGGTATGTGACGTAACTGGGAATAGAACCTGTGACCCTTCTGTGCACAGGTTCCACTTAGCAACACTGACCAGGGCCATTTTATTTTTCATCTCATGTATTTTGAGGTTTATTTCTAGAAGTTTGATTTGGATCTTTCAATATTTTTATTCTCTAACTTTTTGAACACATGAACACAATGATAATAACTATGGTATCTTTATTTCTTTTTTAAATATATATTTATTGTTCAGATTATTACAGTTGTTCCTCTCCTCCCCCAATAGAACCCCTCCACCCAGTTCCCAGCACACCCTCTGCCCTTACCCCCCCATCACTGTTCTCATTCATAGGTGTATGATTTTTGACCATTCTCACCCTGCATCCCCCTCACCCATTTCCCCCTGAGAATTGTCAGTCCACTCCCTTTCTATGCCTCTGATTCTATTATATTCACCAGTTTATTCTGTGCAGATTTTTAATTCACTTGATTTTTAGATTCACTTGCTGATAGATATGTATTTGTTGTTCATACTTTTTATCTTTACCTTTTTCTTCTTCCTCTTCTTAAAGAGTAGCTTTCAGCATTTCATAAAATTCTGGTTTGGTGTTGATGAACTCCTTTAGCTTTTTCTTATCTGTGAAGCTCTTTATCTGCCCTTCAATTCTGAATGATAGCTTTGCTGGATAAAGAGAGTATTCTTGGTCGTAGGTTCTTGCTATTCATCACGTTGAATATTTCTTGCCACTCCCGTCGGGCTTGCATAATTTCTGTTCAGAAATCAGCTGACAGTCGTATGGGGCTCCCTTGTAGGTAATTAATTGTTTTTCTCTTGTTGCTTTTAATATTCTCTCTTTGTCTTTTGCTCTTGGTATTTTAATTATGATGTGTCTTGGTGTGGTCCTCTTTGGATTCCTTTTATTTGGGGTTCTGTGTGCTTCCTGGACTTGTAAATCTATTTCTTTCACCAGATGTGGGAAGTTTTCAGTCATTATTTCTTCAAATAGGTTTTCAGTATCTTGCTGTCTCTCTTCTTATAGCACCCCCATAATTCTGATGTTGGTACGCTTGAAGCTGTTCCAGAGGCTCCTTACACTATCTTCACATTTTTGGATTCTTTTTTCTTCTTGCTTTTTCAGTTGAGTGTTTTTTGCTTCTTTATATTTCAAATTTTTGACTTGATTCTTGCCTTCCTCTAGTCTGCTGATAGGTCTCTGTATAATATTTTTTATTTCAGTCTAATTATGTTTAATTTCTAGTTGGTCCTTTTTCATCTCTAGTTGGTCCTTTTTTTAAATCTCCTCTTGGGTCTCACTAAATTTTTTTAAAATATATTTTATTGATATTTTTCAGAGAGGAAGGGAGAGGGATAGGAAGTCAGAAACAGTGATGAGAGAGAGACATCGATCAGCTGCCTCCTCCACACCCCCTACTGGAGTTGTGCCCGCAAGCAAGGTACATGCCCCTGACCAGAATCGAACCTGGGACCTTTCAGTCTGCAGGCCAATGCTCTATCCACTGAGCCAAACGGTCTCGGCTGGGTCTCACTAAATTTATCCATCTTTTCTAGGAGATTCTTGAAAAACCTTATAACTGTGGTTTTGAATTCTGTATCCAGTCATTTGTTTTCCTCCATTTCTTTTGTTTGTGATCTGTTCCTTTGTTTCCTCATTTTCACTATGCCAGGAGAACTTCTGTGTTGGAATCAGCCTTATGATACAAGACTTGAAAAACTGCAAAAGCTTCTTTGTTGAGTTTGGATGGGGTGAAGTCTCAGAGTGCCTTGGCTTCCAGTCAGCTCTGCTCTACACGGGTCTCAAGTGTCTCTCGGTAATCACTGGAGCTGTGTCTGTGTGCATGCGTGCGCATGTGCCTCTAGATTGCTGCCTTTCTGACTCTCCTGCGTTCCAGGACCCGTATGAGTCTGGGTCCCCAGGGTCTCGCCTGAAACTGGTGCTCAGTGCCATTAGAAGTGGCACAGTTGGGAGACTCTGTCTCCCACCCACTAGTGAAAGCCAGCTGCACAATCAGCAGTCCATCTTCTGTGGGCAGTGGTGTGCGCATCCCCAGACCTCTGCCCTTTTGTGGCTTTCCTAAATTTCCTTTCATAGTGCTGACTCCCCCCTTATGAGTCTCTCCCAGAACCAGGGTTCAGTGCTGTAGGAAAAGGGGTTTAGTGCAGATGGGAGTCTGCATCTCTCTTCTGCCAGAGGAAGCCAGCCAGGCACTCTAGGCGCCTGCTCTCTACACGCGCACGTTTCTACCTCAGCTTTTTGCAGCTCCTCTGAGTCTCTGTGAGCCCCTCTCTTTTCTTCTAGTTGTAGAATTTCCACTCAGCAAACTTTCCTGTGGTTCTGAATGCTGTTCATTCTGTCTTTTAGTTGAAGTTTTGAAATTGTTGTGCGAGGCAGCAGTTTAGGTGTTCACCTATGTCACCATCTTGGTTTCCCACTTTGAATATTTCATGTCACTTCCTTCTGGCTTGCATAGTTTCTGTTGAGAAATCAGCTGACAGTCGTATGGGTGCTCCCTTATAGGTAACTAACTGTTTTTCTCTTGCTGCTTTTAATATTCTTTCTTTGTTTTTTGCTCTTGGCATTTTAATTATGATGTGTCTTGGTGTGGTCCTCTTTGGATTCCTTTTATTTGGGGTTCTGTGTGCTTCTTGGACTTGTAAGTCTATTTCTTTCACCAGATGTGGGAAGTTTTCAGTCATTATTTCTTTAAATAGGTTTTCAGTATCTCGCTGTCTCTCTTCTTCTAGCACCCCCATAATTTGGATGTTGTTATGCTTGAAGGTGTCCCAGAGGCTCCTTACACTATATTCATATTTTTGGATTCTTTTTTCTTTTTGCATTTCCAGTTGGGTGTTTTTTGCTTCTTTGTATTTCAAATCTTTGACTTGATACTTGGGATCCTCTAGTCCAATGGTTGGCAAACTGGGGCTCATGAGCCATATGCGGTTCTTTGGTCCCTAGAGTGTGGCTCTTTCACAAAATACCATGGCCTATGCTAGTCTATTTTGAAGAAGTGGCACTAGAAGAAGTTTAAGTTTAAAAAATTTGGCTCTCAAAAGAAATTTCAATCATTGTACTGTTGATATTTGGCTCTGTTGACTAATGAGTTTGCCGACCACTGCTCTAGTCTGCTGATGGATCTTTCTATATTATTCTTTATTTCAGCTTAATTTCTAATTGGTCCTTTTTCATATCTTTGAGGGTCTTACTAAATTTCTCGAAAGTTTCTAGAAGATTCTTGAGTAACCTTATAACTGTGGTTTTCAACTCGATATCCAGTATTTTGCTGTCATCCATTTCTTTCATTTGTTTCTTTGTCTTTGCATTTTGGCTGATTTCTTATGTTTGTTTCTATGTACTGGGTAGCTGCTAAGTTTTCTTGAGTTGATAGAGTGGCCTTGTGTGGTTGGTGTCCTATAGGCTGCTCTTAGTGCACCCCACTGTGGGTTGTGTGCACAGTCTTGTTTTAGTTAACCTTCAATTGCTGTTGGTATCACTGGGAGGCATTGACTTCCAAGCCAATTTGTTGTGATGACCAGCTGTGTCTACATTGGAAGATCTGTTGCCAGGACACACCCTTATGGGGCAGGACTTGCTTCAGTGGGGCTTTGTTGCTCACTGAGTCTGCCCCTTGAGTGTGTCTCTTATGGATGTGAAGAGTTGTAATTTAGTATGATCTCACTCTGACCACTGGGTACATTAGCTCTTGGATCTCCAAGGAGGTGCAAGGTCAGCCACTGTCTGAGGCCACCCAGTAGGAGCTACTGAGACATCTGCAGATTCCTCCTCTTTGTATGGGGTTTGGAAGTGCCCAGACAAGGTCCAGCTGTAAAGTAAGGCAGGCTGCTGCTGCCGGGCCTTGGACCTTCTTTTGGAAGCTCTGGGGCTCTCTGATCCAGCTGCAGTTTGACAGGTTTTACAAGGAGAAAGGACAAGCCAGTTATATGTAAAAGCCAATGTGCACAGCTTAGGTGAGGTTGTAAGTTAGGAAGGGCAGCATCTCTGGGAATCATCAGGGCAGAGCAAACAGCAATGGCTGTCAGTCAGCCCTGCACCAGAGAGGTTCCTAGGCCTCTGCGTCCCTCGCCCCAGTGTAGGAACAATGATTGCTGCAAGCACCTCTGAGAGAAAGCTGCCCTGGCATTCCTGTCCCAATGCCAGACAGTCCAGTTTCTCCCTGTATGTGTCTGGGTCCCCCAGAGTCTCGCTGGGAACTGGAGTTCAGAGCAAGCAGAGGAAGCAGAGACAGCACATCCAGGTGCAGCACCTTTTGTGCCTCCACACCTCCTACCAGTCTCAATGCACTTTCTTCACCTTTCTAGTTGTGGAACTTCTATTCAGCCAGCCTTCCCGCAGTTCTGAGTGGTAGTTGTTCTGCCATTTAGTTGTAAGAGGCAGCAAGTATGGGCGTTTACCTATGCTGCCATCTTGGTTCACTTTCTGGTAATTTTTTATTGGATGTCAGACCTGGTGATTTTTGCCTCACTGGTTGCTGAGTATTTTTGTATATTTATTAATATTCTTGAGCTTTTTCCTGAGATCAGTGAAGTTATTTGATCCTTTGGGTTATGCTTTTAAGATTTATTAGGCAGAAGTAGAGTTGTGCTCAATCTAACACTAATTATGCCCACAACTGAGGAAATGCCTTCTCTTCCCAATGCCCTGACTCCTGAGATTATGCAGTGTGGCTGGTGGGAACAGTCACTCTCCCAAGCCCATGTGAGCACCATAATCTCAATCTTTTGAATGTTTTTCCTCCCTTCACTGTAGGTGGTTTCCTCACACATAAGTGCTGACCAGTACTCAGTTGAAAGCTAGAAGGGTATCCTCTGCAGATATTTGGATCTCCCGCTCTGTGCAGGTCTCTCCTCTCTGGTACTCTATGAATTCCCCTGTCTACTTTGCCAGCAGATAAAGGTCCCTGGTGGAGAAAATATTACACTTTTAGCAGCAGTTGACTTCTCTCATCCAATGATTATGAAAACAAAAGAAGAAAGTGTTATTAAAGGGAAATGTGATTTCAGCCCCTTTAAAGTTCATATTTAAATTTAAGAGCAATTATTTTCTTGAAAATAATATAAGTCCCTGGGCTGTATTAATGCTCCTGGACATTCATCATTTAGTGAACTCCTTGCCACAGGTTATGTGTTATTTAGGCAATAATTGATGTTCATCAGGGAGCAAAACTTAGTAAGTACAGATTGAAACTTCAAAGTGAAAAAAAGGGACTTGTTAGGTTCTAAATAACTTGGTGACTGTAGATCTCTGCAATGGTTCCAGACACCTGGACAGATTCACCCTGCAGTGTTTCAGACCCCTCACCCCTGGGATGCTGATGGGTAGTATGGGGTGGAAATTTGAAAAGATGAATGTAGAGCATGAGGAGGCTAGTGCGAGGTAATGGACAGCCTGTTTCCTACCCACAGGTGCTTTTTTCATCCCCTACCTCATCTTCCTTTTCACCTGTGGCATTCCTATCTTCCTTTTGGAGACAGCACTGGGCCAGTACACTAGCCAGGGAGGCATCACAGCTTGGAGGAAGATCTGCCCCATCTTTGAGGGTGAGTAGCTGTGTTCAGATTCTGGGGTATCTGCACTGGGGATAATAAATCTATTTGAAATGATTGTGTGGTTTAACAGCCATGCTGTTTAAGATAACATGCTGTGTTGTTATGTTAAACTCTCCATTTATGGGCCCAGTACTGAGCTATGAAGAAGATGGCAATGAGGATGGGATAAAGGCTTTAGGTTAAATAAGTAGAATGCAAAGCTATATATTTTAAATATATACTAGTATATATAACAATGACTTTATATTTTCAAAATATATGTAATCAATTATAAAACATTTTAAAAGAGAATTTTAAATGGGAAAATATTATAATAATTCTACCATCTTGACATAACAACTACTTAAAATATAGGCTGTTTTATTTCAATATTTCTATTTATGTAGGATTTTCATAAGTTTCTATTTTGAAATAATTATATATTCACAGAAAGTTGCAAGAATATAGTACAGAAAGGTCATCTGTACACTTCATGCAATTTTCCTCAATGGTAATATCTATATGTATAAAAGCCTAAGAGACCATTCAACCATTTGACCATTCGACCAATAGCTATGATGTGCACTGACCACCAGAGGCCAGACACTCAATGCACAGGCATGGAAACATGGAACAGACTGATGAATCTCAGCGGGAAGGGAGAGAAGGGAGGACAGGAAGAGATTAACCAAAGATGTTATATGCATACTAGAAGGGCTAGTGCACAGATTTGTGCATTGGTGGGGTCCCTTGGTCTGGCTTGCAGGGATCAGGCTGGATTGCTCAGCCTGGCTTGTATCCTCTCACAATCTTGGACCCCTTGGGGGATGTTGGCCTGCCAGTTTCTTCCCAGTCCCCACAGGCCAGACTGAGGGACCCCACTGATGCATGAATCCATGCACTGGGCTTCTAGTGTTGCATAACTATAGAACAATATCACAAGCTGAAAATTGACATTGATGCTATCCACTGACCTTATTCAGATTTCACCAGTTTTCCTTGCACTCATTTTTATAATTGTGTGTAATTTTATCACTCTGGTGTGCCACTTTATGTAACCACCACCACCACAATCAAGATACAGAACTGTTCCATTGCCACAAAGATATTTTGTGCTCCTCCTCTATAGTCACATTACCCCACCCATCCCACCCTTAACCTCAAGCAACCACTAATTTGGTCTCTATCTCTATAATGTTGTCATTTTGAGAATGTTGTATAGATGGAAACATACAAAATATAACCTCTTGTGATTGGCTTTTTCACTCAATATTATGTCCTTGAGATTCATCTGGCTTGTTCTTTTATCAATAATTCATTCTTTTTCATTGTTGGGTAGTATTCTGTGGTATGGATATATCACAGTTTAACCATTCACTCATTGAAGAATATTTAGGTTGTTTCCAGTTTCGGGGGTGGGTGGGTATTTATGTCTGTATACATAGAGTTTACATATCTATTAGCATGGAATGCACACAGTTTATAGATCTGTTTTATACTCAGTGTTATTTTCTGTTTTATATTACAACATTTAATGATTATATAAACTTTCAGTAAGTAGATATATTATAATTTACTTAACAGTTCTTTGTTTTTGGCTTTTTCTTATTTTCAATTACTTATAAAATTGTTAAGTTCTGCTATCATGTATATTGGTTGACATGAATTTCTCCCAACCCCCTTTTTGGGGGATTATTTCTTTGGTATAAATTTGCAGGATTAGGATCACTGGTTCAAATGGATGATCAAACTGATGTCTCTTAACCTAGCTTATTAAATTGTCCTGTAGAAGTGTTATACTGATTTACAGTGTTGCTAGAAATGAGTAAGCATATTTCCATTCTGTTTTTTAAAATATCTTTATTGTTCAGTTTATTACAGATGTTCCTCTTTTTTTCCTCCCATAGCTCCCCTCCATCTGATTCCCCACTCCCCACCCCATGCCCTTACCCCCTGACACTGTCCTCATCCATAGGTGTAAGATTTTTGTCCAATCTCTTCCCACATCCCTCACACCTCCTTCCCCCAAGAATTGTCAATCCATTCCCTTTCTATGTCCCTGATTCTATTATATTCACCAGTTTATTCTGTTCATAAGATTTTTTATTCACTTGATTTTTAGATTCACTTGTTGATAGGTATGTATTTGTTGTCACTTTGTTGTTCATAATTTTTATCTTTACCTTTTTCTTCTTCTTCCTCTTCTTGAAGAATACCATTCAGCATTTTATGTAATCCTGGTTTGGTGGTGATGAACTCCTTTAACTTTCTCTTATCTATGAAGATCTTTATCTGACCTTCAATTCTGAATGATAGCTTTGCTGGGTAGAGTAATCTTGGTTGTAGGTTCTTGCTATTCATCACTTTGAATACTTCTTGTCACTTCGTTCTGGTCTGCATAGTTTCTGTTGAGAAATCAGCTAACAGTTGTATGGGTACTCTCTTGTAGGTAACTAACTGTTTTTCTCTTGCTGCTTTCAAGATTCACTCTTTGCCTTTTGCCCTTGGCATTTTAATTATGATGTGTCTTGGTGTGGTCCTCTTTGGATTCCTTTTGTTTGGGGTTCTCTGTGCTTTCTGGACTTGTAAATCCATTTCTTTCACCATGTGGGGGAAATTTTCTGTTATTATTTCTTCAAATAAGTCTTCAGTATCTTGCTTTCTCTCTCTTTTTATTTATTTATTTTAAAATTAAATCTTTATTATTCAGATTATTACATTTGTTTCTCTTTTTTCCCTTAAATAGCACCCCTCCACCCAGCTCCCACCCTTCCCTCTGCCCTTACCTCCGTCCCATTGATCTCATCCATAGGTGTATGATTTTTGTCCAGTCTCTCCCTGAACACCCCTCAGCCATTTCCCCCTGAGAATTATCAGTCCACTCCCTTTCTGTGCTCCTGATTCTATTATATTCACCAGTTTATTCTGTTGATCAAATTTTTAATTCACTTAATTTTTAGATTCACTTGTTGATAGATATGTATTTGTTGTTCATAATTTTTTGGCTTTTACCTTTTTCTTCTTCCTCTTCTAAAAGAGTACCTTTCAGCATTTCATATAATACTGGTTTGGAGTTGATGAACTCCTTTAACTTTTTCTTCTCTGTGAAGCTTTTTATCTGCTCTTCAATTCTGAATTGATAGCTTTGCTGGATAGATTATTCTTGGTTGTAGGTTCTTGCTATTCATCACGTTGAATATTTCTTGCCACTCCTGTCTGGCCTGCATCGTTTCTGTTGAGAAATCAGCTGACAGTCGTATGGGTGCTCCCTTGTAGGTAATGAACTGTTTTTCTCTTGCTGCTTTTAATATTCTGTCTTTATCTTTTGCTCTTGGTATTTTAATTATGATGTGTCTTCGTGTGATCCTCTTTGGATTCCTTTTATGTGGGGTTCTGTGTGCTTCTTGGACTTGTAAGTCTATTTCTTTTACCAGATGTGGGAAGTTTTCAGTCATTATTTCTTTAAATAGGTTTTCAGTATCTTGCTCTCTCTCTTCTTCTGGCACCCCTACAATTCTGATGTTGGTACGCTTGAAGTTGTCCTAGAGGTTCCTTACATTATCTTCACATTTTTGGATTATTTTCTCTTCTTGCTTTTCCAGTTGAATGTTTTCTGCTTGCTTATATTTCAAATTTTTGACTTGATTCTTGCCTTCCTCTAGTCTGCTGTTAGGACTCTGTATAATATTTTTTATTTCAGTGTCTCTAGTTGGTCCTTTTTCATCTCCTCTTGGCTCTCGCTAACTTTATCCAACTTTTCTAGCATATTCTAGCAAAACCTTATAAGCGTGGTTTTGAACTCTATATCTAGTCTTTTTTTTTTTTTTTTTTTTACCATTTCTTTTGTTTGTGAACGTTTCCCTTGTCTCGGCATTTTCACTATGCCGGGAGAACTTCTGTGTTGGATTCAGCCTTATGATACCAGACTTGCCAAACAAAGAAGCCTCTTGTTGAGCTTGGGATGGGTGGACTCTCAGGGCTTAAGGGACTGCCTTGCCTTCCAGTCGGCCCTGCCCTCCATGGCCCCTGAGTCTCACGTGACTGGGTAATCGCTGGAGCGTTCCTTGTGCGTGCGCGCCCGCAGTGCCTCTAGACCGCTGGCTTTCTGGCTCCCCTGCGCTCCAGTACCACACGATCCTAGGTCCCCAGGGTTTTACCCAAACAGGGGCTTAGTGGAGTCAGAATTGGCTCAATTGGGAGGATCTGTCTCCTGCCCACTCGCTAAAGGCGGTGGCACAATCTGAAATCTGTCCTCTGCGCAATGCTGTGCACGCCAGCAGACCTCTGATCTTTTGCGACTCCCCTAAATTTCCATGCCCCTCTCCCTTTTCACAGTTCAAACTCCCCCTGTATGAGTTTCAGCTGGATCTGGGGTTTAGTGTTGTAAGATAAGGGGTTCAATGCCTTTGAGAGTCTCCGTTTCCCTCCCGCCAGAGAAAAGCAGCCAGGTATTCCGGCACCCGCTCTCTCCACGCGCGCGTCTCCATACCTCAGCTTTTTGCAGCTCCTCTGGGTTTCCGTGAGCCCCTCTCCTTCTCTCTAGCTGTAGAACTTCCACTCAGCCAGCTTTCCTGTGGTTCTGGATGATGTCCATTCTGTCTTTTAGTTGTAGTTTTGAAATTGTTGTGGGAGGCAGCAGTGTAGGTGTTTATCTATGCCGCCATCTTGGATTCTTCCCAAGGTGGACACTCTTGATGCACCCCTTTGTGGGCTGGGTACACAGTCTTGTTGTAGTTAAGCCTTGATTGTTATTGGTACACTGGGAGGAATTGAACTCTAGGCTAATTGGCTATGAGGACCCTTTATAATGGAAGAACTGCTGTGCTGGAGACACCCCTATTGGTCAGGACTTGCTTCAGTGGGGCTTTGGTACTCACCAAATCTGCCTCTTGAGTATGTCACTTATGTATGTGAAGAGTTGAAATCTGGCGTCATCTCACACTGACCTCTAGGTACACTCTTTCCTGAATCTCCAAGGAGGTGCAAGTCAGCTACTGTCTGAGGCCATCCAGCAGGAGCTACAGAGAAATCTGCAGATTTCTCCTCTTTGCTTGAAGTTTGGAAGTTTTGGAGTTGTCTGACCCAGTTGCAATTAGTTAGTTAAGCTGCTAGAGGGCAGGCCATTCATATGCAAAATCCACTGCACACATCTCATTGGGTTTGTAAATTGGGTGGGGTAGGGTCTCAGGGAATCATGAGGGTGTGGCAAACAGCGCTGGCTGCCAGTCAGCCCTCTCTGCGTCTTCGCATTTCTGCTTTCTGATCCCTGTCCCGAGTCCTCGCCCTAGCGCAGTAAACAATAATTCCTGTGCACACCTCTGCAAGAAGCCACCCTCTCTTTCCAACCCTATAGCTGACAGTCCAGTTTCTCCTTATATGAGTCTGGGTCCTCAGAATCTCACCGGAAACTGGAGTTCAGAGCAGTTGGGAACTTGTAACTACCTCCTATTATTGCACATCTCCGTATCGCTGTCTTTCTGAGCCTCTGCACGTCCTACCAGGTCTCAATGCACTTTTTTTCCCCTTCTAGTTGTAGAACTTCCACTCTACCAGCTTTCCCATGGTTCTGGGGGATAGTTGTTTTGTCTTTTAGTTATAGTTTTGGTGTGGTTGTGAGAGGCAGCACGTAGAGGTCTATACCTTCTGCTGCCATCTTGGTTCCTCTTCCTTCTGTTTTTAATAACTCTGAATTATGTGTGGTTCCCAAACTCCTCCACATATTGGAACCACCTGGGGACCTTCACAACATCCTGTACCATACCCCTAGCTTATGATTTAATTGGTCTGGGATCTGGTCCAGGCTTTGGAACTTTAAAAATATCTCCAGGTAATTCTAATATGCAGACAAGTTTGGAAATTAATGAGCTATATCATTTGTAAAAAATTTCACTTGAGCTGTAGTTGTAGAATGGTATCTCAGTATTGTTTGATTTTGCATACCTGCACTTATTAGGGAGGATCTATTTGTATTTTCTCTTATGAAAATTACCTGTTCCTGCTCTTAACAGATGCTTTTATATTTCAGAAACATATCAGATTAATTCTGGGAAACATTAACTATTGGCATATCAGAGTTAGTCCACCCATTTACGAAATAATCTCAACTTGGTGAACTTTCAGAATCTACCGTATTTTCTGGCATGTAAGACGACTTTTTAACCCAGGAAAATCTTCTCAAAAGTTGGGGGTCGTCTTATATGCCAGGTGTCATCTTATAGGGTGAGTATATCCCAAACTCTGCATTTTAACTGGAAAAGTTGGAGGTAGTCTTATACGCCGAAAAATACGTTAATAGAGATGTCAGTGCACAAGAAGCCAAGACAGGGCAGCAGAGTCTGGGAGAAAGGTCCCCTCCTGACTAGGGCTGTTGGAGGGAGCAGCACACCTGCCTGCTAGGGAGGGAGAGGCCAGCTGGGAGCCATGGCTCCAGCACTATTACTTTTCCTCCTCCTCCTCCTCCTCCTCCTCCTCCTCCTCCTCCTCCTCCTCCTCCTCCTC